>OY757271.1:12231520-12502338 GCA_963584085.1 Pyrausta aurata | reverse complement strand
ACCAGGTATCTACTCTGTAGAATCATTAATACAATTTATTGGCCACACTCTGTATATGCTTGAACTGAACTAAAAATAATAGAGTGTGGATGGGATATACCTACTACATGTAGAACAACGAGAACAACATCATTAAGAAGACACAAGATTTGATAGCGACTGTCAAGGCCTAATGATTGAATGAAAGCCTCACATCACAACCGCAATTTGTATGTGGTAAAGATAAATTGAGTTGAGGCTGTTTTTTCAATAGTTAAAATAAATAAACTGCTGCATATTAGGATAGGAAAAATTGTGTTACAACTTCGGTAAAAGAAAGAATGCGAGTTGTTGATTCATGAATTTAATTCGTAGTCTTAAGAGTGAAACACATACCTTCAAATCTTTGATTAAAGTACTTTAATCAAAGCTTCAAATGTACAAATACTTGTACATAGTCCGTACTAGGCCGAATGTACGATGTAACAAAGAAGTGTGTCGTCGGCTGGTCCTAGGGTGAGACGTGTAGTGGTACGCGGTTGGAGACGAGAGTGTAGAGCACGCGGTAGTCGCTCGGGTCGCTGGTGGTGACGCGGCAGTAAACCTCGGACCCGTCGTCGGCGGCGGAGACCTGGAACCGCACCTCGCGCCACGGCTGCAAGCCCGTGTGCAGCTGGATCTCGTAGTTATCTACCGAAATGCGCCACTTCAGGGACATAATACTTCTCACCTCGGCAAGGAATGGCATTCGGACAGACAGATGGTTTATGAAATTGAATGGCTGAGACAAGAGGATGTGTGAGCTTATTGACAAGCATGGTTTCTGGCTTTTGCCAATTAAATTGAGCCAGTTTATAGCATTACGCGTTTTTTAACCGGGCACTGCAGCCCTGGGACATGTGCAGACATCAGCATATTATTTTTTCATAAATCTATGCCTTATCTTGTAAACTGCCGGATGGGTGTTCAAAAGTTTGGAAGTTGGGTTAGGTAAGGTTAGGAAGGAAGTTTTGCATTTGAAAAAATACTTTTTGGTCACAAGAGATGGTGAAACAAAAAGGTGTGTGAGCTTTGTAGCAGGTGGTGAAAAAATCCCCTTGAACCGTTTGTTCATCACGCCTATCGACGTTTTGCTGTTATTTTTATTGTAGGCGCTGTTAAAGGCAGATAGCGTTTTTTTCTTGACTACTTGCTTATTGGCCTTGGCAAGGCAAAGTATTCATTAATAGCGTTAACCCTAATTTAGCATTCCATGAGTGTCATAGATGTTGAATAAATATTTAAACAAGATTTATGTAGCCTAAAATACAGATGGTTGACAAAATCGTACGTAGGACCACCCACACGCATGTTTAGGATCATAAGTTCTGCACATTGTAATTTCTTTTGCTAAATGCATTCAGACATTACAAGACGTCTACTTTTTATATATAAAAATGTTTTAAAAACACAAGTCCAAAAGGAATTGTAAGCGCCTCAATGTTGAAGTACCTACCCAGGCATTTATTCATAGAGTGTGATTTGTTGCGCTTAGCTTTTTTTAGGCGCTAATACAAGAATACATACATTGATGAAAGGTAGTGTTAGCGAGTAGAAAGTAGAGAAGCATGAAACAACACTAGAAGATTCATCGTTAAGTGTGATATGTGCTTGGACACAGCATGACGCACAGACTAATAAAACGGGAGAAGGGTTACCTTTAGCTTGAACGACGTCGACGACGGTGTAAGGGATGTCGTAGGTGGTGCAGTAGAAGGCCACGCTGTCCCCGACGTGGACTGTCGTGCCGGTCAATGGCTGCATCTCAACGTAGCCCGGCTCTGTAGCAAGCTCACGCATATTTCACTTAAGTAATACGCAGTGGGATGTTTACAGTATTAATATGGTAAAGAAATAGAAAAAACTTCATAAAATAAATAAAAATAAATTGCACTTGTAAAAAGCAAATGTGTCAAACAAGGAATCGCAACCCTGTGTCTTATGCTGTTCGGGCTAAGCCTGTACCACTCGGCTACCACACATTGGCAAGACTGTTGAATTTCGCCAAGAGCTTTCTTTAACGCGTAGGCTGCGTCACCTCATCTATATTGCGAGATTGCTCTCACAATATCCCAAGAAAATATTTCTTTTTACAAGTGCAATTTATATTTATAAGTTTGTATGGCGACAAAACACTATAAAATCAAAAATATAATTATAACTTCTTAAGTTACTAACTGTTGGGTGTCTGCGGAGAACCGATGCCTGCCACTGTAAGCTGCGTAACTGCTGATCTGACAGTGTAAGGGAAGTAGTGTCCACCAACCTGAAACACATAAAAGTTTGTAACGTAAATTAAACTTGAAAATTCGGTCATCCTTTGCAATAATAGCAAGTGCTTGTAGTAGGTATAGAAATCAGAAACAATAGACAACATCAAGTAAATGGTTTTTGGTCACCATCTTGTTCAAACAACGGATACGGACAGACAGTCTGTCAAACTGATGAAAATTGACCATCATTCTGGTGTTATAGTAACTAACGGCGTCGAAAAATGGTGCAGTGCAGAAGAACTGCGCACCGTGCAGGTCAGGGGTGACGCGCAGCGGCAGCGACAGCGGGCTGGAGCCGCGCGTCCACGACGTCAGCTGCACGTAGCCTGCAACGCAAATAACATTTTAATCAGACCATTCCATACTGACAAAGAGACTGCGTATACTTTCATTGTTCTACAAAGGTTTAACGCCTTTATGAACTTACTTAGCAATAAATCAGTTAGTGAAGCTTAGCGGAATGAAATACAAAAGTAACAGCTTATGTCTTTAGGTATTAGAAGAAAACAATCAATATCCATGTTTTGTAGTAGTACCGACTTCATTAATATTGAGGTACCTAAGTATATTATTTCAGTTATCTTGCTTGCAGGCTACAACTGCAGCCTTTACCTTGCATGCTTGTCAAGTCAAACTGCAACCTAGCTACTGTACAGGTCAAGCCAGTTACACTGACTGGTAAGCTAGTTAACAAAAGTGTAAAGTATACAGGCTGTTAACTCTACAATCTCCTTTGCTGGCTGTTCGTACTAGGTACCTAAAGTGTGGCAAGACAACCAAACTCGCTAGTCGCACTGCTAGATAGCGCTTGCTGGCTGCTTAAAGTACATTGCAGCTAGCTACCTTGCAGGCTGGTCCAGACGACGGTGGAGTAGGACAGCACGTCGCCGCTAGAGTTGCACACCAGCTCCACCAGGTCCCCCACTTGGAGCACTCCCGTGGCATTGCCGGTCACTGACAGCGAGCGCGGACCTGAAAAACACATGTATTAACAATTTAATTTTAGAACAAGGCCTCTTGAACGATACGATACATGACTTCAAAGAAAACAGAAATTTAATTTACCGTACTTAATGTACTTATGTACACAGAAACAAAGAACTGGGGACAATTCACTAAGGCCGCGTCCCCATCTCTACGGCGCGGCGCCGTACCGTACTACGGCGCGAATTCGTGCCGTAGAGATGGGGACGCGGCCTAACGGCCAATTCACCGCTGTGTTTGACGTCGACCTTGAATTTCAGAAAAGCTTGACGGTTCTAAATGCGCTCCTCAATGTTGAAGTAAAAGAAACTTGTCAAACTATCATCGTTCTCAATGACAGCATGTGATCGACATGCTAAACGTGAAGGAAGGTATAATCATTATATAGCCAGTAATGAATAACCTTTGAGTAGGTAGAGGACTTGATTGGTTAAAGTTATTAAATTTAATAAATTGGTTCATCATATCAATACTTTGTTTCAAATTAGTACTCACTGTCAACTTCGCGCCATTGACAATGAATGCTGCCTACCAGAGCAGCACCCAGAAATGCGAATACTATGATCTTCATTATAACAGTTTGCTTTTGCTACGCTACTACTTATATCCTGCGCTCGAGCGACTTAACTGACTTTTATCACAGAATATATAATAGTACTTTAATCGCTAACCAAACTTAATTTACTAACAGACTAGTGAGTGATTTAGAGTCTGTTGCGACTTATATAATTGTTTTGTGACGATATAATTAAGATAATGAACTGCCGACTGCCGATATTGTTTATCATTATGCAGATCAGGAGATTCCCAAATGATAAAATATTCAAATAAAACACTTTTTCTTTAACTTTATCTGTGGGTATTTACTTGATTGAATATAGATTTCTTGATAGCCTCTATTACTTCCAATTACTTCAATGCATTGTAGCTAGATGGTTGCTTTGCTGGTAGGTAGTCTACCACATAATGCATCCAGCCTTAATAATAACATTCTTTACTAAAGTAAAAAAACGCATTTTTAAAAGTACAAGTTATATACCTACCTAGTTCCAAATCTAATGAAAATATAAATATGCTGTAAGTTTTGTCCTATAGGATTTTATGTGCAATTTCTGTGTTAGTTCGTAAAGTAAGTGCCAACACACACATAAACCTAATAAACTTCATACATTTTCTTGAGTTCAAAATTATAGCAATCGTGAATCAAGGTTAACATGGTGATGTTACGGATAAGGTGAAAAATATACAAGACGACGTGATTAGCATGAAAAAGAAAATGGAAAATGTAGACCTATGCAAATGCATACCTTATGGACATTCATATAATATTTATGTAGGTTTGAGGATTCTGGGCGAAAAAGAAAACTGCAGAGTTTTAGTGAAATATAACGGAACGTATTTTTCTCAAATACCTTAGTGTCTTGGAAGGCAGAATGTCTGGATCCTATCACATGGATTTATCTACTCAATATAATAAGTAATTGGGGGAGATCTGTCTGTAGTTTATTATTATGAATACAGTGAACACACACGATACAATGCAAACAGGAGATGATAGAGTGATGATAGACAAAGTAAAGATCCAAGATGATGTAATTTTTTTAAGATGACGGACTAAGAGCACAGGTGTCAGATTCAAATTTACTGTCACTAACATCAAAAATGACATAGTACGACTCAAAAAAAAGATTATTTTCTAGAATGAGTGAACAATTAATAATGATGTTACTTACACATTCTACAGAATCGTTCTATAAACCTCTTAATCGATACATTTAAAATCGATTTGTCAATATCGATACTTTCTTATCGATACATATTAGTCGATATGATAATTATCTTTCCTATCAAAATTTAAAAAACTTGCAAGGCAGATGTTATGATGAGGCAAAAAATAATAGATTTTTGCGTTGGTTTCATCAAGATCATTTAATTTGAGTGATAGATAATAAGTAATCTATGGTAAAATAAAAGAACAATGTAAAGTCCTCATTGGAACCTAATATAAATCGCTAGGATAGAAATACATCATGCAAACACTTTTTCAAGCAAATATAGCCATAATATATGGTATACAAATTACATGACAGCTGATATTTGCCGGCCCAGGATAGCTATAATAAGTATAAAACATACGCAGGGACACAGATCTGACACGCAGAGACCTTACTTAGCTATATATTTAAATTTACTTACAAATTAAATAAAATTTACACACATGTAGCTACAATTATGACGAGGATATGGATCTGTATCCAACAGGTATATGCCATTCTTTGATTTTTAGTGATTATATTATATATTTATATCTGTTAACTCAGTTTAGCTCCATACAAAACATATTTACAATTACACAGTAATACACTGATCCGAAACTGAAGAGATATTCAAATAAGTTTTCATGAGCCCATTATTTTACATTAAAGCATACCTATATTATAATAATTATGATTTACCAAACACCTTTTAATAATAACTTCGTTTAGAGGTTGCTCGGATCGCTCTACCTCTATAAGTGACTACACTCACACTCGGCCGTTTTCTTAAAAATAACCACCTTAGATTGACGGCTAAGTAATTAAAAAATAATTGATATTATTTTAATGAGGACAACAACGGTAAACATTCATTAAGTTTGATTAGGGCGTACAATTTCAAATTTTAGCATGACTTTGTCGTACAATTTCAAATTTTTACACATGACTATGTCGTACAATTTCAAATTTTATGTCATTCAAACTTAATACCTACTTCTTGGTCCCTTTTAATTTGTAGAAGTTTTCTTCTTTAATTATTAATAAATTACCATTGTCACAAAAGGAGGTCTGGACTAGAAACCCCAAGGCGCCCAGTGCAAAAGAAATGTATCTCACTTGTATGGATATAAAAATACCGTTTTTCTTCTACTAGTCGAATATTGTAAACAATCTTGACATTTCTTTGTAGCGAAAATATTCCTTTTAATACAGCCCGAGTGTTATCTCCCGGTTGTATCTGTAAAATATATTAATATATAATATTTGTTTTTTTTCTAACAGATCTTATTGTTAAGGTGGGAAATCGTCATATTAAGAATAATATGACGTCATAAGGATAATTTAACGTAAGGATAAAATTATTAATGTTATTAGAATATTTATTTACATACGCCAGGCAGTAGTGTATTCTCGTAGCGTTTTAGGTACACCTACGAAATGTCTGGATTCGAAGTAAGAACTTTGCTCTCTAGACAAAAAAATACATCACCCATATACATAACTTGGGTACAAACAAACGCTCATGCTTATCTCACATCACATCAAATATTTGCGGGATTCGAACCTGCGACTGCAGCTGCGCAGGGCATGTAGCCTGGAGCGCGAACCACTTCACCCAACATCATGACCTTATTATAACTAACTAACTGCCTGCATCCTACATACAACACAACTACGCAATTTTCTTTGTTTAGGGTGGGTGGCAATATCTTAACGCCGACTGATTGTGATCACCCGGTTGACAATGTTATAGCAGTCAATCAACAGTTCACCACTCACCACGTATGGGTAGCTTTTAATCAGTTAAATACTATCTATTACATTGCACGCGGTTGCCGCCATGACAATCACGTGCTCACGCTGCTCTTCTTAGTATGAAAGCGCGCACTTTCGCGCCCCAGTCCATGTCCTGTTGCGACCTAATATGAAAGTGCCCAAATAGAACCATACTACCTGATTATGGAGGAGAATCTTAACAAATACATTTCAGTCTCCAATTTAAAGCTATATATGCTTTTGGCTTTGAGTATATAGCCCCTGGAGATGCCATACACGGGCGACCCCCTCCGGCAAAGTACGTTGGTCAACTGTTCAAACGCGTTATATAAAACTACTTGAAGTCGCTACACCGCCATTTTGCATCGTTCCGTATCGCGTGACGCTTCTCTTGAAAAATGGTACTGCACAAGTATTCTCATGTAAAAGGCGATCTGACAGCTCAAATTCGCAACAAGATCGCGTTTCCTACCATAGTTAAGTATTTTTAGTAACTATTAAATGTGTATTTAAGTACAATTTCCATTTAAAGAAAAAACCGTTGCGATACGTAAACGACAGAAAAATGTAAACATGAATACAGTGGTACGGAGGTGAATCGGTCTTAGTGATGTGACTCAACATAATCATTCACTCACTGGCCTTACTGGAGTTAGTTTTATAATCAGTTTTTTTAATTAGATTTTGAATTAAGTAGTAAGTATAATGTATGTTATATTTAAATCTTGTACGGTAAATAAGAAAAAAATACTTTCTTATCCTCTGGTCATACGATGTTGAAATTTAGTCTGAAAATGAAAAGAATTGTTGGCTATAAAAATATTTCGAGGTAAAAGAAATACATTTGGTCCGGGATTATGACTGTATGTTATATACTATATACAGGGCTACAGGCTTACAGGTTAAGTCGACCTAAATCCTGTAAGACGTGGCAGTTTACGTCATGCCTGACTGATTTGACTATCGAACCCTATATTCAAAACTTTACCGTTAAGTTATCGGGCTTTTAATTTATTTTATAAAAACTCCCGATTTTTGTCTATTGCTCCCCTTTTTCGTGTTTTGTCCCTCAACTTTGTATTCTTTTCGCCAATTTTTGTGTAGTATATTAGTTGCTTTATTATTTTTAACACTACATCACAAGTAACTGAACCAACTTGAACCAACATACAAAAATTTAACCAACAATATTGAATACTGCCAGTGCTTCAGCTGCAGCAACAGCTGAAGCAGTTACCCAATCTTCACAATGTGTAATTGTAAGTCTAAGAGCCTTATTGAAATCCTTGAGTGGTTTAAGTATAGATCTGCCAGCTGCTGCATATTTCCTTTAATCACATTAAATTATTGGCTTTTGGGTTCTACCGATATTTACGTACATATCGGTTTTTAACCGACTTAAAAAACAAACATTTATGTTTGGCTTTTTAGTTTTTTTCAAATCGGTTTTTTCATTATTATTTATTATTGTTCCAGGACAACCCTAGTGCAATCCTAATGCAGCCAGTGTAAAACGAAAAATGATTTCTTGAGACAATATTCGTAGATATGCATTACCTGTGTTATTCTGTCTTAACTTTTTACGTAAATTAACGTTTATAGATTATAATAATCAAAATGTGTACTTATCATTTGAAGCTCATTAGTAAATATATATCATATATTAAGAGGCTTCGATTCGGACTAATCTACCTGTTAAATGAATATTTGTTGGGGTTTTTTCGCTGTAATGGACAACAATCAATCACCGATCAAGTCACTATGTATCAGGATTACTATTTCTATTTCTAAAAAATATACACATATTCACAACTTGAATTTATAAAAAATCACATAAAAAAATTTTCAGCGAGAATCATTCAGTTCATTCAGCAAACTGATCTGACTCATTCTTCGCGTGTCACATCACTATCTTGTTCGTATGTATGCTGCGTAGTTACGTGAAAACTCTGATTGTGTGCGTGTAATGTTTCATGTGTTGAATTTTTTTGTAGTGTGCGTTTATCGCCACAGCAAAATTTGTGTCTGTTGAGTTATTCATCTAATGGTGGTGTGCTGTACGTGTTTACCTCACTCCCCCCTAAAAGTGGTGAAAAAATTTGTTAGACGCGTGTCCGTATTGGCATCTCCAGGGGGCTATATACTCAAAGGCTTTTGGTGGTGGTGCTAAAACCAAATTGACATTTCTGCCTTATAAATTGTCTCTTTTCATGAAAATTTTATGCTTTCTCCAGCAATGTATTTTTGACAAAACCAAAACGATGTAAAACTGACAATTTCACATAAGTCAAAGTGGCGTAAAATAAAATAAAACGGCCATAATCAAATTAGGCAAATGATACACTTGCGAAGTAATTTGTCTATGGAATAATTACAATTGACTTTCATTCATTCTCTATAGTTAATCGAAGAAAACCAAAAAATCTGTCCGTTCAGTAATGACAACTGTTAAGCTGGTTAGACACAAAAAAGAGAAATAATATGACTGACATTAAAATGTGACAGATTGCTAAAAAAAGGCGATGACAGATCCATTTTTCGGCGTACTATTGAGCTTACGTCAGCCTGGTAAAGATGGCGGGATCACCAAAGTGACGAGTGTTGACGGCTGGTATTTTTTTTTTTTTTTATAATTCCGTTTTACGGCTCTGGATACTTGTCCTTTTGAGCCTTTCTTTCATCACGTTCTTCGTGTTGTAATGATACCAGTATTTTCATAATAAAGCACTACAAAATAATAATTGGTTTTTGCTTAATTTCAACAATTTATACATATTAGGGTTTTACACGAGGATAGATAAACTGGCCTAGCTTCATAAGCAAACCTGTGGTGGCTGGCCCTCGCGACGAGAGGGGTCAAGGGCCATCGCCAGATGAACGGCCTCGCCAGCTGCTTTGTGGATAGCGAGCGACCTATACGTGCTTAATGTATGACGGACTAAACAAGAGCGGAACAATCTCCGTTAAAAAACTCAAACTCAAAAGTTTATTAGCAGTCATTTGGGTACAAGTACATTCTTGAGCAAACATATTTGCATCTCTACTGTTCGGAAAATATCTTTTCCTTGGGTCGAAAGTATTTTTTGCACGAAGTTCAAGATAATAATTAAGTCACATAAGACATTGCTTAGTACCTACCAAATTTCAAGATTCTGAGTACACGGGAAGTATGCTGTAGGTTTTGATTCCTTTTCGAGTTGCGAGTGTCGTAAATTTGCGGCATAAACGGCTGTACCTTTTGATTGCGTTGGCTCAGAAGTTTGATATTTTCTAGAGATGCGCCGAGTAGCACTTTTGCCGAGTACCGAGTACCGAGTATTACTCGGTTCATTTTTTTTCCAACCGAGTACTCGGCCGAGTAACTCGGTTCAAGCAAACTCCTGTTTTGGGTGTGTAAACAAGTACAAACCAGCAGAATAAGCTTTCACCAAGCCACTATGCCGCATTGATCCTAAAAGCCCAATTACTTATTTTTGTATTACAAAATCCACAGCATGATGATAACATAAAATATAGACATGTAAGACTTACAGCCAATGACGAATTTACATTTTATTTAATAAATTTAAATAAGGTCGCTATTTCAAAGAGAATTTGCTAGCAAAAGACAAGTGTCCGTTCGAGAGCTTTGCATCACCACAACACAATTTAACTTTATAAAATTTCACATATTATTATTTTATTAACGTTTTCCTCATTTTGTCTCTACTTATTCACTATCATAATTGAGGTTGTGATAGATTTCCCCAGTCGTTTATGTAATTTCTACCTAAATATATTGCTTTACTTAAACCGAGTATACTCGGCATTGAAACCGAGTTACTCGGCCGAGTACGAGTATCAAAAAACCTGCCGAGTACGCCGAGTACCGAGTATTAACCGAGTACTCGGCCCATCTCTAATATTTTCACAACCATATCATATATGGAGCCGCGGAGCTGAGTATTCGATATAAATTCCAGATTGATACCTCCACGCGTTCCTGAGAAAAATAGTAGGGACAGACAGACGGACGGACAGCGAAGTGATCCTTAAGGGTTCCGATTTTTACTTTTCTAGGTACGGAACCCTAAAAAGAACGTCGGCACTAAGTTGACTCCACACCGCCCATTAGCTTTGCCAGCGGCTTACATCAAGTGTTGACGACATCACACTTGACGTTAAGCCGCTGCTGCTGTCACCGCCGGGCGGTATGATTTAAACTTGAAATAATAATTTATGAATAACAAAGAAGCGTGAACCAATTAAAACTAAGACATGCGTCATAAAAAAACTTAAAACATTCGCTAGGTTTTAAGTTAAGTTGTTCAAAAACTAAACCATTTCCTCGTGGCAAGTGGTATGATGCTGGCTATCCTTTGAGCTAGGAAACAGCCAGTTTTATTATTTGCCGTAACAGAGTGTAATTTTGCAGCAATTTTATAAACACCAAATGTAGCACAAGGTCCTCACAGTCCAAACGTTTCAACGCCAAATGGCGCAAGCAAACACATAATCACTTGCAAGAAAGCTTGCAAGTGAGACGTACTTGCAACGTTTGGCGTTTTCAGCCAACTCCAATTGAATTGAAATCCCGTAAAATTGACTACTTACAAGGCCAGTGGTATAATAATAATATGCACAGACAGACAACCGCAAGTCATGGTAAACATTGCGGCATCTTAAGCAGTTGTATGTAATAAGAGTTAGTTTGCAAAAAAGTGGGTAAGTGGTGATAGTCTGGCGACTGTACTCAGCCTCCAAAATATTTCTCCTTATTTTTTAGGAACTACTAGCTCTGTCCTAACACCAATATGCTGAGTAGAAGCTTCAGATTAAAGTCAGTCTCCAATACATATAACACTAATAAAACACACGCAGTTCCGTACACTTTTCGCTTGGGCGGGCGGACTGAGGTGTTATTAGTGTCACGCGCTGGGCTGTATGCTCGTTCCGCAGGGCTGGCTGGGCGGGTATTGGTGCAGGGTCGAGTAAGCTCAGAGTGAATGAATAATCAAGCCTCCAACCAGCTTTCCATGACATCATTAATTAATCATTAATCATTCATAATTATGAGCATATTCCTCTTCAAACTGACATTAAATCTGGGCTGTATTTTCTTTTCTTTTTAATTATGTAAATGTATGGACTGATGTCTGATATAAAAAATAATGAATTTGAATTAAATTGTCTCTCAACTCAACAGCTTACGGCTAATCCTGACCCAGAGATATACTCGTCGTATCATCTGTGCTACAGTACAGTGCCGAGTAACGAACTGTCGCATGCGCTTGAAAACAATGCTCCGGCATTGTCCGGCATAGTAGGCTCTGGCATTCGAAGAAAACAAACTGTGATGTGTTGATTCAATAAATGACCCAGCGCGGGCGCACGTCACGAGTTAGTTATCGGCTTACACCGCCGAGCGGGGCGGGTGTGCGTCCGTGGCTGTGTGAACCACATCTAATACAGGTATATTATTTGTCTCCTTTCACTCCCTATCGATCCCTATGTACCATGACATGGCACACAAACCACATTAAAATCTTAACTTATTATTATCTTTAAAATCCTGTCGGATTTTTACAGGCTATATTTTGGTAAGTGCGCACAACAACTCCATGAGCTCATTCCACCAGCTCCCTTCTATCATTGCTCATCTAAACACACTGCAGGCTACCCTTTCCTAGTTGACATTCTACTAATTCAGACTAAGCGCTTCTCATCATCTTTTATAATGCGCACAGAAAAAATGTGGATCCCTTTCTGTGTTTCCAATGGAGTATAATCCTAAAATTGGCAAAGTCAGAGTGAACAGACTTCTTCTGGGTGTGCTCGCTCCATATCGTCGTCTCTGTAAGCTACGCTTGGTCTAGTCTGGGCTGGAGACAAGAGCGAACTCGGGCGAACCTACATAATATGTAGGTTAACCCGGGTGCACATTTTTTTATATTATATTCTACCTTACTAAGCTGATTATTAATACTTTAATGATTAATGAATTACTTTAATGATTGATTACTTTAATGAGTTGGTATAACCATTTTTTGCCTAAAATATAAGTGATTGATAAAGAAACATAATTTTAATTTAACAAAAACCCGTTGAAACTTATACTTATAATCAGTAAGTTTAAGTGGCAATGGGCAGGGCACATAGCGCGAAGAACTGATGGCCGTTGGGGCAGAAAAATTCTAGATTGGAGACCCTTCGACCAAAGGCGCAGCGTAGGACGTCCACCGACAAGATGGACAGAAGACCTTGTAAAGATCGCAGGATCACACTGGATGCAGACCGCTTGTGATCGGTCGATGTGGAAAACTGTGCGGAAGGCCTATGTTCATCAGTGGCCGTTGGCTGATAATGAATCAATTGGATGGCTGATAACGAATCAACAACCGATAATATGTATTATCAAAGTAATTTATTATCATAACGTGTCATTATGTAGGCTACGTGGAGTTGCCTGTTTTATATACCTTCCTAATAAAAAGTAATAAATTCCGAATGATTTTTAAATTATTTCAATGAAATATAAACTTATTTCTGTTTTGTTACAAAAAATAAACGACGCGACGGGAAATCAAATTTGTGGACTACAGTTCCAGTTAATGCAACATTAGAAGAAACTTATTCATTTATTACCAATAATCTTATCTATAGTAGATACCAAATTTGATGTCAGTTGTGCACAGTTTTTAAGGCCTTCCAAAACTCAGAGTTCTTCTTACAATAATAACATTATATTAAAAACTAGCTGTGCCCGCGACTTCGTCCGCGTGGAATAGTGACTTTGGATAGAATTTTTAATTTATAGGCTTATGATTTTACAAATGGTATAGGTATAGGACTATGGTAGTTGCCTCTTTAATTTTACACACTATTTATACGATGTTTTCCTTAACCGATAGGCAGCTGTGATTAAACTGTCGAAATGACTTACAACTGTAAGCACCTACAACTCTACAAGTATTAACATTTATGAAACTTTATAAGCCGGGGATCAAACCCACCTCCTCACTGATGAGTGCAATTTTGCTGCCTTTAGTAACCAAATGCTTATCTTCGAATTATTCCTCCTACTCGAAGCTAGAGCCACGTGAAGGAGTAACAAAGTACAAGTAAAACAAACTTTTAATAAAATTTTGGTAGAAGTTCGACTATTGTGGAGTGTCAAACAGTAAGGTACCTACTGTGCGGCGAGTCCACGTGAATCATCCACGTTTTGGCTCGTTCGTTGTTTGCAAAACAACAACTACGAAGTAAGGGGACAGTTATTTACAGGCAGTCTTGAAGCTTCGTTACTGTGGGATAAACTAACAATAATGAAATAAATTAATACAACAAGCAGAGCCAACAAGATTTAACACAACACATTACGACTGGTAAGATCGTACAGCTATCTAATACATAATTTTGGAGTTGCTTGCGTCCACGTGAGTTTTCATGTTTCTACTGTACCGCAGTGTTTTTGCCAAAGTACTTCTATTATGAAAGAGTTCTGAAGTCACATAAATAAACCCTGCTGATCCAATCATACACCGATCGAAATCGACCGATCGATCGAAGATTGGTTCTGAGAACGCGCAACGTCCAGAGATCGATTCCCGTTTCGGGGAAAGCCAGACGCTCTCAGAAACTGCTTCGGCAGTTCAGCTTGCCAGTCGAACGGACAAAAGTAAGTGTTCGTTATATTATGCAGTGAGATGTAGTAAGCATATAAATTAGGATGTTTTACTGTCAATAAACGCAGTCTGTATCCAGCATTCAATGGTTTCATTTCACTCTTCGCCCTGAACCTTTATATGGCGACCCTGCCAGAGGGTATCGTCTTGCGCGAGTGCAACTAACACCAGCGTGCAGCGTGCCAAATATGGACTCACGTGCGTAATCGTCGACATCAGTGTTTAATAAAAATGGAGTACAAAACTATTCGGATTGTTCGTGATATTACTTGTGTGCTGCGAGAAAACAAAAATGGGGAAAACGCAATCGAAAGAAGAGGTCATTATAGCGCAAAATGCAGCTGGCGGCTCGAATGATGCCGATATTCATCAGCTCCAGTACCATCTAACTACCAACAACTTATTGATGACTTTTATAGTGCTGTGTGTGGCACTCATCGTTCTTTTCATCATTTTTCGGATTTACCGGAAATGTCATTTGAGATGGATTCGTCAGGAGTTCCAGCAGAACAGTAGCAGAGGTTCCTTTTTCCGGCGCCGATACATTAGTCCGGAGCTACCCCAGGTCGACGAAAGTAAAGTGTAAAAGTAAAGTGTAAAAGTGTTTAAGACGGGCAATTCAGTGTTTTTTTTTTTAATTACGTGTTACTAAATGTTACGTGTCAAAGTGGAAAACTAATCGCGGACGGTACCTAACTACGTGAATTAATTATGGACAGTAAGGTTTATAAACATAAAAAATAAATTACTACTGGAAAATATTATCAGGTATGGCATATTATTCTTTATTATTGTATTTTGTTTAAATTTGTTTATGGCAGAACCTTTAAGGGTATTCTATGGAGATTTATTAGGTATAAGAACTTATTTGATTAAAATCGGTCCTTCTAGGAGAAAGGGTGATATTTTGGATAAAAAGCTCAGTGAAGCAAACTTAATTGTTGAACAATATAATAAATATTTGGATAATATTAGTAGAGTTGAAACAATAAATAAAGAAGAGTATAGTTTAATAGATAAATATTGTGATAACTTTAATCTATACTAATATTATAAAGCTGAAGAGTTTGTTTGTTTGTTTGTTTGTTTGTTTGTTTGTTTGAACGCGCTAATCTCCGAAACTACTGGTTCGAATTGAATAATTCTTTTTGTGTTGGATAGTCCAGTTATCGAGGAAGGCTATAGGCTATATAACATCACGCTACGACCAATAGGAGCAAAGATATAGTGGTAAATGTGTAAAAAATGGGAGAAAGAAGTCACTATTCCACGCGGACGAAGTCGCCGGCAAAAGCTAGTATACTTTATACGGAAATTTGTAAGTTGTGTCAGCAAAGCGAGAATTTAAATATTACAAATATGGAGAAATTTGACTTAAAAGTTGCTTTGAGCTTGTTGCCGGTTATGACGGAAGATTTATCTGTCTTGCGACAATTGATTGATGGAATTGGTTATTATAGCTCTATACTTGATGATGAATCGAAGAAAAAGTTGATTACTTTTGTTTTAAAAAACAGAATTTCTCAAGGTGCGAAGTTAAAGTTGCGTGATACATATGAAAATATATCGGAACTTTTAACAGATATGAAACTTATGTTATTACCACAAAAATCAGCGAGTAGTTTGCAGAAGCAATTACTTAATATGAGACAAAATGATATGTCAATTGATGATTTCGGCAAAAAGCTTACCGAAATGTTTGTTGACCTTACGATTTCACAATCCGAAGGCAGTGCGGAAAAGTATAACGTTTTAAAAACAGTCAATGAACGTCAAGCAATTAGGCAATTTAGTGATGGATTACGAAATCGTAGGATCAGCACTATTATTTCAGCTCGTAACTTCAGATCACTGAAAGACGCAGTGCAAGCTGCGATCGACGAAGACTTCGCATCGACGTCATCCCCAGAAATTATGTCTATGAGGTATAATACTAATTACAACCAAAAGCAGGTTTACAGTAACAGAGGAAATGGAGGCAACGGCTATCACCACGGGCGTGGCCGTGGCCGGGGCCGCGGTTCCGGTCGTGGTTCACAACCATTCAGAGGCGCTAGGCAGTGGACCCAGCAGCCACAAGGGCAGCCGAGGGGATCCCAGTCCCAACACCAGCCAAACCGAGGTAGAAGTCAAAACCGAGGTAATCGTTTCAATAATTATTATAGGGGAAACAGACCATTTAGAGGCCAGATTCGAACTCTGACTAATGATTCGCAGGAAAATCAGGCACAGGCCAGTACTTCAAGTCAAAATCAAGAGTTAGAAAATGAGTTTTTTCGAGACCAATAATTATATTTTAGCATGTGACTCTAGTTTTTTCATAAAACTTTATATTCATAACAATCATGCTTTAAGTTTCCTTTTAGACACGGGCGCTTCTATTTCAGCCATAAAATATAGACATGTGCTCGATTTCGGCATACAACTACATAGAGACAACATTGTTATAAACGGAATAGGAGGCAAAGTCCAGGCTATCGGATACGTTTATTTACAATTATCGCTATCGGATCGAATCATCGATCACAAGTTTTATGTTTTTGATACCTTGCCTTGTAAGGCTTATGGAATTATCGGACAAGACTTTTTAGGTAAACATAGATCGGTCATTGACTTTGAAAACGAGACTTTGTCACTGAGACATGGCTCAACCGAGACTATTTTAAAATTAATTAATTCGGGAGATTTTCTAATATCGGTACCCGCAAGATCGGAATCAATTCATTATGTCAACATTAGTTCAACAGAGGATTGTGTCGTTTGTTCGAAAGAAATACACGAAGGGATTTTTGTTGCTAGCTCATTAGTTTCGCCACGTAATGGTCAAATACCCATAAAAATTTTGAATACTACGACAAAAGATGTAACTCTATCAAAAATCAATCTTGATATAGAAAGTTGCAAAGATTATAACATTTGTATTTTTGATAAAAATGTGAAAAATGCATCGCGAGTCAAGCAATTGTTTTCTAATTTAAATTTATCTCATTTAAACAAAGAAGAAAAAATCAATATAGAAAATTTGTGTGCTAAATACTCTGATATTTTTTATGTAGAAGGTGATAAATTATCTACCACCGATATTTACACTCATAAAATTGAATTAAAACCAAACACTCAGCCAATTTATTCTAAACCGTACAGATTACCACATTCCTTAAAAAACGAAATAAAAAGTCAAATTGAAAACTTAGTATCACAGGGAATTGCAGAACCATGTCAAAGTGAATGGTCCAGTCCCATCTTATTAGTACCTAAAAAACAAGACAGTAGTGGAAATAAAAAATGGCGTTTGGTTATAGATTATCGAAAGCTTAATAATGTGATACATGATGACAAGTTTCCTTTGCCTAACATAACAGAAATATTAGACTCTTTATCTGGCTGCATGTATTTTTCACATTTGGACTTACATCAAGGTTACTATAATGTTAATTTGGATCCAAACAGTCGCAAGTATACCGCGTTTTGTTCCGGTCAATATCAGATGACAAGAATGCCTATGGGACTTAAAACTAGCCCAAGTTCATTTTCCCGCATGATGACTATGGCAATGACAGGCTTAACGTACGAAAAATGTCTGGTCTACCAAGATGATTTGATTTGTTTTAGTAAAGATTTACCAAGTCATATAAGAAACCTTCAGGATATTTTTGAGAGATTACGAAAAGTCAAATTAAAACTTAACCCACTCAAATGCAACTTCTTGCAAAAAGAAATTCTCTATTTAGGTCATGTGGTTTCCTCGGAAGGCATAGTTCCAGATCCAAATAAAATAGAGGTTGTCAAAAATTACCCAGTTCCTACGAAAACGGACGAGGTCAAGCGTTTCGTAGCATTTGTAAATTATTATCGTAAGTTCATTCCGAATTTTGCCACAAAAGCATATCCACTTAATTACTTATGCAGGAAAAATGTCACATTCAAATGGGACGAGGAATGTAAAAAATCATTCGAATTATTGAAACAAAACGTAATTTCACATCCAGTGTTACAGTATCCAGATTTTTCGGAAAATAACCAATTTATTTTGCAAACCGATGCATCCGGTTACGGTGTCGGAGCAGTCCTATGCAATAGCGATGGCAGACCTGTAGCTTACGCGAGTCGTAGTTTAAATAAAGCGGAGAAAATGTACCCCACTATTGAAAAGGAATTACTTGCGATTGTTTGGGCCGTTAAACATTTTCGGCCTTATCTATACGGTCGAAAATTTAAAATTCAAACCGACCATAATATTTTTGTTTGGTATGAAAGACCCATCAAGCAGGTTATTAAAGTTTCGATTGATTATTGAAGAGTATGATTTTGAATTAGAATATATCAAAGGTAAAAATAACTCAGCTGCGGATACTCTTTCACGTTTGTTAATGACATCGGATGAATTAAAGGAGATGAGTCAGTGTTGTATCAATGTTATGACTCGAGGTCAAACGGCTAGGCAAGCTCGGGATACTATTATTACCAATAACGATTGGCTTGATCACCCAAAAGTTGTGGAAATATATAGTAAACCGAACTATTTCACGGAATTACGTTTCATTAGCGCTAATGAATTATATCGATATCGTAACAAGAATGAAATTAGAGATGAAAGCAAATGTTTATGTTTCGTACCTTCAATGAATACTATTTTTATAAATCCAGCTTCTCGATCGCAACTATCGCCAGACGAATTTGCGAGAGAGCTGAGTATTTTTTGTAATAAGGTGGATATAAAAGAAATATATTTTATTAAAAATGAAAATAATAATATTTTTGTCAAGAAGTTAATAAAAGAGGTACATGGTAATAAAATGTGGTCCGGACCAAGAATATGTATATTAAAGGATGTTAAAAGAATAGAGAATAAAGATGACCAAAAAAGTTATTTTGAACGATTTTCATCTGCTGCCCACGAGTGGCCACGCGGGCATCAGACGTATGATTAATAACATTAAGAAATATTACTTTTGGTCAGGTCTAGAGGTAGATGTTACTAATTTCGTTAAAAAATGCGATAAATGTCAAAAACAAAAACACTCATCGCATTACACTAAAGAGCCCATGAGTATTACAACTACGGCAAATACAGCGTTTGAGAAAATATTTCTAGATGTAGTAGGTCCTTTAGATAGGGATTATAATAACTACATTTATATTTTAACCATTCAATGCGAACTTAGTAAATATGTAGAGGCTTATCCTTTGTGCTCTAAGAATTCCATAGAAGTAGCTAAGAGTTTTGTAAATAATTTCATCCTTAGGTATGGTATACCAAAAGAAATAGCGACTGACAGGGGAACCGAGTTTTTATCATCAACAGTTAAAGAGGTATGTAAACTTTTACATATTAATCAATTACAGTCAACAGCATACCACCACCAGAGTATTGGTGCCTTGGAGAATTCACATAAACATTTAGGTAACTATTTACGTATCCATACGGAAAACCACCCTGACGCGTGGAGTACCTGGCTTCCGTTTTGGTGCTTCTCTTATAACACATCGGTACACACAGAAACTAGGTTTACACCATTTGAGTTAGTCTTTGGTAAAAAATGTACTTTACCATCTAATTTAATTTCAGGAAAAGTAGATCCACTATATAATGTCGATAGCTATCCTTTAGAGTTAAAATATAGATTACAAACGTCGCAAAATGAGGCAAGAAATAATTTAATTACTAGTAAGGTAAATAGAAAGGTGAAATATGATCGTAACATGAATCCAATATCATATAAACCCAATGATCTAATATTGATAAAAAATGAAACCGGTAATAAGCTTCAAAGTATTTTTTCAGGTCCATTTAAGGTAATTAAAGATTGTTCACCAAATGTTGAAATAATTAAAGATAACAAGCCATACTTAGTTCATAAGAATAGAACAAAATTGTATATTTCTTAATAACATAATATTTAGTAACATTTATTAAAATGAAAAACACTGTAAGTTATACTTATTATGTTGCATGTATACTCATATTATAAATTATGTAATGTTATACTTTTGTCAATTTACTATAAAATTACAACTTGTAATCTTAGATTCATAATAAGCTATTGTAATACGATTTTGTATTTACACATACTTAGTTTTAAAATAAAATAATCTATGTTTATTTTTTTTTGTGTAGGATGGTGATGAGATGTAGTAAGCATATAAATTAGGATGTTTTACTGTCAATAAACGCAGTCTGTATCCAGCATTCAATGGTTTCATTTCACTCTTCGCCCTGAACCTTTATAGCAGCACGACTCACGAGTGGGCACTCATCTTTGTTTCGACAATAAATAGCTGCAGAAATGCTTGCAGAGTTCAATACTATAGACTATAGGTAGGTTTGAAGTGACCGTCCTTTGTGCGATGCGATATTATTTCGCATTTCATTCAAAACACTACTAGAACATGATTCGCTTATTAAGAGGTAAGTATCACTTTTCCAATGTTTTTTTTGTCAAATACAGCACTGATAGACCCATGATAAGAAATGTAGACGTACATAAAGTACATCCCATTCTCGATATCTGTATTCCAATACCTAAATCTTGAAAAGTTCACAACACGTGCAAGCTTCTTCTAACTAAAGACTAAGTTTTGTGGGAGGTAGAAATTCGTATATTCAATTAAGTACTTGTTATACCAGCTATGACAGTGGGAGGGCGGGCCTCGATAATAGAGCCCACAACTGCCACGTGTTAGTCTGCATTTTGTAGAATTCTGCTAAGTAAGTATAGGTACGCGCCATAATACCTTTAGACTGAAGTCTTTTTTTATAAGTACTAGGTAGATCGCAAAGTTCAATTCCGATCTTAACACTTTTCAGTACCTGTCTGAAAATTAATCGTTTGTACCGCATGCATACGACACTCTGCAGTGACGCATGCGAGATAAATCGTGCGCTCTGTCATAATCCGTCGTGATGAAGCGAACGATGTAAGTGCGATGATGACGAGCCGAGGCCTAGCGAGACGATTTGGTGCAATTCCTAAACTTAGTCGAAAAGCAGAGGCTAAAATCAATGGGCGCCTAAAATCATTGGGCATGAGACAATCAGGGTTGATAGAAAATATTTTCATATGCAATCATACTTAACACATATAGCCCAGAAGGAGTGCACTTGGATGAGGATGTATTACTATGATCGTGTAATGTATCAATAATAATTCTACCACCCGCGTAATCGTAGAGTAAAAACGAAATATTTCCACAGAAAATTTAATAGTAGATATTGCGTCTGTTTATGGTTTTAGCATTCAATAAGATTTTATATTGCAAAAGTTTTCACGACGAGGAGAAATAAAGTTGTTTGTTAGTGCGGGTACTGTCGAAGTTCCTATTATGAGAGCTGGAGTCCTGCGGTCGCTCGCGTCTGTTTGCGCCGCGGCCGCCGTTCAAACTCATAACATTGATTTTTGTTATCGATAACGTTCGAGTTGCGTCACATGGAACCCAAGCGCGTCTGATCTAAATCAAATCAAATCAAATCATTTATTGCTCATAGTCACATTACATTTTAAGCTGGCTATTGCCATGCCAACGCAGAGATGCTCGAACATAAGCCGCTGCCGCTCTATTATAAGATGGCGTTGGATGCTATAATGCTGCCGATCGGTGCAGACTACGGCTGTGTCGGCAATTAATTGCATACCTTGGCAGCCGCATAGGAAAATTATCGCAATTCAACGTGTCAACTAATAGAGCGTTGATGCGTCCCTACGTGCGACTCGGCGAGACGCCTCGTTCACAACTTTTTACGCGACAATGCTCGTTCGTCGAATCTAAAGAAAGCGCGGCACTCCCCTCCGGCGCGGTCTATAAATCATTCTTTACCGTGAAATTGGTGGCCCCTATTTAAAAATATTCAACTACCTCCGCAGGTGCTGAATGTAGTCGGAGTCGAAAACTTGATTTAATTTTTTAATGATTCATGCATTGATAAAAATAAGATGGAAAAGAGGACGACGATTTGAAAATCAAAACTGTAACGAAAACAACATATTCGCAAACATAGCCTCCCTTATTTCCTTGGAGTGAGGCCTGGCTCAGGAGCCAGTGAGCCGTGAGCCAGTTAGTGGAGAGTTTGATTGCACAATGCTGGCCACGAAACACTGAAAGCAGATGGGTGAAAGCTTCCATTTTCAATCCAAACGCCTCAATGGTGTTTATACATATATGGAGCCTGCAGTTAAAGTGACATCCATATATTGACGTGAGTTAAGTTGTTAGGGCAGCACAATGAGGGCTTCGCATTGAATCACATTTCAGTTATTTTTGTGGACAGTGTGTGGGTGGCTACTACGTTCGAGAACTTCTAGACTGTTAATAGGGTGAGGTCACTGGTGAGTTAATTTGTCACAAAAAGAGTATGTGGATCAGTCAGGCGACCGGTCGGGCTGGCGGCGCCCGAGCAGTCTCGAGTAATGAAGTATTGAAAGCATTAAATGATTCGTGCAGGATTCAATTGGATTGGAGATTTGCCATTGTAGTAAAAGAATCAGTCAGCGTAGCCACTGCGTTACGGTGACTAGCTGCTTCCAGTGTGCGCCGCGGGGAGGCTTCTTTCGTGCACCGCAGGATTCAATTGAAATACATAGAGCTCGATCAACATATTTATGAAATCTCGACAGTTGTTTGTCTGCCCTCTATTCCAGTATTCGTACAAACCATAGAATTATTATCCCTTTCGGAATAGAATGCCAAAAGCGAGATGTCAGTATGATAAAGCTGTGCCATAAAAAGAGACGCGAGATATGATGCAGCAGAACCATTTTTGACGGCTTTAAACAGTTAGGAGCCCCAAAGAGCCTCGCTGAAAACTTCTTTCATGTGATTTTTTTATAATTTCAAATGAAATTGTGTATATTTAAGAGAAATTGTGCTTCTGAAACATGAGGACTTGATCGGTGATTGATTATTGTTCATTACAGCAAAATAACCCTTACAACTTCTCATTTAAGAGATAAATTAGTCCAAATCGAAGCCTCGATTTATATTTGCCAATCCGGTTTAAAGGAGACATTTTTTCTTGTATGGAGGATGGGCCCACCCATAAATTGTGACGTCTAGTAATGAAACATACAGGGTGTTTCATGTAACGTGTCAAGCCGATGCGTGGTAATAGGTGAGTACCATACCTATCCATTTTACCCCCATGTATGTTAGACAAATATTTATAGTTTAGGAGTTATAATTTTTTTTCGATATTTTTCAAGATGCACCTAGACGATATCTTTAAAAAAATATAACTTTTTTTTGGGTCAACTTTCCTCAGATATTTTGATCTCAATAGAATGCCCATTATTTGCAAAATTATGAGTAAAATAATCGCAATCCTAACTTAGACACAAGATACAAAATTATTGATCGATACTAAAAAATATTGCATTAAGCAGAACCGAATAGAATTTTCAACATAAATTTAAAAATATAAAAAAGGTTTTACATAGTTTCTGACTAATTTTAAAAACTGCTTGACTTCATAAACTTTCATTACAATACAAAAAACGATCTACTTAATGGGTAATTTTAAGCTTAAATCGGCCGTTGAATGTGGCATATCGGAAATATCTTGATTTTCATTATTTTTATTTTTATTTTTACCTTTGCATACTTTTATCAAATCTGATATTTAGTGTCCCTCTATGTTTAAATAGAGCTCATTTGATAACAAGTACATACATTATGTACCTACTACTACTGATTGCATTATCATCCAAAGAACGTCCACTGCTGAAAATAGGCCTTCCCTTGGTTTTCCACATCGACCGTTCACAAGTGGTCTGCATCCGGTGTGATCCTGAGATCTTAACAAAGTCGTCTGTCCATCTTGTCGGTAGACGTCCTACTCTGCGCCTTTAGTCGAAGGGTCTTCAACCACCAATGTACCAGCAATGTATTGCAAACAAATGTGTCCAGTCATAGAACATGACATTGTCACTACAATGAGTAAGCGATTTTGATATACATTGATAAAGGATAATAACTTTGGATTAGACTAAGTTACAGCATTTTGGAGCACTAAGAGCAGGTCAGAGTACAGAGTACGTGTACTAAAGCCACATCAACATAAATAAACGATAAAAAACCAGATAACCGCTTACCACGAGCTCGGGTCCGTGGTCCATCCGAGAGCGCGCGAGTGGCAACGGTTATTTCATGGTCATCATCATTCCTCATCGTGCTGCTAAGCCCACAAATTACATACGCCATCATTACACGTTTGGCTTCCGGTTGTTAGTGGTATTATTATACTTATTTTGAACTAAAGAGCTTTACTTTTCAAGTTTTCAGTAATATTAATCCGTTTTTTAATTTTCCATTTAACTAGATTCTATAGGAATCTTGTTTACTATGAAGGGATAGAACTAGAAATCTAACAAGGCAAGTTTCATTTAAATTGTATTAGAATCGCACAGCGTGGCCACTGAGCAATGTATCCAGTGCGCCAACCACTGCATCGTTGCAGATTTAGCTGTGCTAGGAAATTGACTGTATGGCTTGCGCGGGCGCAGACAGAAGTATCGTGCGCAGACAAAATGCAGCTATCTGGAGCGTGCGGTGCGGCGGCCTCTCGCAGATCGAGTCCCTGCCGAGATCGCTTACATCAACTTCGGGCTGTGTTAGGTTACCTACGAGTACCTACTTACTTTGCGTCAAGAAATTGTATGAGGCTTTGATTCTATGGTATGATGAAGATATTAAGCACTGTAAGAAGACCTCACATTCGATACTAAATTGAAAGTCGGAATCAGAATGCTTAGCATAATAGGATAAAGTTACTTAGCCAATAGAACTGTTAGTTTATTGCATTAATGGAAGTGTATGAGAATGTCCTAATAATAGTCGACTTAGCAGCACCCTGGTGTGCACCTATCTACGTGGTACCTGTGGTTGTTTTTTTTTGGGAATTAATTCAAAGAATGATTTCTACCTGCCTGTGTGTTTATCTCGTCCTATCCGTCCCTCAGTCAGTTAAATAATTGTAAATATGCTGAATGGTAGTCCAAGAAAGACTCGCATTACTTTGATCGATAGTGGTCATTACCATTATTTTACCCGCCAAATCGGCAGCGAAGGAGAAACGAATCGTCTGCCCATTGCATTCATCGATCAGTATGTGAAATGGAGGCAATCGCGAGCTACTCCTATTAAGTTCCGTCGATCGGGTTGATGGGCGGTGATGCGGGAGATTGCGACGCGATTACCGAGCATTCGCGGCGGCTTGCGCGGTGTTTTGCGCAACTTGCACACGACGAGTCCTCTCGTCGCTCACGACACGAGCACGACGAACATTACTGTCATCGTTCAAAAAAACCGGCCAAGTGCGAGTCGGACTCGCACACTAAGGGTTCCGTGACAACTTTAACTGAATTAGAAATTCACTTACTTCTACTTCGCCAAAATACCACAATATTTTGTTGACAGAACTATAACTTTGTTTTTCCTTGTGTTTTTATGAAGAACAAAGTTATGTTTGCGGTTGTTGAAAATATGCTATATCTCAAAAACTACTAGTTCGATCTCGTTCAAACCAATTTCCATTGAAAGTATTTGTTAGTACATCATGTAATTTATCAAAATGTACACTCATTACCACTTTGGAAACGTCTGTTTCTAAAACGTGTCACTTTTTGAGAAAATGGTTCAAGAAACCTTTACGTCATTTCAAAAGACCTATCCACAGGAGGCCCACACGCATAGGTTTGAGTAAAAATAATTATTTAGGTTTAAGTTTCATGTAAATGTATTTTAGTTTCATGTAATGGAAAGCGGTTAACAAGATACATCTACCTACCAAGTTTCAGCTGTGTGATAGTTTCAGAATAAAGTGACTGTGACGTACGAACGGGCAGACAGACAGACAGACATACAGACTTGCCGAAACTATAATGGTTCCGTTTTTGTCATGCGGCTACGGAACCCTAAAAATGAGTTCCACGATATGGTCTAACCGCAGTGCCGCGGCGCTGCGTTCGTCACGCGCGCGCTATGACGACAGCCGCTAACCGATTTGAGCATTATAAAGCTGTTATGTATTTGCCATGAATAGTTTCTGGCCCTGTGAAATCAGTTTTTTGTTATGGGTACCTTGTGTGTTCGTAGTGAAACCCAAAGTTACTTCACAATATACCTACCTACCTACTTAAGCCCACGAACTCACTAATCGCACGTTTAAATGTTGATAACAGGACAGGTGTAAGCTTTATTTATTAAGCTAGTGAGAAAGTGGCACTAATGATTATTATGCCCCTTGTGGTCACTCGGAAATGGAATATAAAAACCGCTCCTTGAGAGTTCTGTGCCAACTTTGGGGTCCACTTACAGACTTCCACTTAGCCAAAATACCATAATATTTTGATGACAGCAAAAATTACTTTGTTTTTCATAGTGTTTGTATAAAGGAAAAAGTTATATTTGCGGTTGTTGAAAATGTGCTATATCTCAAAAACTACCAGTTCAATCTCGTTCAAACCCATTGAAAGTATTTGTAAAGATCTACATTGCGTATTTTATTCATTTTACCACTTTGGAAGCATCTATCTTACAAATATTTGACTTTTAGAAAAAATATTTTAGGAACCTCAATGAAAAGACCTATCCATAGATAGGATTAAGAAAAAAAAACTTTTTTTTCCATTTCAGGGACATTGAAGGGGGCTTCAATGTCATTATTTTTTATTTTTTTGTATGGGAATTGCAAAGCGGTTATAGTTTCAGACAGACTTGACGAATCTATAAGGGTTCTGTTTTTGCCATTTGGCTACAGAACCTAAAAAGTATGAATGAGTGATTAGATTATGGTAATGGGCCGGTCAATCGCACTTCATAATCATAACTCACTTAGTCGAGCCCGCTTTCGGCTTTAATTAAAACGTGAATGAAGAATCGCTTCCACTTATAATTTCGAATAGTCTCGGCACTATTGTGCTTAGGTCGAGAGGCGGCCTCGACTTTCCACTTCACATAGTTTAGTGGACATTTGTTCTGATACTTTGTACATTGCTGGGTCAGACCTGGGCTGGTGTCCTCTGGTTCCGATTGGGGAGCAATGTATGTGAAGCATTTGAGAAGGTTTACTCTGGCCGGGGTACTTTAGTAAGGGCGCCGTACGTGTTCAAGAGTGCGGGTGCGCAAATAACCAGCAATTTATCGTCGGCCCCGCTTTTTACATCGACCCGCGTTTTGGCAGAAAACGGGCGGGGGCCGTGCCAACGTGGACAATATTGAACATTCCGGAATCCGGATAGCTAACGAGTCGAACCGACGTTTAACGACGACGTCAGTCTGATGACGTCAATATACCGTCACGTAGTCCCCGACTAGACTGAGTGGGTAGATTCACCTTCATCGTGAGTGATGTCATCTTGTTGGTTTCTAGTCTATCAAAATATGCGTTATTTTAAGCTTTTTAGTAATTTTTTTGACGGTGGTTTAATTTGTTTATTTCATGTTTTTTAGTTATTTACCCATATCTCAAAAACTACTGGACCGATTTTGATGGAACTTACACTGAACCCGAAGCGAAAATATAGCTGATTTAACTAAAAACCGGCCAAGCGCAAGTCGGACCCACGCACTGAGGGTTCCGTACCACCCTTAAACTGAATTTGGGGACCACTTACTTCCACCTAGCGAAAATATTACACTATTTTTTGACAGCAACAATAACTTTTTTTTTCATAGTTTTTGTATGAAAGACAAAGTTTTATTTGCGGTTGATGAAAATGTGCAATATCTCAAAATTCATGTATGGGAACCCCCCCTTAAATATAAATTTTTCTTACTTTTTGTATTGAATCGGAAAGCAGTGAACAAGATACACCTACCTACAAAGTTTCAGCTGTGTGATGCTAATAGTTTCAGAATAAAGTGGCTGTGACATATGGACGGACAGACAGACAGACAGACTTGACGAAACTATAAGGGTTCCGATTTTGACATTCGGCTACGGAACCCTAAAAAGAATCATCTCGCTATGACTTCTCGTTTCCGAGAAATCCGCGGATAAACATACATAACACTGTTTGGAAGCTTTAACAGATCAACGATATCACATACATACAGGTCGAATTGAATACCTCCTTTTTTGAAGTCGGTAATAAAATAAAATAAACAGGTGTCAACTGTATATTAGGTGGGTAGGAAGTGTACGTACGTACACCTTGATATAGGGTGACTCACAACAAACAAAGTCCTCTGTACCTGTAGTGTTGTACCATATGTAAGTAGGTATCTTGCGGTCTTGGTTCTCAGTTACCCGCACCCCGCAAGCGTTTCAATATTAGCAGAGTATGGTCAGGGACTATTATTACTGACTTAAAAAAAAAGGGAGGTTTTCAATGCGATATGTAAGCATTTGATAATATTTGAGAGGAAATAACCCTTTTTCAGGTCAGATTTTTATATCCGCGTCTGGCTTTGTTCCGGAGATAGACATTACTTTTATCAATGCCCATTCCTGACCGGGGCGGAAGAGGCTGCGAGAATATTTAAGTTGAACGGATATCACGTGTGAATGGGGTTCCAAGTTATGCGGCTATTAGTGCGGTCAGGCACAAAAGGGGAGCTTTACATTTTAATTGCATTGTTAGTTGAATCGAGGCAGGTTATCTGCAGGGTAAACGGTCGCGATAACGTAACGCGATTAGTTACGTCCTGCTGTGGGCCACAGTACAGCACGGCCCACGCAGCTGCCGTGGTCAAATATTTTTTTTTTACGATAAATCGCGATATATCGCGCTATATACTCGTAGCGCTATTCGACTCACTATTGTTATCTACACTACGTTTATTTTATCCTTTTTGATGACTCTCGGGATTTCGGCACAAAAAGGGAAATGCATATAAATTTTTGTGCCGAACGAAATACAGAACCGGGCCGCATTGGGCGTTGAGTGGCGCGCTCAAACGTTCGTTATGATTATTTTTGTAATGGCACCTATAGAAAACTCTAATGGTCGTGGATTGTTTTCCAACAATAGAGCGCGCAAGTGCCAATGTGAGTCGCAGCGAGTCGTGCGATTGTTCATCATGTCATGCGGCATGTGGAGCGCGGCTGCGGCTGGCATAATGGCAAAGAAGGAAATAGGTAGCAGAAGCAGACAATGTAGTCCTAGCTACTATGCAACTACACCCGATTGAAATCTTACCAATATCGCTTTGATCGATTTACTGTATTTCGTGACAAGCGCGAAAGGTTAGGCGTGTGAGATATATAGGTTAAGTATAATATGAAAAGTATGTACTTATGTCTTGAACCTTATATAAAGATCATATACTCGTAAAATGTAGTCAGTGTTTAATCATCATTCGAGAGTTTCATTTCTCTTCCAAATCCCGACTCTATACGTGTGTCCGTGTCCACCCGATCACCAACCGCTCTCATCCGCGCCCAAAGCGTTCACGCATCCTAATCGCAATAATTGAAGCGTGACAAAATAAAGTTTAGTTTAGTTTAGTTTAGTCACCCTTCGCCCGCTTTGAAACGTGATTTTAATGTTACATGTAATAAAAAGGCGGCTTAAGTGTAGGTTGCTACAATAAAAAAAGGGGTCTATTGTGTCCGTCCGCACATGCTTCTTTTTAGGGTTCCGTAACTCGAAAGGTAAAAAACGGAACCCTGACAGGATCACTTCGTTGTCCGTCCGTCTGTCTGTCCCTACTCTTTTTCTCAGGAACGCGTGGAGGTATCAAGCTGGAATTTGTATCAAATTACTCAGCTCTGCGGTCTCTTAGGTGTGTGAAAAAATCAAACATCTAAGCCAACGCAATCAAAAGGTACAGCAGTTTATGTAGCAAATTTCCGCATATTTCCCGCAAAGTTTCGATACTTGCGAGGGAATTAAAACCTGCAGGGTACTTCCCGTGAACCCAGAATCTTGAAAGGAGATGTTTGCAAAAATGCCAAGACCATGTGCATACCAAATGTAATTTTAATGTAATCTTTTAAGTTATAACAAAATACAACGCCAGAGTCGACACGAAAAGACGAAGAAGAATCATAAAAGTCTGTTGTAAATGTAAGGCAATCGCTGGGAAAAGTACCTATACTTAATTATGGTCAATCAATAGAAACTGATGCAATCAAATGCAACGGAATAAAAAAAAAAACCGGCCAAGTGCGAGTCGGACTCGCGCACTGAGGGTTCCGTGCCACCTTTAACTGAATTAGGGATTCTTTCTTACTTCCACTCAGCTAAAATACCACAATATTATATTGACCGCAAATTTAACTTTGTTTTTCATAGTGTTTGTATGAAAGACAAAGTTATATTAAAATTTGCGGTTGATAAAAATGTGCTATATCTCAAAAACTACGAGTTCGATTTCGCTCAAATCAATTTTCGTTGAAAGTTTTTGTTGAGATCTATATCACATATTTTTTTCAAAAATTTCACTTCCTTAGTTCAAAAGTTAGATGGGGGGGGGGGGGACGCCCATTTTACCACTTTGGAAGCGTCCATCTCTCAAACGTTAGACTTTAAGAAAAAAAAACCGGCCAAGTGCGTGTCGGACCCGCGCACTGAGGGTTCCGTGCCACCCTTAACTGAATTCAGGGTCCACTTACTTTCACTTAACGAAAACATCATAATATATTGTGACAGCAAAAATAACTTTGTTTTTCATAGTGTTTGTATGAAAGACAAAGTTATATTTGCGGTTGATGAAAATGTGCAATATCTCAAAAACTACTGGTTCGATCTCCTTCAAACCAATTTTCGTTGCAAGTTTTTGTTGAGATCTACATCACATATTTTTTTCAAAATTTTTACTTCCTTAGTTCAAAAGTTAGTTGGGGGGGGGACGCCCATTTTACCACTTTGGAAGCGTCTATATCTCAAACCTTACACTTTTAGAAAAAAACCGGCCAAGTGCGAGTCGGACTCGCGCACTGAGGGTTCCGTGCCACCTTTAACTGAATTAGGGATTCTTTCTTACTTCCACTCAGCTAAAATACCACAATATTATATTGACCGCAAATTTAACTTTGTTTTTCATAGTGTTTGTATGAAAGACAAAGTTATATTAAAATTTGCGGTTGATAAAAATGTGCTATATATCAAAAACTACGAATTCGATTTCGCTCAAACCAATTTTCGTTGAAAGTTTTTGTTGAGATCTATATCACATATTTTTTTCAAAAATTTCACTTCCTTAGTTCAAAAGTTAGATGGGGGGGGGGACGCCCATTTTACCACTTTGGAAGCGTCCATCTCTCAAACGTTAGACTTTAAGAAAAAAAAACCGGCCAAGTGCGTGTCGGACCCGCGCACTGAGGGTTCCGTGCCACCCTTAACTGAATTCAGGGTCCACTTACTTTCACTTAACGAAAACATCATAATATATTGTGACAGCAAAAATAACTTTGTTTTTCATAGTGTTTGTATGAAAGACAAAGTTATATTTGCGGTTGATGAAAATGTGCAATATCTCAAAAACTACTGGTTCGATCTCCTTCAAACCAATTTTCGTTGCAAGTTTTTGTTGAGATCTACATCACATATTTTTTTCAAAATTTTTACTTCCTTAGTTCAAAAGTTAGTTGGGGGGGGACGCCCATTTTACCACTTTGGAAGCGTCTATATCTCAAACCTTACACTTTTAGAAAAAAACCGGCCAAGTGCGAGTCGGACTCGCGCACTGAGGGTTCCGTGCCACCTTTAACTGAATTAGGGATTCTTTCTTACTTCCACTCAGCTAAAATACCACAATATTATATTGACCGCAAATTTAGCTTTGTTTTTCATAGTGTTTGTATGAAAGACAAAGTTATATTAAAATTTGCGGTTGATAAAAATGTGCTATATCTCAAAAACTACGAGTTCGATTTCGCTCAAACCAATTTTCGTTGAAAGTTTTTGTTGAGATCTATATCACATATTTTTTTAAAAAATTTCACTTCCTTAGTTCAAAAGTTAGATGGGGGGGGAGGACGCCCATTTTACCACTTTGGAAGCGTCCATCTCTCAAACGTTAGACTTTAAGAAAAAAAAACCGGCCAAGTGCGTGTCGGACCCGCGCACTGAGGGTTCCGTGCCACCCTTAACTGAATTCAGGGTCCACTTACTTTCACTTAACGAAAACATCATAATATATTGTGACAGCAAAAATAACTTTGTTTTTCATAGTGTTTGTATGAAAGACAAAGTTATATTTGCGGTTGATGAAAATGTGCAATATCTCAAAAACTACTGGTTCGATCTCCTTCAAACCAATTTTCGTTGCAAGTTTTTGTTGAGATCTACATCACATATTTTTTTCAAAATTTTTACTTCCTTAGTTCAAAAGTTAGTTGGGGGGCGACGCCCATTTTACCACTTTGGAAGCGTCTATATCTCAAACCTTACACTTTTAGAAAAAAACCGGCCAAGTGCGAGTCGGACTCGCGCACTGAGGGTTCCGTGCCACCTTTAACTGAATTAGGGATTCTTTCTTACTTCCACTCAGATAAAATACCACAATATTATATTGACCGCAAATTTTACTTTGTTTTTCATAGTGTTTGTATGAAAGACAAAGTTATATTAAAATTTGCGGTTGATAAAAATGTGCTATATATCAAAAACTACGAGTTCGATTTCGCTCAAACCAATTTTCGTTGAAAGTTTTTGTTGAGATCTATATCACATATTTTTTTCAAAAATTTCACTTCCTTAGTTCAAAAGTTAGATGGGGGGGGGGGACGCCCATTTTACCACTTTGGAAGCGTCCATCTCTCAAACGTTAGACTTTAAGAAAAAAAAACCGGCCAAGTGCGTGTCGGACCCGCGCACTGAGGGTTCCGTGCCACCCTTAACTGAATTCAGGGTCCACTTACTTTCACTTAACGAAAACATCATAATATATTGTGACAGCAAAAATAACTTTGTTTTTCATAGTGTTTGTATGAAAGACAAAGTTATATTTGCGGTTGATGAAAATGTGCAATATCTCAAAAACTACTGGTTCGATCTCCTTCAAACCAATTTTCGTTGCAAGTTTTTGTTGAGATCTACATCACATATTTTTTTCAAAATTTTTACTTCCTTAGTTCAAAAGTTAGTTGGGGGGGGACGCCCATTTTACCACTTTGGAAGCGTCTATATCTCAAACCTTACACTTTTAGAAAAAATGATTTTAGAAACCTCAACATCATTTTCAAAGACCTATCCATAGACACCCCACATGCATAGGTTTGAGTAAAAAAAAAATGTTTGGTTTTAGTTTCATGTATGGGAGCCCCCCTTAAATATTATTTTTTCTTACTTTTTGTATCTGAATCGGAAAGCGGTAAACAAGATACAACTACCTACTAAGTTTCAGCTATGTGATGCTTATAGTTTCAGAATAAAGTGGCTGTGACATACGGACGGACAGACAGACAGACAGACAGACAGACAGACAGACAGACAGACAGACAGACTTGACGAAACTATAAGGGTTCCGTTTTTTGCCATTCGGCTACGGAACCCTAAAAATGGTTTTAGAAACCTCAATGTCATTTTAAAAGACCTATCCATAGACACCACACGTATGGGTTTGAGAAAAAATTTTTTTTTTGGTTTTAGTTTCATGTATGGGAGCCCCCCCTTTAATATCATTTTTTTAATTTTATGTACCTGAATCGGAAAGCGGTAAACAGGATACACCTACCTACCAAGTTTCAGCGGTGTGATGCTAATAGTTTCAGAATAAAGTGGCTGTGACATACGGACGGACAGACAGACAGACAGACAGACAGACTTGACGAAACTATAAAGGTTCCGTTTTTGCCATTTGGCTACGGAACCCTAAAAATGGAATGATTTAACTTTACTTGACCAATTTGATATGGATATTCGATTGCATTTTGTATGGATAAGATAAATATGAGGTAAGTCCGTTACCTCGTAGGTACGAGGCCCTCTGATTGTCGATGTCGTTTGCAATGCCATATTTTGTTTTTTTTTACAGGATTTCGGCCTTCGACACTTGGTATTGGAACTAGAAAAGAAAGCTCGAGCGGCAGCTCGAGCTTTCTTTTCTTAGGTACCTACTCTCTTACTTCTTTCTTCTACTTCTCTTAGGTACCTTTCTTCTACTTCTCTTAGGTACCTACACTGAGATTTAATAAAGTCCGTCTTGGTATTTTTGTAAACATCTCTTTTAGTTCCCATTACATATTTTTTCTTGGGCAGTTTGTTATCAAAGAGAAATAGGTTAATTTAAAATTAACTATTCGTTGGATATAATTTACAGGATGCGATGCGCTCACGTCATTAGTAGGGTTGCCTATTAATTTTATTCGCGGCATTAGTGATGTCCCTAAAGTGTAATTCCAATTAGTACTTAAGTGGGGAGGGTGTGTTTGTTATCTCCCCTCGTGAGGCGGCTGTATGAAACTGTTTCCATTTATCCGTGAATGAAGCTGATGCAAAAGAGGGTGGTTCTTCCAGTGATGTTGATCAAACTTTTACAAAAATACATCGAAATTGAAAGTGACGCACACCGTGCAACGAATTTAGACATTAGGGGTATTTAATATCGTCGACGCCGCGTCGTGACTGCAACTTATTATTACTGATCTGTGTATGAGAGGGCAAATGGCAAGGTTATGTAGTATGTACCTACCTACTTCTAGTCGTTTTTATAAATAAAGTTAAGTCATTAATTATTGGAAACTTATTTATTATAATTATAATATAAGTCACATTTAGTAGTTTATTTAACCAAGTAACTAGGCCAGTTTCTTCTTATAAATCTTCTTTGTGGATTAGGTAGCATATAAAATTTATTTATTTAAATATGCGCCAGTCAACGCACCAATTGTCTGGTTTCCTGGTATCTTCCTTGTGTTACGAAGTACTAGACAATGATTATGACGGGGGCGTCTTTCATAAATACTTAAAATAAAAATATATTTAAATTTTATTCCAATCGTCATGAAATTAAATTGACAGCCAGTTGCATTGATTGATTGCAAGCTATTAATTGCTTGAAATAAATAAATTTTAATTTAATTTAATTTAATTGAAAAGCAATCAGGCGGTCGCGCCCTGGGTAAAAAGTTTGAAGCAGATCTAACCACCCGCAAAGAGAACAGCACCGTTTTGACTATTGACATCATAAAGGCATCAACCATCTGGCCGGAGGCGCACTACGCAAAGGGATCAGCATCTCCCGCATCGGATCGGCTACGGACTGAGAATATAAACGGATAGCAGACGCCTCGCTTACGCTTACGGATGGCGTTACAACTTATGACAGTTCTTCTTGTGAATGACAGCACGATAAACAAGGTGGACAGTTATTCGAAAAACATTGGATGAGCCACATGCGCCGCTAGTCCAGAGTGCGTCCCGAGTTGATTTCCATCTAGAGTTGCCAGATGGCCGGGATTGTCCCGGAATTTTGCGTGTGGTCCCGTGTCCAGTAATTGCACCTTAATGTCCCGGAATTTAAGAATACTAGTTTTTCCCATAAAGATACGACATCATCACACCACAAGGCGACGCGGCGGGCAAGCTTCAGATTTATGGGGTCGTATTGCGAGTTTCAGGCAGTTCAATTCCCACTCACTAGCTAGACTAACTAAAGAAAAATAAAAAGTATTTCTATTTCACTCGCTCGTGTAGTGCTGTCCCACGCTAATCTGCTGAAAGGATTATTTATACTAGTAGGTCTAAGTACGAAATAGCAATAAAAATTTGCAAAGACGTTCAAAAGCCGAGTTGTTTAATTGACAAAAACTAACATCGCGATACTTACCAAGAAGTTGTAGTGAAAATTTGTTGTTGTGTTTTTCTTAACTTTATGTTGTTAATGTTTAAATATGTACCTGAAATTATTTTTTATTTAAAAGAAACAGATAGATAGATAACTCTTTATTGCACACAACATTAGTGAATTTACAAATTTATTTAAAGGAAATGTACAATTTAGGCGGTCTTATCGCTATAAGCGATCTCTCTCTTATAGCGATAAGACCGCCTCCTCCGACCGCCGATCTCTTCCAGACAACCTTTGGGTAAAGAAATTATGGATGTATGTATAGTAAAAGAGGTGCTGAATATTCCGTTAGTTAACCCCCCATGAAATGACAGCATTGAAAGCGCGCCGGGATTCGTCTGCGGTCTGCGGTCCACGGCCGCGCGCTCGATAAGCCGCAGACGACAAATGATTGCAGTTTGGCAAAAATGTTAATTACTGATTGACTTTACCAATGCCTATGAAAATAAATTTATACTGTTATTTCACGACCTGATTTGGTAGGTACTTATTTAAAAGTGATGAGTGCCGGCCAAGGTGCCGGCTTATTCACGGAGGTAACGTTAAATTTGCATAGGTACGGTTTTATTTTTAATTCCTAATTTAATTAAAATGCACGTTTAAATCTACGTGATTTCGGAAGACAATATTTGATTTAAGCCGAAGATTAAAGACGCTTACCTACCTACGCTAATTTTTACGACTAAACCACAGAATATATAATAGTACTAACTAAACACTGTGTGACATTTAAAAAAACCATTGCTCTGCCATAGTCTGCCATCAAATCGTGAACTTTTACTTTTTTACTAAGTATTTGGACACCAAAAAAGGTAAAGGTCGTTCATATGCAAACTTACTTTAAAAATATATAAATGTGGGAATTGTAGTTTTAGTCGCTCGTCTCTCAAACGGCCGTAAACCAACGTTTGTTCAAGGCCGAAATCCGGGGCTTTGACAGGTACCTTTGCGACAGGAAGGACCTATGTCATTTCTACCTACAAGGACAATATAATCCACTAAATAACCTCTCTATATAATACACCAGGTAGGTACAACAATATTTTCAAACGCTGCGTGCGTGCGGCATTTAAACCAAAGCCAGCTTGTTAAGACGAATCGCATAGAAGTATTATATTATCTGTGGCATAACTAACGCCCAAAAGAAACTATAAAAGCGAGCGAATGCGGTGTAACTATCCTCGTTTATTACTTACCTGAACTGTTGCTGTAGATATATACAACCCAATAGCCCATTATTTAACATGGGATTCATCATACTAGATGATGATGCTAGCTACTGATGTGCCGATAATCATTCATTAGTTTCATTACAATCTTCGCACAAAATTTGAAAAAAGTAAATAATAGGCTATGTCAGTTATTCATTAGCTTCACTTCGAAAGTAGGTAGGTAATTTTATTTCATTTTCATACAGTTTCATACTTCCAGTAGGCTGTGGCAACTGTGGCTGTTCGTACTGGTTGATTCAAGATTTCAGCAGTCATCCATACCTTTAGGCGAAGGCTCATTTTTTAGGGTTCCGTAGCCGAATGGCAAAAAACGGAACACTTATAGTTTCGTCAAGTCTGTCTGTCTGTCTGTCTGTCTGTCCGTCCGTATGTCACAGCCACTTTATTCTGAAACTATAAGCATCACATAGATGAAACTTGGTAGGTAGGTGTATTTTGTTCACCGCTTTCCGATTCAGATACAAAAAGTAAGAAAAAATAATATTTAAGGGGGGGCTCCCATACATGAAACTAAAACCTAAAAAATTTTTTTTACTCAAACCTATGCGTGTGGGGTGTCTATGGATAGGTCTTTTAAAATGATGTTGAGGTTTCTGAAACCATTTTTTCTAAAAGTGTAAGGTTTGAGATATAGACGCTTCCAAAGTGGTAAAATGGGCGTCCCCCCCCTCTAACTTTTGAACTAAGAAAGTGAAAATTTTGAAAAAAATATATGATGTAGATCTCAACAAAAACTTGCAACGAAAATTGGTTTGAAGGAGATCGAACCAGTAGTTTTTGAGATATTGCACATTTTTATCAACCGCAAATATAACTTTGTCTTTCATACAAACACTATGAAAAACAAGGTAATTTTGCTGTCGCAATATATTGTGATGTTTTCGTTAAGTGAAAGTAAGTGGACCCTGAATTCAGTTAAGGGTGGCACGGAACCCTCAGTGCGCGGGTCCGACACGCACTTAACCGGTTTTTTATTTATCAGGCAGTCAGTAAGTACCTAGTAACTCTAATTGTATTCTCGGTCAACAAGCAACCTCGCAGTTCGCACCCGTTGACCTTGCGATTATCGTTGTGTTGTGTTGTTCGTGTGTGAGCGATCCGCGTGCGGCTGCACCCTCCCTTCCCTCCCAAGCGAGTGTTGTTGTCTTGCTCCTTCCAATACACTTGCCGCTTGTTTGTTTTCTGTTGCTCTCCCCTTCCCCTTCCTTCCTCAGTTCGGCCAACGCCATTGTAGGAGGTGTGTGTGTACCGTGTCAACGTCGCATCGTGTTGATAAAATTTTATAGTTATTTATTTTCGTTAAGATCTTGAATCGTAAGTACCTAGTTATCGTTTTGTTTTACCTGATATGTTAACTTACGTAATGTTATTTTTAAGTATTACAATGTTGTTGGTAAATATTATGATATGACTATACGCTCTTGATATAAAATCCAGTAGGCCCGCTTGCTTCATGTAATATAATTTATATAGTATTATAATAGGTATATACTACACAGACATTAAAGGAATGAACATGCATACCTAGCTGCATAATAAATTCAAAATATTGTAATTTTCTGACTAAACTATTGAAGTTATTGATGAAAAAATATTTTAGCTACATAGTTCAATTATGAAAAAAATATAATAATTCAGAAAAAACATTAATTTTCGCTATATTAAAATAATGGTGACAACTAAAGTGTAGTAAAGTAAAGTGTGTATGTAAAAAAAAAATATTGAATAACTCTTAAACCATGCGACTTTTCGTAACCCATGTTGGCCTATTCTGATAGATAGATGATGACCTCATCCATCTACGGATTTCGGTTGAACCACTACTTACGGGACACCCTGTATGTACCTACTTTCTATTTAAAGTTTGTTGTAAGTTTACGAGAATTTACATATTCTTTCTCTTAGGTACCTACTTCTTAGGTACCTACGGTCGAAGTCTCCACTATAAAACGAAAAACGACTTCAATACGGGATACGGGCGGGCGCGTCACACTAACAAAATAAGACGCGCGACGCAAATTCAGATTATATTATTACAATACTAATATTGTAAAGCAAAGCAGACAGGTTCACCAGCGTTTGCATTTTAACAACATATCAACTTATTATTATTTTATGTAATTCGAGTTCCACAACACGATATTATGAAAGTCCTTCCTAAGTCCTAACAGGTTGTTAATAATAATAATAAATAATACAATTAAAAGTTCTTTATTATTATTATTTTTTATTATTATTATGTTGTTATTTCATTTATTGCAGAAAAAGCAAAAACAGGCACTGAGAAAAAAAACATCGGGCACAAAATGGCGGCCACTGACGAACCAAATAATATTCAACTGCCAGCAGAACCTTCAGCTCCAAGCGATCAGAACCCCTGGCTCGAAGAAATTGTTTATTATGATACCAGCGACTCAGAATTTGAGGAAGTACACGAATATCTCGTTTCAGACGAATATGATACTGACACCAGTGAAGCTTACAGTAGTGAGGATGAAGATACAAATATGGAAAATGGCACCTCTCAGTGTGATCTAGAATTTATTTATGGGCGAAACAAATATAAATGGTTTAAAAATGCACCACCAAGTCGGATGCGAGCATCCCAGAATTTGAATCAGCACGAACCTTCCATTAATCTTACTGATGATGATGATGTGCGTTTCATATCAATTTGGAAAAGATTAATCGACGACGAAATGTTGCAACAATTACTTCGATGGACTAATGTACGGCTAGCTAAAGCTCGAGATGCCGTATCGGACCAGGACGAAGACTTACAAGACCTAGATCAGGTAGAACTTTTGAGTTTTATTGGAATTCTTGTTTACTCGGCCTATTTTAGGGCAAATATCGAAACGGCTGACTGCATGTTTTCGAATGGTATTTTCAGTAGAGGAAGTTTATTTAAATGCATTATGTCGAAAAATCGATTTATTAATTTGCTTAAATATATTCGATTAGACAGTGAGGTTGAAAAGGAAGCGAATAAAAAAACTAGCATGTTTGCAGCAATATCGAACATTTTGAAGAGATTTATGAATAATTGTCAAAACTTGTATAATCCCGGACAGTTTGTAAGCGTTGGTAAGGCATCAATACCATTTAAAGATCCTCCTTGTCTAACGCTGCACAGAAGAAGATGCGACAAGCGTGGTTTTCAGATTATGTATTTATGTGACGCAAAAACTGGTTTCATTCTTAATGGCTTTATTTACAAAGAACCCATGGAAGATGAAAACAAATATTCAAAACATACTCGGGAGGTACTGCATCTTTGCAGGTCTTTGCACGGCAGTAATAGGAATTTGACATGCGACAAATGCTTCACATCTATAGAGCTAATCGAAGCCCTGAAAAAAAATGGATTGTCTTGTGTGGGTGCTGTGTCCAAGAGTATGAGAGAACTACCACCAAGTTTTTTGCCATCCAGAACAAGGGCTCGGCGTTCGACATTGTATGCATTCACCGATAACATCACGCTGGCTTCTTATGTTCCTAGAAAAAATAAAGCTATAACAGTTGCGTCATCAATGCACCACGATGAGGATAAAATGGAGATTACTAAGTGCTTCATATCTACAATAGATGGACTCGTGAAGATTGACAGTAGGCGTACTACGTTTTCCTGCGCTCGTTACACGCGCTGTGGTTGGCTAGCGATATTTTACTGGATTTTAGATGTCAGTCTCATTAATACCTGCACAGCGTTTAAAGTAAGATATGGGGCAAAATTCAGAAGTGATAAAGTTATTAGAACTTTGGCTCATAGTTTGGTGTTGGAGCAGTTGCAGCGACGAGTGTTCGACGAGCGCCTGCCGACCGAGCTGCGGAAGAAGGTACGGTTGCACCTGGGAGCAGACATGCCGGCCCCGCCCGGAAGGGAGCTGGAGACAAGAACTTGCGATACATGCCCACCGAGCCGAAAACGCAAAGCATTCCATCATTGCGACGAGTGTCAGAAACACTTTTGCTTGGAATGTTCAAAGCTAGTTTGTGATTGTGAAGAAGATGAAGAAATGTAAAATTGCCTTTTTTAGTACAAATTATTTGTGAAACACTTGTTTTAAAACAGTACAACTTAAAACTTTTGTTATGTTGAGTAATCTCTCCAACCATTGATCTCTTTTTTTTAAATAAAACAAAATTAATAAATCTTGTTTTTTTATTGTAACTTTAATTAACAGTCTACGAAAGACATGGACTAGGTGCCATTTAAAAAATATAACTTTGCTAAACCATTCATGGAGTTGATTGATGACAAGTTTAGTGATCTGAAGAAGTTGTGTTGTTTGTTGAGATGAGTGTGGCTAAGTAAAGTGTAATTCTAATTATAAATGTAAGTAAATTTAGTCTTAGCATTTTAGAAAAATGAAATCCTGAATTGTTTCAGTCTTATACTAGATTTTAAATCCTTCACGTCATCGTTTACCAACGGCCAGATTCAGCTGTCAGGTTGCCTTTCTTATGAAATAAATTATGGATGCAGGTACGTGTTCCAATTTTATTATGACAATATGTAGCTGTCTTTAGTATTTCTATAAAATAATTATCATTTCCAAGTTGAATTTATTCTGTAAAGAATAACTACTTGATCCGCTGTTGCATAAACAGACGGGTAGATGGCGCTAACGTCACGCAATGACGTATCAATGAGACCAAGAATTTCGCGCGGTCGGACTGACAGCACGGTAGCTCAATTGGAAGAGCAGTTGGCCCGGATTGCCAGAAAGATGCTGGTTCGAATCCCGCCCGTGCGCAATTTTTGGTTTCATATTTCATCTTTTAAGAATATTATTTCGAACAGGTACTAGTGTAAGTTTAAAGGAAGAGGTATCTACCTGCACAGACTTACAATACAATAGAGCAAGCCTACTGAATAGCGGTGTAGTGTAACTGCGAATAGCCGAGGCAGGGGGGGCACCTTCCGCGACGGCGGGGCGTGGCCCGGCCAGCGAGGCTCAGGCAGGCAGTCGGCTACCTCGTGCTAGCATCTCTACACGCGACGCGATACGTTCTCGCTTCGCGCGAGGCCGTTTGACGTTCAAAACATAACCACGTGTTCTGTCATGTCGGAAAAGGCAAAACTATTTCGGAACAGACGATATTGCATCGCATATTGGTGCTTGAATTCTGACAAAAAGAATCCGGACTTGTCATACTTTTCACTTCCAAAGGAAGACGACAGGTAAGAATGGACTAGAGTGATAGACGGACTAAGTACCTACATGTACAAGTAGGTACCTACTATTCACACACACAGATGAATGCACTTCGTCAGAAAACACATAAAATGTGTAAGCCGGTAGGCTTGGTAATGTTTATTTAAGTGAATCTGAGAATATAAACACAGTGAGATACGGCAGTTGGAATCATCAACATAGCTGCATCATCCATAGTCTTTTACATCTTCGTCATAATATATAATAAAGTATATACAGATATATGTATTTATTATATCGCTTGTATAATGAATGTTTGTGTAATACTATGTTAGTGTATATTGTATTCATTACTAATTGTATTTGTTTTGTTTTTATTGTATTGTAATAGATTGTTTATGTATTTTGATTTTATAATCTACCTACTTATTAATAATTGTCTGTTGATTTTAAATATCTTTATTGAAATAATGATAATAAAATACATGCTTACCAAGTACAAAACATTTGATTAGCACAAACATACACTATACAATATATAAGGTACTATACGATACACTTTTTATTAATAATAATTAAATTCATTTCTTTGTTGCATCGCCCACAATCATTTCTGCTTAGACCAAAGGTATGACTGGTAGAGGATGCCATATGGCGTTAAGTCCACCTTTTGTACAGTTTTTGGTTGTGCAATAAACTATAAATAAATAAAAATAAATAAATTACTTATAATAGTTTATTTCGTATTGCGTAGTTAGGGATTGGCCTAATTTTAGCGTTCCGTAGTCGAACAATGATCGGTCGATGTGGATAACTGTGGGAAAGGCCTATGTTCATTGAGTGGACGTCCTTGGCTGATAATGATAATGATCATGATGTAGTCCAACAAAGAACCCTTATGGTTCCACCTTATCCCGTTGTTTTTCATATTCAAAAATAAGAGCTCCAGGAGCCCTATTTTTTATCGTTTGCGTTAAGATGGCGCGTGATATTAATTAATTATCGAATGAAAATCAGTTGGAATTCATACTAGAAGGATTTGAAAAAAGACAGCTTATATGCGTGATAATAACTAATAACCATCGATTTTTAATTATTTTTCAAAATAAATCACACGCCAAGTCCAAGCGAATGAATCAAAAACAGGGCCACCACCTACTAGAAAACTATAATTTGGCATGAATATGTAGGGTTACCTTAGAGGATGCCCAAGACCGTGCAAAGTGGAGAAGGAAAAGTAGGAAGGCGGACCCCGGGCGTCATCGCACGTAACTGGGAACAACGCCGGGATGATGATGATGATGATGATGTAGGGTACCTTAGGTTTTTATTTAACCGCCAGTGTTTTTTTTTTGGTAGGTAAGGTACAAGTAAAGTGGTTTTTAGGGGTTCACCCCAATAGGAAAATAAAAAACCGGTTAAGTGCGACTTGTGCAAGTCAGACTCGCGCATTGTGGGATCCGTGCTAACTTGAACGAATTAGTGGTCAACTTACTTCCACTTAGCCATATTCGGTAATACCACAGAATGTATATATAGTACTAGCGTAATACCTACTACATTTTGATGACAGGAAAAATCTTTGTTTTACATAGTCTCTGTATGAAGGACAATTTTTTTCATTTGCGGTTATTAAACATATGCTATTTCTAAAAAAAAACGTTGAAAGTGTTTGCTAAGGTCTACCTACATCGTGTACTTTTTTCTAGTTTCACTTACTTAGTTCAAATGTCTAGCGACAATACTGCAAACCAGTAACGTTAACAGGTTATTTATTAGTTTGTATTTAATATTCTGTTAGTAAAAACCCGTCAACGTCCCACCCCTACATCTACATGCATGTAGGTAAGTATCTGTCAACACACCACATATTGACATTGCACAACTTGATACGATTAAATTAGCGGATTTGAGGCCCAGAACGGTTTAACCGATTGACATGTAGTTTTCTGCAGTGGATTTGTAATTAATTTGTCGGAATTGGTTTTTTAAATATGTAGTGGTTTTTTGTCTTATGGTTAACGAATAGGTAATTGTACTGTTGTATTAACTAGAGATTAGTGTGTGGCGTCTTCGATCGAATTTGCAAAGGATTGTGTTCGTGACTATAATTATCGTACAGTATCACCCACACATAATGTTATTTATTAGGTAAGTGCCTACCAATAAATTACGTTGTTTAGGTACCTACATCGGGTGAAGCTGCGGGAAAATGCTAGTAGGTATTGATATAATTATATGACATTATTTTTATAATATAACATAAATATTATTATTCGTTCCATTGTAGTATGATTATAATTTTGATAATTTTCGTTTTCACTGAGTGGGGATTAAACCTTCAGGAATTTGAGTGGGAATTGAACGGATTAAGTTGGATGGAATACGCCCCCTGTTTCTGTTACATTCAGTTTTAATAAAGGGCTTTGTTAGAGTCCAGTGTCCCCCACCCTCTTTCCAAAACGTGTTAAAATATAAAACTGAGTTTGTAGTGAAATATTGATTTTAATTGTGTCTTTTAGCTGTAAAATGTAAAATTAAATTGTAAGTAGGAGCCATCAAATAACCGGTTTTGTCTCATAACTTCGGATATTTTGTTATTTCAAGGGAATCAATAGTATACATAGTAAGTAGATGCGGAAACCTTTGTGCGTGAGTCCGACTCGTACTTGGCCGGATTTATAGCAGGTGATACCTACCATCGGTCGGTCGGGTCTAGATGGTCTTTAAATGGTCTGGGTTGGGTGTTGTGTTGGGGTAAAACCGTTGATTTACATTTCGATAACATGGAGTATAGTTTTTTTAGGATAATAGCTATCACTTGCGTAAAAAAGCTTATTTTTCTTAAGCAAGCAATTTATCATAATAAATAACAAAAAATATTTTTTTCAGGCGCACGAAATGGTTACAGTTGCTTGGAAGAGAAGATTTGATAGATAAACAAGGTTTGAAATGCAAAAGTTACGTAGTGTGCTCAGAACATTTTGGTGATTCTCAGTTCAGGCAATTTCGGCATCTCAAGAATGACGCTCTCCCAAAGGCAGTTCCCGTAGAAAAATCGGCAGAAGAAAATAAAAATGGAGGATCAATATTAAGACGCGTACTTTCAAATAATACGGCACCTTCGGGAAGTAATATCCCAAAAAAATTACAAATGCCTTGTTCATCTTTAACAAATGACCCCATTTATAATTGTTCTGAGGAACTCGAAGATGACATGTCTAAAAGATTTCAAAACGTGATAAGGTGGTACAATTGTTTAAGAAAGAAGGGTGGCCTGAAAGCTGAAAAAATGTTTTCTCTCAATCTGTTAATATACAGTCCGCAAACATATGATTGCTTGAAAAAAACGTTAAAATTACCCAGTAAAAAGAGTCTCCTCAATTACAAACTAAACATTCCACCAAATTTAGATGACAAATTACTTCACCTCTTAGAAGTGAAACTGAAGTCTCTTCCGTGTGCAGCTAAATATTGCATTGTTTGCATAGACAAGTTATCTCTGAAACCAAAACTTTATTATGACACAAAATCTGACGAAATTACTGGTTTTCACTGTGTCAACGAGAGAAAAAAGACCGAAGTTGCTAGAAACGTGTTTGTTGTTATGATTCAAGGATTATACGTCAAATGGCAGATACCAGTTGCATATGCTTTACTCGGTGATGGCGAATATTACGATGAGCTTGACACGTGGTTGAATAATGTGATAACCCAACTAACACAAACTGGGATTCAGGTTATGGCGGTAACATCGGATGATAGCCCTTATTTTGATAAATATGCTCGGGAAGTTAAAAATGTGACTACATTAAACCCTTATATACAGTTAAATAACATGCAAATGTTGTATATTTTTGACGTGCCACATCTGATGTTAAGTATACGCAATAGTTTACTATCGGGTGATTTGTTTTGTGGCAGCAAAAGAATATCTTGGCAGTATGTTACCATTCTTTATCAATACGATTCTCAAAAAGAAATGAACCAAAGACTTTTACCAAAACTTACGAGTGCTCATGTTGCTCCAAACATAACCGAAAAAATGAACGTACGGTTTGCTCTAGAAGTACTCAGTAGAACAGTGTCGTCCACTATGCACACCTACATAGACTTAGGAAAAATATCCGAAGAAGCTCGGACAACGGCATTTTTTATTGGAAGCCTCAATGACATGTTTGATTTACTTAATTCAAGCAAATTAACAGAAAGCAATGAACTAAAGTGTGCTTTTAAAATGACGCAAAATCAGGAGAAAGTTCTTGAAGAAGCAATAGAAATGTTTTCCATCATTGAATCATCAACGGAAAAAGCAGAAGTGATTAAAAAAATAATTATATCCCTTATATCAATAAAGGCGTTATATGAAAAACTAAGAGGAGAAGGTGATCAATATTCGTACTTACTTACGAGACAGTTAAATAAAGACTGCCTTAGTACATTTCATGAATCTCTCGTCCCTGGGCACAATTATTGTATACTTACACCAATCCAATTTCGAAGGAGGTTCTCAAAGCTAGTATTGCGTTATCTTGCAAAAAAAGAATCAATTAAAGGTTTCGCGTTAGACCTGTGTGATGCATTATCTAAGGTAGAGGAAGTTAAAACATTTACTAGCATTTCAGAAGGAACACCTATCTCGGCAGTAGCTTTGGGTACTGACGCTGACTACCAAATGCAGTTGCCCGAAAATAATACGGTTACCTATGTTGCTAGCTACCTCCTATATAAGTGCACAAAAAAACACAAGTGTCTCACCTTCGGTCGGTTTTGGGAATCATGTCGCACCTTAGAACAATCTAATTTGTTTGTTGCAGGTTTGAATAATAATTTGAAATTTCATAATTGTCTTAAAATTCCTCCAAAAGTATTTATTGAATATATCCAGAAATTAGAAACAATTATAACTCAAAACTTATTCAGGCTTATTAAAAAGAATCCTGGAACTCAACTTCTAAAAGTATTAAAAACTGTGCCTGCGAAAGTTCCTTGCTCATGTTTTCCTTTGATTCACCTTTTCAAACTTTTCGTTAGATTGCGTATTTATGAAACGGTTAAATTCAACAACCGTGGCAATAGTAATGAAAAGAAATTTCTGAAAATTAAACATCTGTAATTCATTTTATATATTTTTTTGATTGAATAAATTTTTTGGTATTGTAATAAAATCGACGTTTTATTCACCTGCGTTGGAATAAACCAAAACAACCATGATTTTGTTGTAACCACTAACCATAACAAAAATAAGTATATAATTAATTACGTAGTTTATTTAATTAAGTGGTTTAAATTTATTATAACTTATACACACTTTACTGATGATTTAAAGTTTGAAACCAACACTAATATGTTTGAAACTTTAATATTATGTTTGATTACAAAAAGTTGTCACAGATTATATCAATAAGTAAAACATGATGAATGGAAATGTTATTTGGCAAAAATCTCAGCTATTTTGAACTTTTTTTTTAGATTTATTTTGATTGGTAATGACAACATAAAGGGCTCGTACTGGACGCCAGCGGGCGGTGCGGGCGACGGCGCGCGCGTCTTGATCAATTTCATAGATTTGTGTGAAGCTGTGCTCGACGACAGCGGTGCGGGCGGAGCGGGCGGCGAGCGTTGAGCTGTAGTACCGCTCGTACCGCCCGCTCCGCCCGCTGGCGTCCAGGACGAGGCCTAAGACCCCTTGTACACTGCGACTTTTAGCATCGATGCTAAAGCTTTACGGCAATATAACCCCTCATGCCACGACACGACGACAAGCGGCCGGCATCACCTACCACGTGCTCGTTTCTTCGTGCGTAATATTGATAAGATGAGTATTAATAGAGTTGTCGTAAAAATGGTTTGCTGAAAGATGATTTGCATTGTAATTATTTGGTAAGGATACAAAGATTAGATTTGCAATATAAAAAACATTCAGCAATCCTTGTTTCCCAGATAATCTTGCACCGTTCAGTAATTATTAATTTTATTAATTATTGTTGGTTGTGTAATAATGTTAAACATCTTTATTAAGATTTCTTATTAAGTACAATTTGCTATTGTACAATTGTTTTTTGTCCTAAATAAAAATAAAATAATTAATTGAATAAAGATAGCCAGGATACAGGAAAAGGTAAAACTGACTTATCAAGCAGACTTCATTTTAGGGCATTAATTGTTTCCCTTTATGTCAAAGGGCCCAGTTTTTCATCGACAGTAATGGTAAAGTTACGTTACCAGCGGTTGAATATTTACGATTGTGTGTGTTTTGAAGAAAAACTTACCAAAACCAAATGTCAGAATGGCTATTTTAATGTCCATTGGTTATGGTATTTTTTTCTTCAAAACACACACAATCGTAAATATTCAACCGCTCTGGTAACGTAACTTTACTATTACTACGGATCAAAAAACTGTCCCTAAAGCTCCATTGCGTGATCGATAGTAATGGTAAAATGTTGTTACCAACGGTTGAATATTTGTTGTAAGTGTTTTGAAGAAAACATACAGTAACCAATGTTAATTAAAATAACTTAACCAAATGCAGACATTTGGTTAAGATTTTTTTTCTTCAAAACACAACGTAAATATTCAACCGCTGGTAACGTCTTTTGACTTTTTAAATGAAAGGACTTCTATTTATTTTCTTAATTTCATTCAAATTTGAATAGACTAAGCATACCTAAGGTTTACATTTGATATTACAAGATGTTGGCATTTCCCCATACAAACAAAACCATGTCCTTGGATATCTTGGTATTTATTTAGTTTTGATACTATTACAAATAAACGAATTATTATAACTGTAAGAGATTTGTTGTTTGTAAATAAAAAATCTGCCTGATTTACAAGAACTATGTTTAATGTTTGATTTCAGACAAGCTTTGCAACTTTCAATTATTTATTTTTTATAGACAAAGTCCAAACCGCATATTGCTTATTGATTTATTGTTTGCTGGCCATTATCAATTTCGCTGATAGATAAATTTTTTTTTGCTTACAAAATCATGAATATTTTACAACGCGGTTGATATTGATAAGAAATCGCTGTAAAAAACCTACTTTACCATACTTACGGCCTGTTTCACTATGTCCTAATAAAAAGTTGTGGTATTGTCCACTTCTTAAATGACGTTTCAAATTTTTTCAAATGATTCTTTGCTTACCGTAGGACGAGCGCATTCGAAAGCATTTCATCAAACACGTTATTAATTAACTCTAACCCACTAATCAGGCGCACTCGTGTCGTGTCACTCGGCCAAGGTAAAAGAAGCCTTACTTTTAACGCGATTAGATGTGACTGTCAGGTCTGCCTGTGTGGTCGCTAGATTTAAATGAAATATATTGAGAAATTTAGTACCTAATTGGTACTATTTGGTACCTATCGATAAAAAAATAGTACCTCAGCCCTTGGAATATTATATCATAAGTCTTATACACAGGCCAACCTGACGTCAGGTTGGCCTGTATGAAATCATATTGGGGTTTCTGTTATAGGTATCATTCTGGAACCTATGCTAGCATTTAGTACCTAATTGGTACCTGAGAAAATATATATTACATTTTGAAATATCATGATATTTTTTTTTATTTTGGATTTTTTAGATTTCCCATAATTCATATTTGATCCTTTTTACTACTCGTTTTTAATCATTTATATGTTACTGGCGTAATTTGTTTCCCCCCTATGTCCTATTTAGGGCATCTACGAATCCAACAAATTTAAAATCATGAAAATCAGTCCACCAGTTCTCGAGTTATAGTGGTATATATAAGTGGTGTAACTTACACGACTTTCTTTTATGTACATAAATAACTAGCAAATCCAGCGAACTTCGTTTCGTCCCGGTCCCGTTTTATGGTCATTATGCTATTCGGGGCCCAGGCAAATCCAACAAAGTAAAAATCATGAAAATCGGTCCACCCGTTCTCGAGTTTTAAGTGGTTTAACTAACCTAACTGCCACGGGAACCAATGAACCCTGCGCGACCAACCAGTTTTTAGGGTTCCGTAGCCGAATGGCAAAAAACGGAACCCTTATAGTTCCGTCAAGTCTGTCTGTCTGTCTGTCTGTCTGTCCGTCCGTATGTCACAGCCACTTTATTCTGAAACTATAAGCATGACATAGCTGAAACTTGGTAGGTAGGTGTATCTTGTTCACCGCTTTCCGATTCAGGGCCCCTATTTTTGAAATCCTTCGTATGACTTATCCCAGACGTATACGCTTAAATTTCACTCGTAAACCCAAGTCACACGAACGCGATTTTCCGCATTTTTGAATCCTTCGTCTACGGTGTTGCCAATTTACTAAAAATTGAGAATGTATGTATAATTGCCACAGATTAAAAAGATACCGGTACCAACAATCTGTTTACCGGTAGCTGTTGCACGTAAAACGGAATGGATTTCCTTAATTTTTTGGCTGTTAATGTTAAGACCTTAGCCTCGTTGGTGAAAAAAAACTGCTAATGTCACTATTGTCAGTGCAACATAAACAAAAACAATTTGGTTTTATTACTTGCTTAGTGGTTTTATAGACGAGTTTTTATTTAATACTAGCTTTTGCCCGCGACTTCGTTCGCGTGGACTTCAGGTTCGTCCCGTCTAGTCTAGTAATAAAAATGTGTTTTTTTACGACCTCACATTAGAAACCTCAAAAATTGTAGCCTATATGTTATTCTGATGTATAAGCTATATTGTGGTAAAGTTTCATTCAAATCCATTCAGTAGTTTTTACGTGAAAGAGTAACAAACATCCATACATCCATACTTACAAACTTTCGCCTTTATAATAGTAGTAGGTTATTTATTTATTTATTTATTTATACTTTATTGCACAACCAAAAACTGTACAAAAGGTGGACTTAATGCCGTATGGCATTCTCTACCAGTCATACCTTTGGGCTAAGCAGAAATGATATAGGTTATGTATAAATATTTCTTAGATAAGCATTGGAAGGCATGACGGAAGGTATTTATCATGTTATTCTTCTTCTTGAACGGTAATTAATCTACTGCAATTCAGTGTTAGACTATTTTATAACTTCATCAAGTAGTCTGGCTAACTGTGATTTGTATGATTCGCTTGTACTATTCTATACAATTTCTATTAACTGCTTCTAAATCTTTTTCAGGTATAGCAACAAGACATTGACAAAAGCTAATCAAATCAAAAATCAAAGGAAGAGGTGGTTCTACGCAGTCTTCATTTCTAAAATGGAGGGGAAAATAAGTGCTCTATCTTGAGTCTAGAGAATACCTGCAGTCATCCAAAATCATATGCACTCAACATTACAGAACAAGTTATTCTATATTTATTTGATCATTCCGGGCTCAAGGAACTCCGGTTTCATATTACTGTTAAAATAAAGTAGGGATTGTAAATCCTGCTTATTTGTGAAATATTAAAGAAACTATTATGTTCAACTGTCTTCCTATGCTGTGGTGTGTGTGACCTATATCTATTCTATACTTTCAGTGCTATTTTTAAGTTTTTGCTTTAAATATTAATGCTGGGGTAGCACTCATCAGACACATTCTTATTGCTTATGAAGACAAACATGATGATTTTATTTTTTATTTTATTTTATTGAATAGGTACACCAACAGTACATATATATTGCATTCTTAAAAATTAAAAGTTGACAGAAAATTCTTATATATATACCGATTACAGGCGTACACAGCGCTTAAAATATAAATTATGAACATTTTATATAACTTAATTGTGTTTGAAAATATGCACTACTCCGTACAGTCGGACAGAAGTTTATGTAAAGATTTTTTGAATTTAGATAATTTGTCGTGAAAAACATCCAGATCCCCATCGCCAGATTTGGCGTTCAGCACATTATACTGCTCACAGCATCTGACCAAAGGAGCCTGCCTGCCTACATTGGTTTTAAACGTAGGAAGTGCAAAGGTTTTGCGTAGTGGTTTACGAGGAACGCGCGATGGAACAGAAACAGCTACACCTCCCAGTAGTTTGTCGCTCTTGCATGATCCATGAAGGATGCCATGGAGGAACGCTAGGTCTCGAATAGACCGCCTAGTTCGTAAGCCATCCATACCCAGAAACGAGAGTCTATTATTATAGGGAGCTCTGTGAGATATACCAGAAGATATAAAAGCAAGATATCTAGTAAATGATCTCTGAATACTTTCGATCCGCTGCGAGTGGACCGCGTATATGGGGTTCCATGCTACACTGGCGTATTCTAGAATACTCCGTACTAGCGCGTTGTACAGTATGATCCGCGAGTCGGTGGTTTGGTGGTTGGGACGTGTATAAGTGCCCCCAGTGGGTCTATATGCAAAAATAAACGACTTTTATGACTTTTATGACTTTTATGACTTTTATGACTTTTATGACTTTTGAAAGTCTTTGGTAGCTCTTCTGATAAACCCTACCATCATTGCCGCTTTTTTGACGATGGTGTTGATATGAGGTACAAATGATAGTTTATGATCAATAACTATACCCAGGTCACGTATCTCATTCACTTCAGATAAAACGACGCCGTTGATGTTATATTCAGATGGAATAGTATTTTTGTTTTTGGAGATTTTGATATGGTAGCATTTGCTGGCGTTTAAGGACATTGCGTTTTTCTCACACCAATGGTGAACACTATATAAGTCGTCTTGTATCAGATTAACGTCTTCGCTAGAAACCACGGTTTTATAAATTTTAAGGTCGTCAGCAAAGAGTGAGTATTCGCAATGGTTTATGGATGAAGTGAGGTCGTCTATGAACACTAGAAAGAGTGTTGGTCCCAAGTGCGACCCCTGTGGAACTCCTGATGTTGCGTAATACTCTCCAGACTCATATCCCTGCACTGTGACAACCTGTGGCCTCTCATTCAGGTAAGAGCGAAACCATTGTGCCAAGCTACCATCGATACCATGTGATGCTAATTTAGTTAAGAGTATCTCATGGTTGACCTTGTCGAAAGCGCTACTAAAATCGGTGTAAATGATGTCAGTTTGAATTCTTCGGTCCATGTTCTTGGAAATGTCCGTTACAAACAGAGCCAGATTGGTTTCGGTGGAGCGACCACGACGAAACCCGTGCTGATGGTCAGACAGGCCGTTATCTACGTGATGGCTGATAATTGGATGTACTAGGGACTCAAATAATTTTGAAAAGGTTGACAATATCGAGATGGGACGGTAATTCTTTATGTCGCTAGATTCACCTTTTTTATAAATCGGAACAATCTTTGTTTTTTTCCATTCCGCAGGAAATACACCGTCGCTCAGAGATCTGTTAAATATCTGGGTGAGAGGCTGAGACAGAACGGAATGGCATCGTCTGACAAAAATAGGCGGAATGCTGTCGGGGCCTGGTCCCTTCTGGATGTCCAGTTCTTTTATTTTCTTTGAAACATCAGAAGCGGCGAACTGTATATGTGACAAGTTTAAGTGTGACGGCGAGCCAGTGACCAAGTTAGAGTTTTGATTAGCTGCAGTGTACGTTGAAGCAAAGTGCCGAGCGAAAAGATTGGCAATGTCCAAACCAGACTTTGCTAAGGTGCCATTCAATTTCATTTCCGATGGTAAGGAAGATGAACATTTTCGTTTTTGTTTGATGATGATGTAGGCGTATACTGTGATTTATCAAAGGCGTTTGATTGTGTAGACCATCAAACACTGCTCATTAAGTTGGAACACTATGGTGTCTCGTAAATCTCATCTAGGTTATTCAGTTCATACCTATCAGGTAGAATACAATCAGTTAACATAAATGGTACCTACTCTTCCGGTGCCCCCTTCAAATGGGGGTGCCCCAGGGTTCAATATTGGGGACCTTACTCTTCCTAATATAAAATGTAATCGACCTACCATTTCATTCCAAAAATCTTTGTGAGATAGTTTTGTTTGCTGATGATACTTGTTTGATTTTTAAAATGAAAAGACATTAAGAAAATTATGACGAAGTAAACAATACTCTCTCCAAAGTACTGAATTGATTCACCACCAGTAACTTGTTCCTGAATGCTATTAAAACTAAATGTATAAAATTCACTTTGCCTAATGTAAAGCAACTTACACCAAATATTGTACTAAATGGTAATAATCTAGTCTTAATGGACTCCACTGTATTTCTGGGCATTAGACTTGACTCAAAATTACAGTGGGGACCTCATATTGAAGCCCTAGCTGGGAGGCTAAGTTCAGCTGCCTTTGCAATCAATCAATCAATCAATCAATCAATTTATTTATTGCAGTTAGAAAAATTAGGTATCTGACTGATGTTGAAACGGCGAGGCTTGTATATTTTAGTTACTTCCACAGTATTATGTCTTACGGTCTTCTCTTGTGGGGTTCTGCTACAGACATTGAAACCATATTTATTTTGCAGAAAAGAGCCATTCGTGCTATTTATAAACTTAGTCCTCGTGACTCCCTGAGAGAGGTCTTTAAGAAAATCAACATATTAACTGTGGCTTCTCAATACATTTTTGACAATATAATGTACGTTCGTAAAAATTTAGATAATTTCATGAAGAAAAGCGACATTCACCCATATAACACAAGAAATAAACACAAGCTTGTCGTTCCTAACTTCAGATTAGTTAAAACTAGTAACTCGTTCATGGGAAATTGTATAAAATTCTTTAATAATATACCACACAATCTTGTCGAATTGCCGGTTGATAAATTTAAGAAACACGTTAAAAACACGCTTATGTCTAAAGGCTATTATAAGGTTCAAGACTATCTAAACGACACGAATGTGTGGTCCGTCCAGCCTGCACCAACTGGTGTACTTACCTTTGATGATTTTGATTATACGGCAGCTAGTGGTGACTGAGTTTGTTCCGGCGTTTCTTCTCAGCACTTGCCTAATTGTCTGTGTCTGCCCAATAGACATGTTTCGCCCATTTATTTTAATTTTTTCATTGTACTATATTTGACGTTCATAAGTGTCATTTCATGACTAAAATTGAAATAAAGATTTTGAATTTGAGTTTGAATCAGAACACGTTAGATGAAGTAATTGTAAGTATTTTAAAGTAACTACCTACCTACTTCCTGCAAAAACATACTGTCAATGTGAAAGAAAAGATATTTTATGTGTTATTTTATTTTTTTGCATAAATTAAGCAATGTGCAATCATCACCTTGGAACTTTTTACAACACGAATTCTTAAATCATCGTAACATTGCCACGAATTACGTAATAAATGAGCTCTGTAGTGGCCAATCCCCTCTATATTTGGACCAGAGCTGATGTATTCGATGATCCCTAAAATGTCGTAACTCATACCATTAAGTAATATTTTATGAGGAACATCATTAATGCACATTGTCTGGCTTTGACTTAATTCGAGAATTATAGTATCATTTAAGGTATAATTGAACGTTCTTATCCCTTTGCATTCATTTCGGCGACATTCTGTAATATTATTCTCTTTGCTTATTTTATCTTGCAGAAGCTGATTCAAAGAGCTTATGTCCTTGCTGTTTATATGAAGACCAATGTATGGGATCTTCCTTTTAACGTTTTGAATTGTGCATTGCTTATTTGAACATGTCTCTTCTAAATCGGCGCTATAAATTATGTCAATCAATATGCTTTCAAAAATGTATGTCACGCTGCATTCACAACTTATGTGAGTAAGGTTGTTATTTCTTTTTTTCGTGAAATGCTGTTCCAGTATATCAGTCCGGTAGCGATATATGTCTTGTGCGGAAGTCTTATCATCACTTATCATCAGTTTTATGAATTTACAGAATAAATTTTCTGCATTGTTAATGACCGCAGTGTTTAATTTAAAACCGTCTACACAGCCAACTGCAATTGCTTGAGCAACTGCGTCAAAAGCGCATGTGTTTGCTACTACAGTGTCTGCAATTCCAGTCCTCGTTTGAGTTCCATTAGCTAAAAGTGGTATTTTCTTTACAATTTTACTGGCGGATACTTTTGAAGATGTCTTTTTTTTTGATCCTGCCAGCCCCTTCCAATTTTCAATAAATGTAGGATGTTGACTGAATATTGATTCTTCTTTGAATTCGGGTTTTTCTTTTCTTAACTTAGGGATCTTTTTATTTGTTATATTTTTACTTTTTGATTCGTTTTCTTTACTTATCGCTATTTTTATTTCTCCGCTTAAAAACTGAGTATGTAATCGAATAAAGTCATCAGCGCGTAATCTCTGTGCTTTGGTTTGTATATTCAAAAGATATCGTTTTACATTCTTAAAGCTGCTCTCTACATTTGAAGATGAAGGCACAGTATTTTCAGAATTGTAAATGCCTAGCATTATGTTACTCCAAAGTGGCAATTGGGTCATTAATCTTGTAAGGGTTTGAATAAATGAAGGCATGTAGTATAAATTTTCATGTAAAGCAGAATTTTCATCTTCTGTTAAACTGATTATCAATTTTTCTCTGTCAATATGATCACTAAACCATTTTGGAACATTTGATTCTTCCAATACTTGATCAGACAAAACATATTGTAGTGAATTTTCCTTGCCATCTTGTTTCGAATTTTCTGTTATTACGTCTTCAAAAATAGAGCCTGCAGTAACATCAACATCAGAATTGATTTTGTCTTCATGTTTTCCACTGTGAAGTGCTTCTTTCAATCGTAACTTAGCTTCTTCACATCTTGACCCAGCCTCAATGAACTGATTAAGACAAATTGTTATTAAGTCTTTGATGTTCTGTTTTACTATTTCATAGTTATCTTTTGTCTTTATATTAAGTAGGCACTGTAAGTAAAATGACTTCACGCGTTGGTCCACGTTTTTGAAACATGACAAGTTGATTAAAATCTTAACAAAATGACTAGTATCTATACGAATAAAGCTCTCATCTGGGGTTTTTATATTTTTATTCAATTTATTGTATGACGCTGTAACATAATCTTTAGTGGAATCGTGACCAGTGAAAGCCTTTACTGCAGCACCTATTATGGCAGAACTATCATCAACGATTACTTCTTTCGGTGGGGGTTTGTTTTCAATCCAGGATAACAACCATAGATAAATAGTTTTTAACGTTTGTGATTCAGATATCATCTGTGTTACAGGTACGCTTCTGCCGTTGTAATCATCATACATGACCCCGGAATAAAGAAAAATATGTTTTGTAGTCCTCATTGCATTAGTAGGCCCTAGCTCTTTAATGATACTTCCTGTCGCATCGAGGCTTACTATTTGTCGTTTGGATTTTAGGTATTTCATGTAATGGGACTCTTGCGCTGGCAAGCAATACAGTAAAAAAAAAGGGAATAATGAAATTTGACGTATAATTTCTTTATACGGCGATATTTGGGTCATGATCCAAAGAGATAAAATGGGATTGAGGTGATAATGCTCACTGCTGTTAAGCTCATATTTGATCTGTCTTAGACACCCAACCGTTGGTAGATGAGATGGTTCATGATTTCCTGTGTCCATTACTGTATCAGCTATCTTTTTATGAACGACAACGGCTGCATCGTGTTTTAATTCTCTGCAAAGTTCTTTTCGTTCGGTTGAGGATAATTTAATTTTTTTTGGTGGACTACTGTGGCTTTCTGCATCAAACCCTGTCACATGACACACACTGCAGCAATTTTATCAGTTGGCCAAGTTATGGATACCCTTATTTTTGCTCCGCATTCCTTGCAAGCTCCATAACAAGTGATATTTGTGCCATTTCTGATAGAATAGTGTTTGAAAGTAAAGGCACATGGAAGCCTCGAACAGTTCCATATCTCTTGTCGTAACAAACCAGCCCACACATGTTTCGGTAGAACGTATCCTTTTTGAAATATCTTATCTCTTATAGTGTATTTTGTTAAGGGTTGTATCTTTTCCCATTGATAAATGTCAATTGAAAAATTAATTTCTTTGACGGGATCACCTGTAATAGAATTGGTAGAATAAGATCACATACAGGGCCCCTATTTTTGATTCACTCGCTTGGATATGGCGTCTGATTTTCGTTCGAAAACACATTAAAAATCAACGGAAATTACTCAATGATTTTTCAAATCCTTTTTATGTATATTACAACTGATTTTCATTCCAAAATTCGACGTTAAACATTGAATATCACACGCCATCTTGACGCGAGTGATTCAAAAATAGGGCTCCATATATTGAAACGTATATTAGGTACATCAATAATGGTGCGGGTAAAACACGATATTGCTGCATCGATGTGATACGTCTCGAATCGATGTCGAACATAGATAATTGTACATATTATGCTAGGTATACATGGTGTGGCCTGTTATAGGAGTAAAATTTAAATACAGGCCCTTTAAGTAACCAGTAATAGATCCTTAAAAGTTTGAAATAATTAAAATGACCATAATTTTATAATAATTTTCTAACAAAATAATCGAACAGGCAGTGTATTGCAAACAAATGTGTCGAGTCATAGAACTTGACATTTTTATTTACTACAACGAGCTAGCGATAACTTTGGATTACTATATCTCTGAGTTAATGCATTTTAGAGCACCATATGACCAGGTTTAGGTAGCTACGTATACTTTGTAGAATCATTGATTAAAATTTTAGCTCCTATTACAAGCCACACGCTGTATATGTGTGCCGTATCTAGATATATACTAATAGAGACAATTAAGAGTAGAAGATGGAGAATGTTGGGACACTTGATGCGACACGATAGCTCCTTCAGAACTATAATAGAGGGAAGAATAGAAGGAAGAAGGAAAAGAGTTAGACCAAGAATAAGCTATATGTTTATAATATAAATTGCACTTGTAAAAAGACAACTGTGAACCTGTGACAGACGAGGAATTGAACCCCGTGCCTTACGCAATCCGGGCGTATGCCTATACCACTCGGCCACCGTCACATTAACAGGCCTGTTGAATTTTGCAAGCGCTTCTTAAGTGACCAAGTGGCCGAGTGGTATAGGCATACGGATTGCGTAAGACACGGGGTTCAATTCCTCGTCTGTCACAGGTTCACAGTTGTCTTTTTACAAGTGCAATTATTTATATTATTAAGTTTGTATGGTGACAAAACACTATAAAAACAAAAATAAACTATAAGCTATATGCATCAAATTTGAATGTAACGTCGTAGTAAGAGGTCAAGAGAATGGCGGAAGAGAAATTAAATAAATTTATAACTCGGGCGACCCCGCTGGGAACCGCTACTTTAAGAAGATTCATCTTAAAGTGTGTTTCTCTGTTAATAGATGGAGAATAAAAAATTTAGGTTTTTTTCGAGTATTTAAGACTATCGTGTGCAGGCGGAACCTTTTGCGGAATTGCCTACGCATTTGCGGTCGAAATATGCCTTATATAATATTTATTTATTTATTATTTATTTATTTATATAATATACCTTTATGAAATGAGACAAATTTGGTCTCATTCATTTTCATACATCCTAATCTAAGCTACGTCTTGTTTTTTTTAATATTATATGTTTCAGTAAATATAAGAACCTAAACAATCAGTTTTTAGACGAAAAAAAACTTTAGAATTTCGACAATTTTTAACAAACAAAGCCTTAATTTAAAAAAAATCGAAGACGTACAATCGTAGTAAAGGATTTATGAAAACAAAAGAGATCAAATTTATCTCATTTAATAAAGGGTTACGGGTTGGGGAAACGTTATTATTCGCAAACATTTTTCGACGGCAAATGAAGGGAATTCCGAAATTTTGTTCAGGCTGCACTTAGAATAACAATCTAACACATACTTGAACTAAAAATAATGTTTATCGAAACATCTTTGATACTCAATTGATACTTATCATAAGGAATTTATTATAACATTATTCATTACAATGATAAATATCGTGTTTGGATTCAGTTACAGAATACATCGATTTATCGGCCCGACATTACCAAATATACACCAACACACCAAATACCTAATATGGTTTTAAAAATATGATAAATAGTTTCGATTCGATATTGTAAAAAAATCTTAGATTGCACTAACCTGTTACTTCATTGTTTTCCTGATCGGAACTTGATGAGTCTAGAATGTTGTTAGATGAAATTGAGGACACGTCCTGGTCATTGCTTTCGAAAAAATAGTCATAATTCCTTTGTAATGATATATATATTGCTTTCTCGGTCATTGTCCCGGCTAAATCATTTTTTATAAGCGTAAACACCGGATCACATGGTGATGGCAAATCATATTTGCTTTTAAAATACATTTGAAATTTTTTAAATACTGTTTTTTGGTCCGACAACTGTACAGCATGTTTCCGTCCACGTTGCATTTTAATTTGTACTATTGTTTATTGATTAAAATGTTAAATAAAGTTCTGTGTCAATACTCATGTTTTTTCACACACACGATTGCAAAACGCGCCAAAAAATTGATGAGTGTTTTTTTTTTTGCATCGGAAACTCACGCACAGACAAGGCGCATGCAAAGATGTCACTTACTTTAAAAAAAAAAGAAAAACTTCTGGCATAAACAATAATTTGTCATTTAATTGTAACTTGAAAAATAATGAGTGCAGCCGTAATTTCAGAAACTGTTAACATAATACTATTTTGACTTAAACTAAAGGCTACTTTAATTAAAGGCCACAACATATACATACATAAAATACCTTTAGTTTGAATCAAACCTTAGCACAAAATCAACAATCATTTATATGATTATGTTTAAATATGTAGTCATTGGATAATATTATATTGGATTATATTTATTATTTTCCCGGAGCATTGGTAAGGTCTATGTTGGTTTGGGATGTGTTATGTGCTTCTAGTGAGATTTCATGCAGTAAAAAATCAATTTAGATAGCAAGATAACTTTTTATTGGACATCACAAAGGTTAGTTCAAATATGTTTACAGTAAATGTACAAAATAAATGTTTTAATTATTTTAATAAATTTTTGCACTTTGGAATATTTGTTTTAGTTTGAACACAACTTCAAAACCAAATGTCTGCAGAGTTACATCAACGTTAACAATTTATTACTAGGACAGTACAGTCTATCTATAGTTTGCAACAATAGTTTTTCTGATTCTCATTCAATTTATATAAAAGGATGTAAAAGTAATTTATAGATCACTGTATACCGTTTATTATTGATTTGTTTTTCTTGTATTTAACTACCAAATGAAAATGCTGTGTTCAGCTATAATCGAAATGCAAATTAAACGTGATATTGTATACCAGTGTAACTTAGATTAAGTCTTGATTTGTATTTTGTTGCTGTACCTCAATAAATAAATATAAAATATAAAATATAAAAGCTTGTCCGATAAATATAATCACTAAATTTAAATTATCACATCAATAAATAATTACCAAAGCCACCTCTCCTATTAATTCCTTTTCCTATTTTAAATCACAATTGCATTGTACTAACCTAATTAAAACATTACATTATTTTTAGTGCAAAAGTAAATATTTAAAGCAAAAACTTAAAAATAGCACTGAAAGTATAGAATAGATATAGGTCACACACACCACAGCATAGGAAGACAGTTGAACATAATAGTTTCTTTAATATTTCACAAATAAGCAGGATTTACAATCCCTACTTTATTTTAACAGTAATATGAAACCGGAGTTCCTTGAGCCCGGAATGATCAAATAAATATAGAATAACTTGTTCTGTAATGTTGAGTGCATATGATTTTGGATGACTGCAGGTATTCTCTAGACTCAAGATAGAGCACTTATTTTCCCCTCCATTTTAGAAATGAAGACTGCGTAGAACCACCTCTTCCTTTGATTTTTGATTTGATTAGCTTTTGTCAATGTCTTGTTGCTATACCTGAAAAAGATTTAGAAGCAGTTAATAGAAATTGTATAGAATAGTACAAGCGAATCATACAAATCACAGTTAGCCAGACTACTTGATGAAGTTATAAAATAGTCTAACACTGAATTGCAGTAGATTAATTACCGTTCAAGAAGAAGAATAACATGATAAATACCTTCCGTCATGCCTTCCAATGCTTATCTAAGAAATATTTATACATAACCTACTACTATTATAAAGGCGAAAGTTTGTAAGTATGGATGTATGGATGTTTGTTACTCTTTCACGTAAAAACTACTGAATGGATTTGAATGAAACTTTACCACAATATAGCTTATACATCAGAATAACATATAGGCTACAATTTTTGAGGTTTCTAATGTGAGGTCGTAAAAAAACACATTTTTATTACTAGACTAGACGGGACGAACCTGAAGTCCACGCGAACGAAGTCGCGGGCAAAAGCTAGTATTAAATAAAAACTCGTCTATAAAACCACTAAGCAAGTAATAAAACCAAATTGTTTTTGTTTATGTTGCACTGACAATAGTGACATTAGCAGTTTTTTTTCACCAACGAGGCTAAGGTCTTAACATTAACAGCCAAAAAATTAAGGAAATCCATTCCGTTTTACGTGCAACAGCTACCGGTAAACAGATTGTTGGTACCGGTATCTTTTTAATCTGTGGCAATTATACATACATTCTCAATTTTTAGTAAATTGGCAACACCGTAGACGAAGGATTCAAAAATGCGGAAAATCGCGTTCGTGTGACTTGGGTTTACAAGTGAAATTTAAGCGTATACGTCTGGGATAAGTCATACGAAGGATTTCAAAAATAGGGGCCCTGAATCGGAAAGCGGTGAACAAGATACACCTACCTACCAAGTTTCAGCTATGTCATGCTTATAGTTTCAGAATAAAGTGGCTGTGACATACGGACGGACAGACAGACAGACAGACAGACAGACTTGACGAAACTATAAGGGTTCCGTTTTTTGCCATTCGGCTACGGAACCCTAAAAACTGGTTGGTCGCATAGGGTTCATTGGTTCCCGTGGCAGTTAGGTTAGTTAAACCACTTAAAACTCGAGAACGGGTGGACCGATTTTCATGATTTTTACTTTGTTGGATTTGCCTGGGCCCCGAATAGCATAATGACCATAAAACGGGACCGGGACGAAACGAAGTTCGCTGGATTTGCTAGTTATTTATGTACATAAAAGAAAGTCGTGTAAGTTACACCACTTATATATACCACTATAACTCGAGAACTGGTGGACTGATTTTCATGATTTTAAATTTGTTGGATTCGTAGATGCCCTAAATAGGACATAGGGGGGAAACAAATTACGCCGGTAACATATAAATGATTAAAAACGAGTAGTAAAAAGGATCAAATATGAATTATGGGAAATCTAAAAAATCCAAAATAAAAAAAAAAAATCATGATATTTCAAAATGTAATATATATTTTCTCAGGTACCAATTAGGTACTAAATGCTAGCATAGGTTCCAGAATGATACCTATAACAGAAACCCCAATATGATTTCATACAGGCCAACCTGACGTCAGGTTGGCCTGTGTATAAGACTTATCCTACTACTATTATAAAGGCGAAAGTTTGTATGGATGTATGGATGTTTGTTACTCTTTCACGTAAAAACTACTGAATGGATTTGAATGAAACTTTACCACAATATAGCTTATACATCAGAATAACATATAGGCTACAATTTTTGAAGTTTCTAATGTGAGGTCGTAAAAAAACACATTTTTTGCGCAACTAGACGGGACGAACCTGAAGTCCACGCGAACGAAGTCGCGGGCAAAAGCTAGTGATATAATATTCCAAGGGCTGAGGTACTATTTTTTTATCGATAGGTACCAAATAGTACCAATTAGGTACTAAATTTCTCAATATATTTCATTTAAATCTAGCGACCACACAGGCAGACCTGACAGTCACGATTAGATGGCAGACGTCCATTGCGACTGAAGTAGGGGGTTATTTCGAAGTTCCACACTAAAATGTGACTAAATCAAAGATCGTCTGATAATACTAGGGACTTACTTAGGTTGATACAAAACAAACAGTTTAACGAAGCCGAAAACCACTTTTCCCCACATTTAATTTTATCCGATCATTTTTCTCGAAGTGACGCGATACTGAGATATTGACAGTGAAGTGGTGTTTTTTATGATTTTTAAAAAAAAATATTCTATTAGTTCTACTTACTAAGTAGGTACTTATTTTATACTCTAAGAAACATGTTAATTTTCAGTAAGACTTTTTTTCGTAAACAGACGGATGTATCGCGCGGTGTTGTGGCGCGTGCGCACGCACACAGCTAACACTCGCGCGACACAACTGAGCGCTACGTGCGCGTATACATTGCAACTAATAAATAAATGATTATTTATTATTAATGCCTTAAAATAAAAGTTATTTTGCAGCGATTTTGTTACAACCTGTATTGTATATGTCGCAGCCATATGGTGAAATCAGCAAGTTATTTGAATGCCCAGGCAGTTTATTAAACGCCGGCATCCAATTAAATGGCAGAAAGTCAACTAGTCACGTCATTGATCAAACGTCGTTAGTCATTTAGTTAAATTAGATATTGATGAATTTGTGATGTTTGTTTAGGGTGACTTTTAGTTCATATCATAATGATTTAGTCCGATAAGTTTTGCAATGCAAACAAAAACAAAACACAGCTTATTATCACTTAAAATTGCAAATAGGAACGAAAAATACAGTTATCAGTCTCTATTTCCGGAATTGACGCCATATTTATATGGTGACGCTGCTGCGGTGGAAAAATATTGAAATAAATTTTAATCATTTAACTGAATCAATGTCAGCTGTTTTCGAAGGGCTATAACTTTTAATACGCCAATTAAAACGATAACAAATTGGCAATTCGTTAACTGTTGAGTGTTTCTATCTAGATGAATTAATAATCGGCCTAGCTATATTTAATGAGAGTTGTCAGAAATGACGCTCACCTGGTGGCAGCACTTAGGCGTCAGGTCCAGTAGGCTTACGATTATCGTTTTTGGATCCGAAACTATTTTAGTATGGAATCCTTACTACGAAATGCTTCGAATCCGCTAAAAGGTTATCGTATTGACGCATTTCGTTTTTCGTAGTAGTAGGCCGGCAGAAACGTCAAACGTGCCAGAGCGCGTATAGTTCCGTGTCTGTATTTTTTATTTATTATAATTACAAAAAGTATACACATACAAACACGAAAATACAAACAACATATAACAATACAAAAATTAAATAACTATTACCTATTTTGATAACACAAAAGATCGAAAAACGAATGCATGCATGTGAGTGTATGCATACCAGTGCTGGAAGTCTGAAGCAAGATTTCTGACCTTTTGCGTAGACAAATCCAATATTCTGATTTCCTGCTGCATATCCTTTTAACTTACGTAGCTAAATCTTTAGTAAATCTTTTAAAGCTTATTTTTTAAAGCTTGATTCAAACATTCTTCTCAATCAATAAATACTCGAAAATACAAATTTTGTCTGACCATTTTTCGAGCGCCACCTGGTGGTTTTACAGGGAACTATGTCGAGACTTCCATAGATACGGTTGCATTATGCGATGGTGTGCGTACTGCGTATGCGCGTAAACCACAATCGTGCAGCCGTCAATCGCTTACGTCCGCTTAGTATTTATTTATTAAATTAAACAGAAAGAGTCATTGTGTTATCAAAATTTTAACGCAACAATGTTGTGCAGTTCGTATGAGTTAAAAAAAACAGTACTTAGTTTGTAAGTTTTCTATTAAAAATTAATTTTTTTACTAAAAGTATTATCAGTTTTGACAATTTTTGACTACAAATGGTGTGTAAAATTATAAATAATATATAGAACAATATTATACGTTAGTTTCAATGCCTAATATTAATTATTTTCCTATTATATTTTGTAAAACCAAAGTTTTGTTTGATATGATAAAAGTAAAAATTATTTTTTTCGTAATTATTAAGCCTCAAAACGTAGTTACAAAAATGTTAATTGACGAAAATAACAGTAACATTTATACGATTATAACTTTAAATCGATTTCTACCATGTGTCAGTTTGGGAAAATTAAGCTATTTTACTGAGTAACCTTTTTCATCGGTTGTTGCACTTGAATTATATGTTTTCTAATAACGTAACAAAAGTTTTAATCTTAAACACTGAAAACGAGCGCTGAAACAGTGCAAAAGGCATGTTTATACAAGGCGCGCTAAGGACGGCAGACCTGTTGCCTCAGTGGCGCCAACTGGTGGGGTAAATTATCGCAACAACCCTCTGAACGACCCTCTAATGAACTTCCTAGGTATTCAATTGACTGACTGATTTAACCAGATGGCTGCTGCAGACGTCTGTCCGTTATTCGTAGGTAGTAATGCCTACTTTTCAAGAGACATACTTAATGCTATCAAACACATTTTCTGCACCGATTCCTGGCAATTAGGTAGGTAGGTACTAATATACTTAATAAAAATTGGAACCTTTTCCTATCCTTGCGACAATGGCGGAGCGGGCGGTAGGTACTTATTCATCAACTCTTCCCACATTCCTAGGGCCCACTTCGGACGAAACGGGAAAATCAAAATTAATTAAAATTTTATTCGTCAACTGGTCCTACTTTTTTCCGTGGGATTTTAAACCTTATTAACGTCTGGTACAGTTTACAGTTGCAGAGAAAAGTGTATTTTTAAGAAATATAACATTTATTTATTGTTTCTGTTACTTTTTTTTATTTATTATAATTGCTTCTGTTTCGTTCATATTAATGTTACCTATACTAAAAAAGTCATAAGTTTTTACAAAAATCAGGGCCAATAGTGAATTATTCTGTTTTACAAGCGAAAGATAGTTCAAGTGTTATGGGAAGTGAAGTGAAACAATAGATATGGCTTTTAGTTTCAAGATTAGTAAACAATGGTTACTGTTGGTTGGTTGGTAACAAAACATACATACTTTACGGATTGATTTCGCGAATATTTATTTTTAATTAATGCTTTACAGCATTCGTGGTAACAGGCAGACTAGGACGTTATTTGTCACAACATAGTTATGAAAAATTAAACTTCCATTAAAGCGTGTTTTAATGAGTAGTATTCGCGTAAACTTCAGAACCAAATATGAAAACTACTTACCTTTGCACGTGCGCTACTTGGAAAGAGAATAATGTTGCAAATTATATATGTTTTAAAAAAGGATAAATTTGTTTTAGTTTGCATCCTACTTCCTGACTGACAAGGTGATTGTGCTCCCTTTCTTCAGTGATAGTGAAACATCTTTAAAATTTACATATCCTTTGGACTCCAATGAATCTCTAAAATTTGTGACTTTGGCTGTGAATATTGGACTGAGATTTGAATCGGATTTCTGTTCCGTTGGAAACTTGTGGTGGTGGAAACCAACACTATCCTTCGACTTTATTTGAATGCAATCAACCTAAAAATTTTAATTCAAAGTTTTTTAAAATAATATGAACAACTTATATACTAAACTGTAAGCCAAGACATGTGCTAGAGGAATGTAAATAAAAATGTGTTACGTCGGTCTATGAGGTTTTTATATTGCCATAACACCCTGTATTACTATAGGACCTGCTATCTGCTATATCAGGCACAGGTCTATGATATTATGAATTCATTACTTACAAATTATGCCATTACCACGATCAAGGCGCGCAATGAAATTGCGGACAGTAATTTAGTGTTCGGAACTCATTTCATTATATTGTCAACTAATTTAATGGACAATTTGGTCGTTGGTCAATAGGCGTCATCAAGGCGATCGCCTCGTTAGCGCACTTCATTCAAGTATGTAGTACTATTATATCATATTCGGTGTTTCAAGTCTAAATAGCAGCTGCGTAAAAAACAATGAGAAAAACGATAAGTGTAACTCTTCGATACGAGCGATACGTATTTATGTGCTTTTTGTACTGTCCTTATCACGAGCTGTGTTGCACATCATATAATTAGCTAATATACATACAACAACTTACATGTTGTCATACAAATGTTCACTACAACAGATTGGCTGTAAACAAATCATCCATTCATTATTCAATTATCGAACTCAGTTATGTATCTTTTCGTAATATTGAGAACTACATAGTATAGGATAGCATAGGAACATAGTATAGGATCTACATAGTACAAACGTGCAATAGGCTTTTATTGTTAATATCGCTACTTTTGTATAGTGTATTAATATTAAGAATATGTAAATAAAGCTAGACTATCAAAGTAAATAATGATTTTATGAAAAGAAACGTCTTAATTTCATAAATGAAATGTTATGGCATGTACTAAAATATAATAAACAAATTTACACTTTTAAAAAAGAAGTCAAAATAAAGAAAATTAAGCCGAGTTTGTGTTTTCATCGTAAATGGCACTGATGATAAATTTGCCATTAAGATATATTCTATCGTCTTACCTATGCATTTTAGCGGTGTATTTATAGCAGCAGATCTACCTACGTAAACAAGCATCACATCACGAGCCCACTAACGTCCATATCCATAATTCATTGGCATAATCCCTGAGTCTGTTCGAGTCTAGTGCATTGAAGTAGCCGGGCTAATCCACTTAACACGGTTGCAGCTGCGGGCCTCCGGCCATCGGACGCTTCGGAGTCTGGACAGGTCTCAGTGTTTGCGAGATGGACGCCTGGCAGAGACAGAGGCGAGCTATGAGCCCCTTGTCACATGAAAATGTGGTGTAGGCTACACGTCCAATGCCACCGTCGTTCGTGCCATGAAATGTGCGCTAACGAATAAAAGGGAGGGATGGGAAATAAACATAAAAAATGCGCTATACGCTTTGCGCTCTTATTGAAAGAAAACTTATAAATAAATATCATTATTATTCACTAGAAACAATCAACATTGCGATTTGCTCTTAGTGAACTAGCCTATTAAAGAGATGATAACCGTCGCTGACGAATCGTAAGTAATTTTTACGAGACATGTGTGGATAGACATATTTAGGGACAATAAATAGGCCATCTAGCGGCGCCTCAAATTATTTAATTAAGTCAAAAATAAGTTTATTATACAACTTTAATCCCATAAACAGCTAACTTAAGCAATTAAGCCATATCTAGTAGAAATCCTGTTTATAATGAGAAGATGATCAGTTTTTTCTGTCATTTCAGTAGGTAAAAACCTTACGATAAGTCTGCAGATTGTGCATATTGCCATACAACAGTTTTATAATTTCGCTCTTGCCGAGTCGGAATCAGGGTATAATTGTAAAGAAATTTGGATTTTTATCTGGCGGAATAATCTGCCAGGTTCGTGTGGCGAATAACAGAAACAAAGTTTAAAAGTGAAAATTCAATTTTGAGTAGGTAGTCTACTACTATAATATAAAAAAAATATCTATATGGCAATACTTCAGCCAGTCAATTCAGGCACCCCCAATATAATTAGACGTAGGTACTTAATTGTATTAAAAACGGCGCGCCGCTCTCAAAGCGTAACGATATAATTAATAATATCGTCGTCAAACGAAACGAATAACACAATAGCGAGGCAGCCAGTACCAGCACGCATAAACAGTGATAATAAGTGCTCAGTTATACCTAAGAGCTGCCTGCGAGTTTAAACGCTATTGCCGGGGTATACAAATGATTTGTTGCGGGAGGGTGTGGGACTGTGGGTAGACTGAGGGTGGCAGATGAGATATAATGACGATCAACTACAAACAATAACCAACGCAGTGCAAATTAAGGGCTAGACTCCAGCAGGGGAGGAACAGGGCTACCAACCATCCTACACTGTCGAGGGAAGTTTTTGTTTCATTAATTCTTGTTGGTTAAATACAAATATAGATCGTTGCAAAAATTAAATAAAATCTGTCTCATTTAATTAGGGAAATACACAAATCAGTACGAGTCAAACTAGCTGTGGTCATACATCAAAGCCCAAGGATGCAGGGTTTCCATAAAAAACAATGATAACTTTCTTTTTTTTAAGTCGGTAAAAATAAGTAATTATCAGCAGAACGGAGATTTTCGGGAGGTTAGGGGATGACGAGGAAAAAACCAACGAAAATACCTTTAATTTCAAAGCCAACGCTATTAATAAAACAATTACGAACCTTTTTCTGCTAAGTAACATTGATTAAATGTAAATTAACGTTCTACGTCGAATATTTTTATTTAATGAAAAGCAGTGATAAAAGGAACGAAATGTGAATTAAAACGAAAATATTTAATTGGTCCTTTAATCATAATTAACTTACTCATGAATATTCGCAATATTGAACACACTGAAGTTTTAGGTTTTAGTTCGGTTGGTTGATACATTTGTGACACTTTGCTTGTGAAGTTTTGGTAGGTGTAGCTTATTACAGATTTTAAAAAATAGATATTTAAGAACTTGCGAGACAATTGATTCACAGGATATGGAAGGTCGCCTTCCTCCGAAAATAAGCCGTGGTATTATTATTCTAAGCCGTGAGTAAAAAAAACAGCGTGCACACGCATCAGAGAGGGTTTCATGGTTTTAAAGCGATCTATTCATAAAATTCCTACCCATCTCATCTTGCTTTGTTATTTCTACGGTCCACTACCTATACTGCACCCCGTGGTACAGTGTTGGGCTATATAAGAAGAACGTTTTAATTATTTTTTCGAGTATTTACCGGTTTCTTAAAAAATATTTTGGGAGCTGTAAATAAAAAACTAACTATCTACATAATACTTCAATAGAATTAAGGTATGAGGTAAGGTAAGGCTGATTTTTCAATAGTCAGATAAGAAATATTCGTCGAACAAAATACAATACGGCTAATTTGAAAACGTCATCTAATGTTGGCAATCATAATATGTAACTAAAGTTTTTTAAAATCAAGGGGTTTACAATTTATTATCAGTCAGTCAGTCAGTTGCATGTTCGAATCCCATAACTAACCACAAGGGTGCTATCGATATTCAATTTAGCTTTTATTCTATTGTTAAGAGCCATATGACAGTCTGGAGATTCTCAGATTTTACCGAATTTATCAATGTGTGTGTGCGATTTTATATGTCCGGGACACAAAAAAATGTTAACTGTAATTAAACAATTTTGATACTTTATCTCTAGGTAGTAGGCTATGCGTATGATGAACACAGAAAATGATGGTCATGTAAAAGTCGATGTGATAAAATAATGTTATACCAGGTTTTTTGTATTTAAAATACCTATTACGAACACAGTGAATACAGTTCGGAATCAGGGCTCGCGTTAATTCCATTCGCGAACATTTTCCTTTTGATAAGTATATAACTAAACGTACAGTTATAATAACGTAAAAAACTTACAGCATAGAAAAAACGAAATGCATCCAAAGGGTAAAGACATATAGAGGCGGGTAACACGCACTGACCTGCAACGACTAACCAGTGTTGTGCCGTGTTGGCTATTTCATGGAATTGAAATGCTTTATAGAGACTTTTCCGACTTAGGTCTTGATTTGAATCTTGTTTTCAAACAATTTTCTAGTGGCAGTCGGTCCTTATTTGGATTGTTGTAACGAATTTCTTAAATATTTCGAGATTAAAAATAGATGACTTGGCACATCACTAGTCAGTCGGTACAGGTTGGTACCGGTTATCTGCCTCTTTATGTCTTCACCCAAATCGTGACTTCTCAGAGTAGGTATTTTTCTACGAATGTAAACTCCACGAGAAACGGGGACTAAGGGTTATTGGTGGATGATGCCATTGGTTCTGCGCTTGATCTACCATGTGTCATACCAGCTGGATGCTTTGAGGATTTATTTACACATAAATGCTTTTTAGTGTAACGCTGTTCTTTGATATGATTTGTATTTTGATATATGAAATATGTCACAAGTTATTATAGCTGACATTCAGAAAATGTAGTTAAGAAAATTTCGATCAAGATTTCAAGTATTTCATGTATAACAGATGATAAACAAGATAATTTTTATTTAATTATTTGGTTTACACCGGTATTATATCATTTTGTCCATATACATTTTTCAATAATGAAATATTATATGAATATGGACTTGAATAGAACCATGGAACTTCATGGCATTTGCATACAATTTGAATACAGGTTCATATTAACTACATACACATCACATGAAACGCTTCTGTTTAAACAAGCGTTTTACTATACAAGTTTTTAGTTAGGTTGTGGTTGTAGATTGTGGTAGAAAGAAAAGTAATGTTAAATAAGCAAAATATTGCCCTATTTATTTAGGTTTAAACCATTGAAACACTGTTACTAGCGTATGGAATTAATGCCATGAACAAGTCCCACACAGTATGGAATTGACGCCAATGGCCAATGGTATGTACGTACAAGTGCGTATCAAAGGTTGTGGAACTAAATAACGCCTATATACGGTATATATTAAGAAAAACTGACCTTTTACTTTTTGTCGTCCGTTTATTCTTATTCAAAATCCAAAGCACGAATGATGTAAGAAAATTTATAAACTTACTTGTTTACTACTCAAAGTCAAATACTTAAAACAAAAGCCCTTATTTGTCTTCAATTTTGTTGGGTTAATGGTCACTTCACCACCATACTATTTTAATAAAACCGACTTCAAAAACAAAACACATTAAAAAGTCTTAAATAAACTCTTGAAAGGACTCCATTTTAGGCAAACCATTTCTTTTTGGAGTCGATGCCCAGATAGATGTCGCTTAAGATGGAACTTGAGAGAGCCCATGCGATGGCACTGACTTCAAAAAGAAATGGTTTGCCTCAATTGGAGTCCTTTGAAGAGTTTTAGACTTTTTAGTGAAAAAAAAAACTTCGACAACAGAAAACTTTGCTTCATATCCAGCCTCGGCGCGCCCCAGCCCTGTTTTATAATAACTTAAGGGGTAAGAGGTAAATACCAATTCAACAAAGTAAATATCATGAAAATCGGTCTACCTTTGTTGACCTATAAAGTAGTGTTACTGATATTACTTTATTTTATATAAATAAGGTTATTATTTGCAACCCCATACATATGCAATAGAATTGGTACTATTCCCTATTCTTGACCTTATTAATTCAGTATTTGTCTAAAATTGACATTTAACTGTTTGGTGATAGAAACAGTTTGCTCATCATATACCACAATTTTATTTTGTAGACAATTTTTTATTATTATTATTTTTGTCGATTATTTTGGCCTAATATCTGCACATTTTGTTTGATCAAGTTTCGAAAATACAAATTGTATATGATAAAAGATCTTCGTTATAACTCATGAACCTCTTGAAATAGTCGTCAAACATATAAATCTTTCTTGTTTATAGTATTAATAAGGATTCCTTTCTATGCAAATTTACATAACATTGATTAATCATTGAAATACAACTACTAATCGATACAAAAGAACGAATACTTTTTTGTTATAATTAGAGACCATCGACGATCCAAATGCACTATGGCTTTATGCCTGTCGCATAAAGCCTCAAAGCGAATTGGTCGCCGTATAAAAATTGTGCAAAGCGTGATATTTTCAAATTTGGAATTAGTATCATACACGAAATAAAAGAGTAGCAGCGAAGACAACGAGCGACACACCCTTCCCCTCCGAGCGCTCGGCGCTGTCTGTCAAATTTCGATCGAAGATGAATGTTCGTGACAGCTCCAAATCTCAAATTTATAGGTTACTTTAGTAAGATATTTTGAATATATTGCACAAGATAAAATCAAGAATTTAGATGCTAAGTCAAAGAAAGGAACCTCTATAACATTGTTTTATCAAATAACACAGAATAAGTGCAATGTATCTCAGAGATAATCGCCTGTCTTTAGGTGCGTATTTTATGCCAAAACATGGTTTCAATTTTGTCTTCATTTGGAATAACCAGAGCGATAAATAAAAAAAACAGAGTCGACACCTTGTATACGAACGTAATTCCCTTCAAGTTTATGTTATTTCGATAGCTGATGTCAACAAGTGATCTAGAAGAGTGCGCCAGAAAAACCGTCAATTTGGCTTCTATGATTGCAAATTACAGACATTTTAAAGATTGAATCAAAAATTCAGAGTCGACATCTTATGGAGATAGTTCATTTCTACACAATTCATTAAAAAAAAGTAGTCAGTTTAGTCATTTTTGGGGAGAAATTTTCATTTGAACTTTGTTAGAAGGTAGGTGACAGCAGCCTTAAAAGTGTCAATTTGCATTGATTGAATAAAATTCTTTCGTGTCTCTTGACACGAATTCCCAAATTAATAATAGAAATGTCAAGTAGATAACTTATAAGCTAGAAGGAGGGTTAGCAATAATAATAACAATGCTTTTCAATATCTCAATTCTATGGGTCTTTGGGAAGGATAGTTAAGGTAGGTAGATAAGTTACCTAAATGCAGTACCTACAGAGAGTTGCCAATCGGCTGGTCACGAAAGCGTGATCCCACATTACGATCCCCACGCAAATTGACTAAACTGAAAGCATGTCGGACTAGAATTGATGTGAACGTGATAATGCCCAACACTCACGAAAACACTCGCTTCTGAAGTACTGACAATTTATGTGTTGCTAGCTTTGAGTATATACTCAAAGGTTGCTAGTTCCGGCGGCTTTCATATATACATATATATACATGTTATAATTTATATACTACTATGGAATATAATGGGGTTCTATAAAGGATATTTTTTTATTTAAAGTCTATGGTACAAAATAACGTACAAAGATGAACTGAATGCTTATAGCATTATCTGCCAGTCAAATCATGTCATGCAGTGATTAATTTTGTGTGATTGTGTGTGACGTGTGGAAATGCAGCACACATGCAAATCCTACTACTATTATAAAGGCGAAAGTTTGTAAGTATGGATGTATGGATGTTTGTTACTCTTTCACGTAAAAACTACTGAATGGATTTGAATGAAACTTTACCACAATATAGCTTATACATCAGAATAACATATATGCTACAATTTTTGAGGTTTCTAATGTGAGGTCGTAAAAAAACACATTTTTTGCGCTACTAGACGGGACGAACCTGAAGTCCACGCGAACGAAGTCGCGGGCAAAAGCTAGTATAACATAAATTGCACTTATAAAAAGCAATTGTGACAGACGAGGAATCACTTGCAAAATTCAACAGGCATGCCAATGTGACGGTGGCCGAATGGTATTGGCATGCGTCCGGATAGCGTAAGACACTAGGTTCGATACCAAGTCACAGTTGCTTTTCACAAGTGCAATTTATTTTATTAAGTTTGTACTCTTTCGCACAGTACCAAAACACTATAAAAATCTAAAATGAGGCTTTGGACAACTCACCTCACTTAACACGTTCCGGGATACTGTTCCAGACACTGTTACACAATAGATGTTTTTTTGTTTTCACGCCTGTAGGCGTTCACTGTCCCGAAACGTGTTGATATATTTAACGTCTTGTACAGACATGAATAAAGGTGTTTAACTTCGTAAGATTTTCGAAATCAACAACGCAACCACAAACGTACAAAATGATGGTGGTTACTGCTTTAAGGATGAAAATTCCTTAGTTCGAAACCAAGTCAATTGGTGTGTTGTCTGGCGCATATTACCTACCACTACCTACCACGTAACTTTAGTTTAAAGAAATACCTTATTAATCCAAAGACTGGATGTTGATTTTTATTGATTTTGATAGTTAAAACTGTGATTTCTGATCGTTTAGTTATTCTTTATGGTGTAATATCAATCAAGGGTGATTTTAATAGTTATTTTCTTACTATAAATCGAACGACTTTTACCAAGTTTGACGTATAATTTTTTCCTCAAACACTTTTGTTCAGGAATGTATATTTTTTTCAAATAATACAATACATTTAAACTTTTTCTTTCAAGCGGGATGAGTTGGCCAAAGTCTCACAAAAATAAAAGTAGTCTAAAAAAATTTAAAACTACGACTCTTTACACAAAATCTGAACTATCTATAGGCATGCATAGCATGTTTAATAGCAACCGCAAACCCGTATATAGGTACCGAGCTATCGACGCGGTTGTCGCACTGAACACGCGCCGCTCTGGGCCTCAATTCTTCTAATTGCGTCGTCACCGAGTTGTGCATCAATTGTACAACGAGCGTGCTATTAATACACCTCGCTATTCTGACAGCGGCTGCTGTAGTGACTTAGTTGTGCTACTATAGTCGGTGGTTTTTTGACAACTAATTTGACAGCTCCTTGACATTGACAATCAATTTTTATAATTTCGATCCTATAGTACAGTAATAGCTTTTAAAATTGTTTGTAAAAAAAAAATACTAAATATTGTATAAAAATTTTCAAAAATTACAAAATATAGTTTTTGTCGAGGTGTATAGATGAGTGTAGGAACTTCAATAAGTTAAAGAATTATTCACATGCACGTAATTGGATGATAGGTATTAGGTACCTATCCTCATTCAAATTCTGCCAAGTGGTAATCATCACCCATCCATCATCATGAAAGTAAAATAAGATAAAGTTCACCACATAAAGATCAAATACAAAAGTTTAATGTGAAATCATAGTAAAATATACGTTAATGAAAATAAATAAACCAAATGCAAAATCATTTTATAATTTTATGCCCGTGAACACAGGCAACGGATTCCGCAACCGTTCTCCGACAGTCGCTTCTCCGATGGACTGTTCGCCGACAAGACTTTTCACTATTAGAAGTTTCGCCGATAGGACCTTTCATCTTTGGACCGTTCGCCGACAGAACTATTCGTCTATGGACGTTTCGCCGACAGAACCTTTCGCCTACTGACCTTTTGCCGACAGAACGATTCTTCTATGAGTGTTTCGACGACAGGATTATTTTTTAAATGTATGTATTGTAATTTGGATAAATTACGTTTTTTATGTTCATTTTATAACACGCACAAAAATAATATCAACAAAATTACTTTTTGTTTTAGTTACAAATGAAATGCGTTAGTAAATGGCTTCCAATGATCGATTTTCTCACAAAAAGAAAGGGACATGAGTTTACCAGGTTTCTATTTTTGTAGCAAAGAATGTTACGTCCTTCATATTGAATATAATTATATTTGCGTAATAAAAAGACAATTAAATAATGGTAAGGGTAAATATTTTTTTAAGATATGGCTGATAATGTGGGAGGGATGCTAAAGTTTAAGTTATTTATTAGCCATATCAAATTAACTACAAAAAATACTAATCAAAATAAAATTAAACAATCAAAATTTATTTTTAATTCACGTGAGTATACATTTATTTTACATACACATGACTTTGCTACCATAAAATTTGCTTAAAAGATGAATTAACTTTAAAAAAATGACTTCAAAATCAAAATAAACTAAAAAGTCCTAAAAAAACTCTTGAAAAGATTGACCAGAGGATCCATCGCATTGGTTATCTCAAGCACCATCTTAAGCGTCATTCATCTGGGCGCCGACTAAGTTAATTTTATTTGCAAAATTTTAGTGACTAATATAGCGGGGAGTGGGTTGCACCTTTTGAGCTACAAAGTACCTTACATAATATAAGTTCTGGCGTCATAATCACTGAACTCCAAAGCGTTAAGGAGGTCCACCATCAGCTCAGCTCCACAAATAGTAACTTTCAGACGTAAACATGTCAATATTGAGTTGCTAGTTCAAAAACACTATACGTGCCTTTTAGATTTGAGGGTTTCCCTCGATTACAAAAGATCATCAGATCCGGATTTAGAGGGGACCAACTAGAAGGTAAACCCTCTAAGTAGGTAAAAAAAACTTAAATCTGTCCACAAATGACTGAGTTATGATGAGGTAACATTTATAAAAAATATATACAGTCGAATTGATAATCTCCTTTTTGAAGTCGGTTGAAAATAAAAATCTGGTAAATTTTTAACGTTCGTTTCTTTTTGTGTTGGGAGCCATTTACTAACGCATTTCATTTGTAACTAAAACAAAAAGTAATTTTGTTGATATTATTTTTGTGCGTGTTATAAAATGAATATAAAAAAACATAATTTATCCAAATTACAATACATACATTTAAAAAATAATCCTGTCGTCGAAACACTCATAGAAGAATCGTTCTGTCGGCAAAAGGTCTGTAGGCGAAAGGTTCTGTCGGCGAAACGTCCATAGACGAATAGTTTTGTCGGCGAACGGTCCAAAGATGAAAGGTCCTATCGGCGAAACTTCTAATAGTGAAAAGTCTTGTCGGCGAACAGTCCATCGGAGAAGCGACTGTCGGAGAACGGTTGCGGAATCCAGGCAACGAGAGTCACAAAAAAAACATATTGGTTTTATTTTTGTCAAAGTTTGTCACTTTTTGGTCTGTCATTCCTATTTTGCACGAATTTACCCCTATTTGAAATCCACAAAATTTTAATAAAATCTCCACATTTTATGAAATACAAACGACTTGCAGGGGACGCACGCAGTAATCGACGGTAAAGTGCAGCCGAGGTGCCTCACTGTGACCAAGTTTTTAAAGAGAAATACCTACATACCTACTTTGTATGCAGCACTCTAACTTATATCTAAGCCTAGGGTTCGGAGACCAAGAAGATGATTTCAATGTCGATACTTAAAGTGCTAGTACAGTAGCTATATGTAGCTGAATGAACCCCTTGTGAATGATGTGTACAGTAAACCGCGACGTGACGTGACCTACTCGTATCGACCCATTTTTATTTATAAAATAAATGTATGCTGATAAAAAGGTGCCAAGATTTATTTATTTAATCAACTATCTCCTAAAGTTAAGTGATCACAATACATGATATTGAAATCTAATTACTAAATTTTATTTCGGTTTACAGTGAATTATTTTGTTCCATTTAAAATGTATGTATTTATTTTATTATTCTTTCTTCTTTTACTATTCTTTTAAATGCTATAATGTTATGCTATGAAGTATGAAGAATATTTTTTACGCACAATAGGAACATGTTTTATAAGCTAGAACTTGAAAATTTTCAGCACTGTGTTTAATGTTTCTTGTCAGCATAACAATCTAGCGAGTTTTCTTTCTTGACTTGCTTTACGCCTGAAAATTAATTGGATTATTATAAAGAGTTTGACATAATTGTGTCTTATATTCTCCGAAAATAACGCATTCGTCTTCTACTTGGGAGAAACAAATCCTTTTGGAGTCGGAGCATAATGTCGAGCTTACGTAAGTACACCAGCAGTCGTAAATCATGCACCGACTCCAAAAGAATCTGTTTCTGCAAAATAGAAAACAAATTCGATATTTCAGCTTTGAAGTCAGTTTTTTTAAGGGAGTTGAATTAATAATTACTTCATGATTTTCAGTTATTACCCATATCTCAAAAACTACTGAACCGATTTTAATTACACTTACAAGTACCCTATGTTAAAATATACCTGACTGAACTAAAAAAGAATCACCTTGCTATGATTTATCTTTTATACATATCCTGAGACAAACATATAAACATACATACACTTACGAAATTTTGCACACGTCTTCGGAAGCCAACAACAAGAAGATCAATATACTCAATTTTTATCAAATTCTAACGATATCCTAAAGATACAGCTAAAAATGGATTACATCCTTTTTTGAAGTCGGTAAAAATCTAAAAATGTACAACGCGATACCAAAACGGTTGGTTACCTCGTCCTAGTCTGATTTTTGGCAGTACTATATTAAAACGAATGGTTTAGAAGGTCAGATACCCAGAGCTGTTAAAATATGTTTTAAAAAAGTTCAAATCAAAATGACGAAAAAAAATATCGAAAATGGTTTAAAAAAATATATTTCTGCGTTGTTGACCCACGACTGCTGCACGTCGCTTTCTATCTCTCTTCCTCTTGCTTTTGGCAGCATCTTCTCACTCACTTACTCAGATGAGTTGTTGCTTCGTTGTGGCTCCATAGCACACAGATTGTGCTACTCCCATTGCCATCTCCCTTTCTCTGGCTTGTGGACCTATCTTCTTACTCGTTTACTTTTTGAGTTTGACAATGTCATGTCTGTCATTATGTCTGGCAATGTAACTACTGTCACTGAGCATTTATATGTATAATACAAAATTTTATTAAACAATAACTTTTTCTGCAAAGTACACGATTATGTGGCAATAAATAGAATTTAATTTGTAAAAAATCATCACATGAGTACGTTCAATGCATCGATAAGCGCATCAACGCTGTGATCAAGGAGATAATTTGTTTTGGTTCATTGTCAAAGCTTACCTGAAACGATTTGATAATGGATAAACCTATTTATGTAATAAATATCAATTTTACACAATGTAACTAGCCTCCAAATTATTTGACATATTGAAAATTATCAAGATTTAGATTTATTTATTTCCAATGAAAACAGTATGAATGCTGAGGTACTTTTCAATGCTTCCTATCAACGTCAAGGATTTATAAACGTTCTTCATCATCAACTCCTCTTCGTCAGGCAATCTAGTATTCTGCAACAAATTTATCAATGAGGAACATACATATAAGAGGAAAATCTCACATCACAATTTGTTCAAAACTTTTCAAAGGTACAGGAATCACTGATCAAACTTTTATTTTAGGGCGCGGGTGAAATCCACGTGTGGTCCCGCGGTTTAGTTGGAATAAGCTTGAAAACATTAAGATAGAAAATTATATCGATGCTTGAAAAACATTTTGAAAATAAATAAATAATTGTGTCATCCAACATCAATCAAAGTCATTATTTTGTCATTATGACAATAGTAGTAGTTGAGTTTATCCCTTTAAAGGGAAAGGCAATGGAACAGAGCCATACAGCCCGATCTTGGTTTCCATTTTTTAGGGTTCCGTAGCCGAATGGCAAAAACGGAACCCTTATAGTTTCGTCAAGTCTGTCTGTCTGTCTGTCCGTCCGTATGTCACAGCCACTTTATTCTGAAACTATTAGCATCACACAGCTGAAACTTAGTGAGTAGGTGTATCTTGTTCACCGCTTTCCGATTAAGGTAAAAAAAGTAAGAAAAAAATGATATTCAAGGGGGGGCTCCCATACATGAAACTAAAAGCAAAAAATTTTTTTTTACTCAAACCTATGAGTGTGGGGTGTCTATAGATAGGTTTTTAAAAATGATGTTGAGGTTTCTAAAACCATTTTTTCGAAAAGTCTAAGGTTTGAGTTATAGACGCTTCCAAAGTGGTAAAATGGGCGTCCCCCCCATCTAACTTTGAACTAAGAAAGTGAAAATTTTGAAAAAACTATATGATGTAAATCTCAACAAAAACTTGCAACGAAAATTGGTTTGAATGAGATCGAACCAGTAGTTTTTGAGATATAGCACATCTTCAACAACCGCAAACATAACTGTTCTTATGAATAATATGAAAAACAAAGTTATATTTGCGGTCAACAAAATATTGTAGTATTTTGGGTAAGTGGAAGTAAGAATCCCTAATTCAGTTAAAGTTGGCACGGAACCCTTAGTGCGCGAGTCCGACTCGCACTTGGCGGGTTTTATTTTGAACTGCAGGATGACATTTGGGAATGTCGGTAAAACTAATGAGTTATAAATACCGTTGAAATAACGTTATTTATCTAAGCATGAAAAATATTTACTCAATGATAGCGAGGTACTCCTTTGGTAGTCTTTATTTCGCTTATTCGAATGCATCGCAATATGAATTATCAAATTTATAGATCAATGCAAGTTTTGTAAATGAAACCTTTTTTGCTATTTAATATAGGTATGGAATCGATTATTATCAATAGTATAACATGGTACCTTTACTTGGCAACACTGATCCGGACTGACGTGCCCGTGTCACTCAGTGTCACTTTTCAATGATGTGTTACAATAGCACTACTGAAGTCCAACGCATGTCCAACAGTAGATGTCGAAATAGGGGAATTGACCCCCTGGCGTCCAACCGCACTCGGCTGTGCTGAAGAGTGAAGACGCGGCTATTCGGTTAGATCGCTAAGGGTTGCCAATCATTAGGTCAGGTGAAAAAACGGATTCGAAAAATGATTCGGAGTCCCTCAACCAAATGAACAACCATCATCGGTTGTAGTTGTTTCGGTTACCAAAACAATCGTCAGTCGCCTCATTATCCTTGTTATTTCATTTTTAGGGTTCCGTAGGCGAATGGCAAAAACGGAACCCTTATAGTTTCATCAAGTCTGCCTGTCTGTCTGTCTGACTGTCTGTCTGTCTGTCCGTCCGTATGTCACAGCCACTTTATTCTTAAACTATTGGCATTACACAGCTGAAACTTGGTAAGTAAATGTATCTTGTGCACCGCTTTCCGATTCATATACTAAAAGTTTAAAAAAAATGATATTTAAGGGGGGGCTCCCATACCTGAAACTAAAAATTTTTTTTTATCCAAACCTATACGTGTGGGGTGTCTATGGATAGGTCTTTCAAAATGATATTAAGGTTTCTAAAACCATTTTTTATAAAAGTCTAACGTTTGAGATATAGACGCTTCGAAAGTGGTAAAATGGGCGTCCCCACCCCATCAAACTTTTGAACTAAGGTAGTGAAAATTTTGGAAAAAATATATGATGTAGACCTCAACAAAAACTTTCAACGAAAATTGGTTTGAGCGAAATCGAAATAGTAGTTTTTGAGATAAAGCACATTTTTACTAACCGCAAATATAACTTTGTCTTTGATACAAACACTATGAAAAACAAAGTTATGTTTGCGGTCAACAAAATATTGTGGTATTTTGGCTAAGTGGAAGTAAGAATCCCTAATTCAGTCAAAGTTGGCACGGAACCCTCAGTGCGCGAGTCCGACTCGTACTTGGCCGGTTTTTAGTAAAAAAAACAGTAGCAATCTTTAATGAAAAGGATTTTATGTTTTTGCATAACCTTTTAAAATAGTTCAGCTCCACTTTTAGTTAACCCTATTTATTTAGCGCGCCGCGGGAGCGCGTCTTACACCGTCATTTGTAAGAGCAGCAGCCGCTTTTATACATAGCCCGAACCCTGCGAAGGGGCGAGGCTAGGGTGACGCTCGCTCGTGAAGATCGCTAGATAAACTTATCAGCTGGTGCTAAGTGCTCCTTATATTTATTATTTTGTCAGTTGGTAATCTCTTTTTTTATTCGTACTTACATAATCAATCATGTTTCAAGCAATACAAACATACGATATGTATGATATAACGTTGTGAAGGCTACATGCCAATCAGTAAGCATTTTTTTTCAAAAGATCTTTCTCTCAGTAGATCCAGGATCCAGGATATCGACCTCGTGTAGAACTGAGAATATAAACACTCTCAGTAGGCCTAACATGCATGACACACTATTTCTTTCGATCGACATGACAAAATTAGTCGATCTATGCTATTTTATCATATTCCCTAACATGCCAACCACATTGGACAAATTTATCCACAACGATAACGAGATATGTCAATTTCTAACCATTCACTCAATTTAATGTCAGATTTGGCTCAAAATGATCAATTGACACAATGACAGATTGACTCGATATTGCCCACAGATTAGTAAGAGTATATCTAATATTGCCCACAGATAATGAATTCAAATTAATAAATATGTTAGGGATAAAAAATGTTCCACGGGGACTTTCTTTTCAATATTTTTACACTTTATTATTTTTTGAGAGCCTAGGATAAAATATGGCACGACTCAGTCATATATTTATGCTCTAAATATGTTGTTGCGTACATCATAAATACTACGCGCGCGGGCGCAAGAGGGGAGCGCCGGCGGAAAGCCCCGAGCACCGACGACATCGCACGACCCCGCACGAGCACGAGCACGAGCGCGCGCAGCGAATGCTCTGGACTCGACTTGAGGAACCCACCGTCGCCGGTCATATTCACTGTCGCGTATTTTTAATTTTTGTAATGAGGAAGGCGAAATTACAGCAACCTTATATATACAGTCCGCTTTTTATTTAAATATCGAAAGGACCCAAACAATGGTCCTTCAGGATTCGCCGTCTTATTTCGGATTTTTTTAATACGCAAAATCTTTTGAATCGACTTCATCATTCGGAGCTCTTCAAATTGTGGACTTCAGCAACGCTAGACACCTGCCGGAGACTTCATATTAATCGGTCAAGGATACTACGCACGCATCTACGATCGCCCGAATAAGTCATTTGAAGGACAGCGCGCGACGGACTTTGGACCCCGCCATACTTAGCGAGTCATCGTGGCATCGTGGCATCAAAATCGCATGGTCATCGTCATTGGTGATTTGAGCCAAAGATTCAGTGGAAGCCTTAAGATACGTGAGTTCGTTCCAATTTTCCTTTCTTCATCTTCTTCTTTCCACTGTTTAAGAAGCCTTATTTTGAGTGATATTATTTTTTTTCAAAATTTAACATCAACCTTTCTTCATTGCCACACTTCATAAATAATTCTTTTTGCGCTTCAATTATTTCACTAGTTAAATATTAAATCATCTTGCTGCCGCTTCATTGTTACATATAATCAAAACAACATTTTATTGCATTCATTACGTTCCCACGATCACCTGTTTTACGCATTCATTTATTGCACCCGCTTCTTATCAGCAAAACTAACGGTGTCCGTTCAATCGGCCCGTCCTTGCAATCAGCTGTTCTTTTGTTGTCACTGCTAGCCCATTAAATCATCGCATAATAAACGATACGTATCTTTCTGCACTTTATTCATTCAAACATTTTATTTGGCTTATTTAAATCGTAATTTCAATCATGGCTGATCAAAAACTTATTAAAAAACGTAGTTGTATGAAAGGCAAGCTTACTATCTTTTCCAATTATTTAAATGTGCTTAAAAGTAATGACGAACCAGGAAGCTTGCAGTTAATAGACTTGGAAAGCCGTCTTAGTAAATTCGAAAGCTTATATGCCAAATTTGACGCATTACAGTGCAGCATCGAGGAGTTGGCCGAGGATACTGACGACGAGTGCACGGAACGCGAGCAGTTTGAAGACACCTACCACACTCTGGTGGCAGAAGCGCGTGTCCTGCTCGGCGCCCGGCCTCGCCAGCTTCGCGAACTTCGAGGAGGAGCAGTGACGGGTCTCAATGATGAACAGGCGGGTGGTTTTAAATCTAACTGTGTAAGATTGCCTAAAATTGAATTGCCCGTTTTTCACGGCAACTATCAGCACTGGTTAGAATTCAGGGATACTTTCATTTCACTTATTCATTCTCGAACTGACATAGACAACATAAACAAGTTGCATTATCTTCGCGCGTCTTTAAAAGGTTGCGCTTCTCTTGTCCTTGATAACCTAGATGTACGCGCAGATAATTATGAGTCAGCTTGGAAGTTAGTTTGCGAGCGATACGATAACAAAAGGCTGCTCGTAAACAACCATATTAACGCATTATACATGATCAAACGAACTTCTAAGTGAAGTTCGATCAGTATTATATGAGTCACTTTATTCGAAGATATAGATGAAAATATATGTATTTTGATATACATATATCAGTCTAATAAGTAGTCCAATTATTGTTTACGCAATTATTCGCACACTTTTAAGATTTTAAAGGTAACTACCATAAACTACAAAAAAAAAGGAATTTTAAGACATGAACTGGTATCCCTGCGCCCGCTCCAGGGCGTCGCGCCATCAATGACCTCATACTTCAGAGTTTAATTTAACAGATAGTCGGCAAAACCATTTTGGGCTAGGGTGGGCGGGACCTATTCTATATCTTCGAATAAAGTGACTCATATAATACTGATCGAACTTCACTTAGAAGTTCGTTTGATCATGTATTATTATTTCGTCACTTTATTCGAAGATATAGATGAAAATATATGTATTTTGATATACATATATCAGTCTAATAAGTAGATGTTAAGAGATACGTTTTGCCGCATCGTCAAATACATTTGTTAAATGTTAAGCAAATGAAACCAATATTATAAGTATAAGTAATCAATGTTTATTTAATAAATAGATTTCAATGTTAAATAATTAGATTTCTGTCATAGACATGTTTATTCAAGAATGAAAATAAAAGAAAAATTGGAACGGAACAATTACTGATTTTGGTAACAAACAGATCTGGCAAAAATACTATCATCTACTACAGGACGATCATAAAACCTGGCAAATGTACTAGACGTGGAAGTCCAACCCGCCGTTTTCCGAATCACGTCGAGTGAGACGCCTGCGTTCTTGGCCGCAGATGTGGCAGCGTGTCGCGTACTGTGTGCGCTAAACGCTGACACATCCACTCCACTCTCGGCTAAAACTTGTTTCACCCACCGCGAAATCGTCTGACTCGACGCTGGTTTGTGAGGCGGCTTGAAAGTCAACAAAAGATTGCTTACATTATCAGTTCTTAATTGTTCTGTTCTTGACAAATAATCCTTGATAACAGTTGCGGGACATACGTCCGGATTTTCTTGAAAAAATGGAAGAGTTAGTAAAGGTTGTGCCCGCCCGATACCAGATGTTTTGATCATGTCTGGAATCACTATTTTGATGTCGTTGTGACTGATTTTTATATTATTTATTTTAATCAACGATAAAGTCTGAGCCCTGTGGGCAGTACAAAGTGCCAAAAGAATGGTGACTTTCTTTGTTAATTTTTCCACCGTTATGTCGCTATGGGGTTTCCATTGTGCTATACGATTAAGAACAATTTGTGGATCCCATGTACCTATATATTTAGGAATTGAAGGCCTCAGTTTGTACACACCCTTGAAAAATCGAGAAATCAATTTACTATTGCTAAAATCACAATTTAGTAGTAAGTTCAATGCAGATCTATGGCTATTGAGGGTACCGTATGCTGCACCCTGGTTGTAGAGGTTTGTGAGGAATAATAGTACCACTGGTTCCGAACCTGCATTGTAAGGGTTTAAATTTAAATAATTACAATGTGACCACCATAGTTTGAATGTGCAACTATATTGTTGGGCAGTGTTTTTAGCTAAAGAAGCCAAAATAATTTCTAACGCTTCTTCCGGGGTCCCTTTTCTTAGGAAAGATTCCCGGAGAGCTTCGCGACACCCAGGGTAAGTTTGAACTGTTGCCTTCTCCTGTAAAAGAAATTTACCAGGTGCTCATTTGCATCAAAATAAATAATTTCGGAGATGCACATTTCCTTTAAAAATGGGAACCACGGCTGAGAAGGCCAGTGAGGAAAAACTAAAATACCTTCTGCTTTATCTGCCTTTATTTTCTGGAGACATTTGGGTATTAAGGTAAATGGAGGGAAGGCATAAAAGAAATATGGTGTCCATTTAATGGTAAAAGCGTCAACTGTAAAAGAATCTGGGTCTTGTTTCCAAGACACATATTTCACACATTTGGCGTTGGCGCGGGAAGCGAAAAGATCGATGTTTGGATTCCCTAAAATGTTAGTTACTTTGTAAAACATTTTGCTAGATATTTCTAATTCAGTGTCAATATTTTTGTTACGAGATTCCTGATCTGCCTCAGTATTGTCTTTAGTATTAATATATGATGCGTATAGCCAAATGCTTCGCTTCTCGCACCACTGCCAAATATCTCTTGTTACTTCATTTAAATGAGGGAATTGAATTCCCCCCATTCTATTTATGTAGCTAATAGCGGTGACATTATCGCAACGCAATAAAATAGCACAATCATACATATTTCGGGCAAACGTCTTCAATGCAAGAAATGCTGCTTTGATTTCCAAATAATTTATGTGAAAATTAAGCTCATCCTCCTTCCATTTACCTCCCGTTCGTTTATTGTTACAAAACGCCCCCCAACCGTGCCTAGACGCATCAGAAAAAAGTTCTAATTCAAATGAAGGCTTCTCCAACCGGTTACTGTTATTGAAAATATAATTTTTCCACCAAAGAAGGTCTTGTACTATATTAGCGGAGGGCGTGAATTTGGCACTATAGTCATTATGACATTTAATCAATGCCAAATACTTTTCTCTTTCAAGCCTCTTTGTATACATCCAGCTATAGCTGACGGCTGGACAGGCAGCTATCAAAACTCCGATCAAATGAGCAAACTCTTTAATGGTGCATCTAGGCAGGGTCATGAATTTTTGAACTAGAGTAAAAATGTATTCTTGTTTTCCGATGGGCAAGCTTATAGTCATATCAATTGAGTCAAACACAAAACCTAAATATTTGCACCTTGTTACGGGATTAAGCTGACTCTTTTCATAGTTAATGACGAACCCTAAGCATTCTAAAAGACTTTGAGTCGCTGCAACATTATTCTGGCATTCAGAATAACTCGAACCTAGACACAGAATATCGTCAAGGTAAATAACAGATTTGAAGCCACAATTTCTTAGATAACCTACGACTACCTTCATTATTTTGGTGAAGGTTCTCGGCGCCGCAGAGAGACCGTAAGGCATGGCGTTAAATTCATAAGTAATTGTCTCTAAATCATCATTTTCAAACTGAAACCTCAAATATCTTTTGTGTTTGGGACTCAGTGGTACCAAAAGATATGATTCTTTCAGATCAATCGTGGCCATGAAACAGCCACGTGACATTAACAGGGCAACCGTTCTATAGTCTTCCATTTTAAAGTGTGATTTTTCTACATGTTTATTAAATGACTTTAAATTTAATATAAATCTACTATCACCATTGGGTTTCGGTGCTAAAAATATGTCAGACAAATACTGGTTTCGAGATGGTTTGCACTTAGAAATAGCCCCTAGATCAAGTAATTTTTGAATAGCCTCAGACATCTTAACCCTTTCCTTAAGAGGCCATTCACGATGTTTATCCGTAACATAGTTTACTTTTTTACAAAATGGTATTGGAAAACCATCTCGAATCCAATTCAGTACAAGTTTATTGTCCGTAATGTTACACCAACAATTATAAAAATATTTTAATCTGCCTGCGTGTACCTCTATGTCCGTGGGCCTGCACGAGGAGGTTTGTTCCAAACTCTCGATGGATGAAAGTTGTTCTGCTGCACTGTCGAGACATGCTTCTGATTCATGTATGGAGTCCTTCTGGAGCCCCCGCGCCCCCCTCCCCTGTTCGTCATCGAGCGAGAGGGGCCTCTCCAGTTTCCCTGCGTTCTAGAACTACGGGAAGCAGATGGTCCTGGGGCGGCTTTATTATCTGGTTTCTTGATTTGAGAACCCTGCTTTTCAATAGCTTTTGAAGCTTTGATTTTTTCAGGTAAACCGTTTCCAAAAAGCATCTCATCGCGTTCAGTGTCTTGGATAAGATTCAGAAAAGACTTATCTAAACCCTGTGTTAAGGATTTCGTTCGCGTTTGGGTCTCGGAAGCGTGCAAGTCTGATAAAACCCTGCAGGCATCTGATAAATGTCTAACAGCCTGTACTTTATTATCATTTGAAAGGAGAATAGTCATAGCCCTGTTTATGGCCGTAAGGCCTACCCCTAGCTGTTGCTGAGAGGTCTCAATCTTCTTGTCTCGAGCTCGGGCAAACTCGGAAACGGCAGCGGCGATTTCTGGGTTTAAAACAGGCGCTCTAAACAACTTACAATTGTTTGGAGTGGCATACTCTTTGAATAGTTTGTCTCTCTGTTCTTTATCTGTCAGCCCTTTGCGAAGGATGGGTGCCCATCTTTGTGCCAAATCTGGATGTATATCCTCTCCGTATGTTACTTCTTCTGGGATGAGTTCTCCCAAAGCTACGAGTATTTCTGGGTCCAATGACGGCAAATTGTTTTCAGGTACTGAAGTTTCAGAGTTCCCATCCTGATTAGGTTGATCGCTACTCGAATCATTACTGTTCAAAACTTGATCTAAGTCTATTGCATCCGGAATATTATTAGCCTGCGTATTTTCGTTATTATTGTCAGCGGAATTCTCGTTACTAGCGACATCTAAAATCAAACATTTTGTTATCAGCAAAGGTATATATACTTGTATATATACGTATAGGAAGAAATCTAAAAACGAAAAACAAAAGAAAACGAAAAACTATTTGTTTAATAAACCCGCATAGATGTTTAATTACCCATCGGTTGACTCACGGTCAACTCTCGGGTTAAATTTACTTCTCGGTTAACTCACGGTTAACTCTCGAAGTCATTTCACTTTTCGGTTAACCTTTTGAACGAGAATGCACACCCGGGTGTACACTACCGATGTTGTCGTCAGCAAAATGGCCGCCTCCATTTTTTTCATAGCACTTCATAAATCGATTTATTCTAGCAAAACGGTATTCAATAACAACATTTATTACACACCACAGTGTTCTGCGGTAAATTCCCAGTTCCCTATTTAGAGCTATATGTCTTTAAATTACTCACCAGTCGCTAAAACAGGTAGAAAACTTTTAGGTTATGTTGTTCTTACCCCCTACTATCACTTTCAACATCACTTTACACAAATTCACCATTCACTGGGATTCACACAACACTTGTAATTCATTGTTTACAACATAAAGAAACTATTACATCATAACAACACTTTGAAACACGTTATTTGATACTCAAAAGATTATTTATAAACATTGGTAGCCATCGCGCGATGGCGCCGACACGCGCGCTCGGCCGTAACTGACCGGCCGGTACAGTTGACAGAAAAATCTACAAGACGAAAAATTATTTTTTTACATCTTGTTTAAGAATCTTTGTAAAATAGTTTAGAATAATAAAAGTAAACGTGTTTCGTACCTGTGAAGGTGTGTTGTTACTGGTTATTTATTTTCTATGCGACAATTTAGCAACTTTATGAATATTCACTATAGAACTATTATAAGAATAAAAAATTAAAATATTACCAAGTTCAGTGCCATCCACTCGGATCTGCGGTGAATGAGTATTTGGTGGCCAAGCATATAAGCATATATTTATAAACTTTTTTCATGTTTACCCTAATAAAATAAATGTTTAAAAATATGGTTTCCTAGGGTGGTTATCGTTATTTTACGTAAAATGCAAGTAATTGTAAAGAACTAGCAAATATGATGACTTAATTGTATAAAAAGTTCAAAAATATAATTGATGAAAGATGTTTTCCTCTATTAGCGATAATTGTATGTCTGTTACTTTTACGTGGATAAATTACTTAACCGAATTTGATGAATTTGATTCAGGAATATGTTAGAGCTGGGGAAAAATTGTAGATGGCCATACATTTATTACGTTAGACAATTTAGGGGGGAGGAGGGCTGACCATGTAGGGTTTTATTTAATTTATGTAGTGATGATTTGTTAAACCTTATCTTTCTTAGGAAGGAGGGGGTCAAAAATTAGCAAAAAACATCGTAACGTAATTTATGAATGGCCTTTCTACAACTTATTACTTATTTTTAGCTTATTTTTATCTCCCGAAAAAAAACTAGAGGGGATAAAATATGGAGGGGTGCAAGTCTTCATGTTAGTTCATAATTTTTGAGTGTGAAATCATGGAACTTTGTAGTAAGATTCTTACGTAAGCAGCTGGAGCGAGTAAACAAGCGGAGTGCTTGCACGGCCGACCCCCTAGCGCATGCCATCCGCGCAAGTAATTCGCTCATTTACTTGCTTCAAAGGCTAGCGTCATAGTAAATATAGTGTAAACACAAGGTAAAAGAAACAAATAAGAAAGTTAAAAGTGTTTTATTTATAATTGGAAAGTAAAACGTAATAAAAATAAAATAAAATAAATAAAAACTAAAACTTTGGTTTAGAATGGGTTAGTATTTTTTTTAACATTCACAGTGTCATATTTTATTCTGAAAAGAAAATAAGCAACCAAATATTGCGCACGGTCGGGACTCGAACCAGCAAGGATCCATCAGGGGACTGGTTGACGGCAAGGGCTCTGAAACAAAAGACAAAATGTATAAACATCTAAGAAAAAAAGGAAATACGCGCGAAATATGAGTTTTATTCCTATACATTTGGTATAATTTATGCAAAGAGGGTAAATAAGGGCTTAATGTTTGTATATGACGAAATCACGGAGAACCATCATTTAAATGTAATACTTACTGCCATTTTGGCGGTGGTGCCTCAACCTCGGGGTTTCTTCTTTTGGGACCCTCCAATGCGAGGCCCATAATCTGAGCCCGTCTGGCGGCCGAGGGCCTGGATGAGGCGCATGGGCGGCTCGGCGTTGCTAACCGTGATCGGTCCAATGCCGAGACCGATCTCAATCTGGCAAGTCTATAAAAAAAAACATTAACTATTAGATGGGAAAAGTAAAAATATGAACCTCCCCTTCGAACAAATTTTCCCGCCAAACTATGCATCGGATAAAAAAAAACACAAATACAAAAAGGCTTTATTTTTAGCCTCTTTATACGATAAAATATAAAGGTTTCGGTTTTTATATGTTTCATACTTTTTGTAATTTTTTTCTAAGTCCCAAACACCTGGCACAACCTTTGCTTTACTCCAACCCTTATTTTTCTAATACATCTTCAACTTATTTACAAAAATAGGCCACGACAGATTAATATTCAATAACTTTACACAATTTTTAGATAGTATCGAGTTTTACGAAATGAAATGTATTTGCTAACGGTACTGGGTCAAAATGTCTACCTATGGAAACTTAGATTTTTGTTTTGTTCGACTTTTATGTTTATAAACAGTCAATTTATACAAAAAAACGATGGTTACACGATTGCTAGATAGTTTAACGATAAAGTTATATGCATTTCTTGTCGGCTACAGCATATTTTACAAACAAAATCTGACGAAATATGAGACATAACCTATCAAAATTTTCCTGTTTGAAAAGTTTGTCGGTTTTTTCACTACCTTTAGAAACAAATTTACAGAAACCAATACTTATATATCGTTCACCATTATTTTCTCAGTAATTACAAATAACAATCTCATAAAATTACTCACCGTTTTCGACGAGAATCCATAATAATACACACACTAATCACAATCACCGGAACGAATATGGCGGCCTTTCCATTCCCAGACCCAACTTTTTTTCAATTCTCTTTTTCTCGATGATTTGTTCCGAATTGTACTGGGAACATTATAAAAAAAATATTCTCTATGAACCATAGACTCATTCCATGCAGCCAACACTGTCAGTAGCTAAATTCGGACCGAAGAAACAAACGACAAATTGACCAATAGCTTTATGCACACGGGTATGTGCACGAATCGCGTCGCGGTACAAAAACTTATGCACAGAGGGGTGTGCACAAATCGCGGAACGGGTTAACTCACGGTCAACTCTAAAGCTTATCAAAAAGGATTGGATAGATTTTAACAAACACTTAACACTTTTTAAAAAATATTGAAAAGAAGTGGGTAGCTATGATAATGAAAGACTTGGTTCGCTTACCATAGTTATCTTCGCTTTCCGATGAATCCGAATACACAATAACACGTTTACGACGTTTCTTTTCCTTCCGTTTAAGCATTTTTAACTTTTTAGAATAGTAAGCAATGTCTTCTTCTGCACTGCGCTTGGGCATTTTTGCGAAGTAGGAACGCGTGCGATCCGTGCGCGCACAATAAAAGAATGAGGTCATTGATGGCGCGACGCCCTGGAGCGGGCGCAGGGATACCAGTTCATGTCTTAAAATTCCTTTTTTTTTGTAGTTTATGGTAGTTACCTTTAAAATCTTAAAAGTGTGCGAATAATTGCGTAAACAATAATTGGACTACTTATTAGACTGATATATGTATATCAAAATACATATATTTTCATCTATATCTTCGAATAAAGTGACGAAATAATAATTTAAAGTTGAACGCATTCAGAATGAATCATGTTCGGCACTTCGACATTTAATTGATTTAACTAACAAGAATCTTAGAGCTTCCACTTTAGGTCAACCTACTCAACATTGGGACACGCTCATTATTTATATGATGGCAGAAAAACTTGATCCTATTACTCATAGGCAATGGGAAGAGCACAGAAACACATTAAATGAATTTCCTTCTTTAAATGTTTTCATTCAATTTTTAAATAACAGAGCTGATTTACTAGAAACTTTACAAGAAAACAAAAATAACAACAACTATACTAGCAAAACAGACTCAAATACACAAAATACTTACTTACAAACAACAAAAATCAATCAAAGTAATTTAAAAAATAATAATAATGACAAAAAAGACTTAAAAACTAACAACAATAATTATAAAAAAACGACACAATGTCCCTTATGTAAACAAAATCATTATTTATTCAATTGTGAATCATTTAAATCTCTTCCTATTGAAACTCGTATTCAGAAAGCCTCAAATGCTAAAGTTTGCTTAAACTGCCTTAGACCAGGTCATGTAGAAAATAAATGCAGCCTTGTGCCTTGTAAATATTGTAAGAAATTGCATAACACACTTTTGCATTTACATGAACCATCTCCTACCCCTGGACCTTCTGTCCCCATACAAAATTTTGCGAATTCTACTGATAAGCAGATTACTACTTCTCCACATGTTTTGCTTTCCACAGCAATGAAGAAGGTGGTGGACAGCAAGGGCGACGTGCACCAGGCTCGAGTACTGCTCGATAACGGTACCACGGCGAACTTCGTCACGAAATCGTTGTGTGGTAAGCTGGGTTTGTCTACACGGAGTGCTAGCGTCCCGGTAACAGGTATTAATAACAATACTTCTTATTCTACACAGTCTTGCAGCCTTACTATTATGTCATTTCACGATGATAGTTTCAAACTCACTATTGACTGTCATATCTTACCGGCACTTACAAATTCATTGCCGACTTCATTCATAAACATTGATAATATTCCTCTTCCATTAGGAATTCATCTTGCTGATCCGTCTTTTAATATACCGTCAGCGATCGACATCTTGGTCGGCGCCGATATATTCTGGTCAGTCTTATGTAACAATTCCATTGACTTAGGAAAAAATCAACCTAAATTATATGAGACCAAACTGGGTTGGCTCGTTTCAGGTTATGTTGCGCGGCCTAAAGCACAACCATCTGCTCCTGCTTGTCATTTCGTATGTCAACAATCTGACCCAGACCTAACTCGTTTCTGGGAGCTTGACAGTGTTCCTGGCAAGCATACCCTGTCTTTAGAGGAGCGTAATTGTGAGCAACATTTTTTAGAAAACACCTTTCGTAAGGACGACGGCCGCTTTGTTGTCAAAATGCCGCTGAAGCAAGATCCTTCAGTCTTAGGCGACTCTTATCAAAAGGCCAAATGCCGTTTCTTATCATTAGAAAGAAAATTTCTTCGTGAGCCTGAATTTAAGAACAATTACGTAGCCTTCATGGACGAATATGAACGTTTGGGTCATATGACCTTAAACAAGGAACTTTCACCCAAACCTCTTCAAAACCTTAACTATTTTCTCCCTCATCACGGCGTAATTCGTGAGGAGAGCCTTACGACAAAGCTTCGTACTGTCTTTGACGCTTCGGCCACTTCCAGTTCAGGAGTTTCCTTAAATGATCTCCAGATGATAGGCCCCACAGTACAAGAAGATTTGACTTCGATATTGCTTCGCTTTCGTCAGCATAAATATGTTGTAACTGGCGATATTGAAAAAATGTATAGAGCGATTGAACTTCATTCCTCACAACGCTCTCTTCAACAGATTTTGTTTCGCTCAGACCCATCTCAACCCATTCAAACATACACACTCAATACATTAACCTACGGGACGTCATCCGCACCGTACTTAGCAACAAAGTGCTTAGTCAGTTTGGCACCCACTGCTCAAAACGCCGATGTGCGACAAGCAATCGAGCGAGATTTTTATGTCGATGACTACCTAGGAGGATCGTCTACCAAAGAAAAAACAATAGATATTTGTAAAGGAGTAATTGCAACTTTAAAGTCAGCACAATTTAATCTTAGGAAATTCAAATCGAATGATCAAAGTATTTTACAAGAAATTTCGGACACAACACAAAATCAAAAGGATAAATTATTAAAATTTTCAGACGTTAATAAAAACATTTCTTCTAAAACTCTTGGTTTACATTGGGATTGCAATAAAGATACTCTATCTTATTCAATCAACATAGAGACACATAAAAAACTTACAAAAAGACACATATTATCTGTAATAAGTCAGATCTTTGACCCACTAGGTCTTGTTAGCCCATGCATTGTTGAAGCCAAGCTCATCATGCAGAGGCTGTGGGTGGATAAATATGAGTGGGATGATGACGTCTCGTCGGAAATTAAAGAGTTGTGGGATTCATTTTCTAATACTTTACCTCTCTTAAATAACTTTAAAATACCCCGTTGGGTTCTTAATAATCATTCGGAACATTATGAGATCCATGTCTTTTCAGACGCGTCAGAGCGAGCATATGGCGTCAGTTTGTATGTTCGTTCGGTAAGTTCGTCAGGTCTCGTGACAGTTCATCTTTTGACATCCAAGAGTAAGGTGGCGCCGATAAAGCCAACAACAATACCACGTCTTGAGCTTTGTGGAGCTTTGCTGGCTTCAAGATTGTATAGCAAAGTATTGTCTTCGTTGAGTATACCAATTTCAAGTTGCACGTTTTGGTGCGACTCTACCATCGTGTTAGGGTGGCTAAACACTCCACCTCTTCAACTTAAAAGTTTCGTTCGCAATCGTGTTAACGAAATTCAGGAAAGTACTACTGGTTACTCGTGGCGCTACGTACCTTCCAGAGACAATCCGGCGGATCATGTTTCTCGGGGGCTGAAGGCCGATTCCATCTGCTTTTCATCGTTGTGGTGGTCCGGCCCTGGTTTTTTGCTTAAAGACGAGTCAGAATGGCCGAAACATCCTAATACTAAAAATGAGAAACATGATCTACCTGAATTAGTCGTGTGTTCTACTGTAATTGATGATTCTTATGCTGATCCAATCAATGAATTAATTAAAAACAAATCAAATTTTACATATTTACAAAGATTTATTCATAATTGCAAAAATAAAAATAATAAAATAACTGGTCACTTATCTGTACAAGAACTTAAAAACTCATTAAATTTAATTATTCACAAGGCGCAGTTGGAAATGTTTCCTTCTGAATATGCCATTCTGAAATCAGGAACAGCACTTCCAAAAAAGAATCGTCTCTTGTCTTTGTCTCCCTTTCTTGACGACAACAATATTATGAGAGTTGGTGGGAGAATTGAAAATTCCCCATATAGCTATGATGTTAAACACCCTATTTTGCTATGTTCAAAACATCACTTAACTCAAATCATCTTCAATGATTATCATTTAAAATTCATACATGCTGGTCCTCAGCTTCTTTTAGCCAACATTAGGCAAACTTATTGGCCACTAGGTGGCAGAAATCTAGCCAAGGCCACAGTTCATAAATGTGTTCGGTGTTGCAGATTCAAGGCAGATATTATTCAACCCATCATGGGTCAGTTGCCAACATCACGAACAGAGCTAGAGTTCCCTTTTCTACATTGCTGCGTTGACTACGCAGGCCCAGTGCTGATAGCAGACCGTAAAGGACGTGGTTGCCGACTCATCAAGTCATTTTTGGCAATCTTCATTTGCACTTCAGTTAAAGCCTGTCACATTGAGCTCGTTACGGCTCTATCCACCGAAGCGTACATAGCCGCTTTAAATAGGTTTATTTCGCGTAGGGGAAAACCCGTTAGCATAACTTCCGACAACGGAACCAATTTCGTTGGCACTTATAATGAACTTGCTAGATTCCTGGTTCAGTCGGATCTTGAAGGCCATGTCGCTCAAGAAGGCATTGAATTTAAGTTCGTGCCCGCTTACAGCCCTCATTTTAATGGGTTAGCAGAAGCAGCTGTTAAATCCACTAAACACCACCTTAGACGCTTGCTTACAACTACTAACTTTACCTTCGAAGAGATGGCTACCTGTCTCACTCAAATTGAGGCTATCTTGAACTCACGTCCTCTTACACCTTTGTCTTCCGACCCAAATGACCTTACAGCCCTTACTCCTGCCTATTTTCTCATTGGACGACCGCTGTCTTTTGTGCCTCATCCACAGATTCCGGAAGAGACCGACATCAGCAGGCTTCAACGGTTCAAGAGAATAGAGCTGATTAAGCAACATTTTTGGAGACGCTTTTCTCTTGAATATGTCTCCCTTTTGCAACAGAAGGTGAAATGGCGAATATCAACGAAAGACCTAAAGATTGGGTCTCTTGTGCTCATCAAGGATAGAGCTCTTCCTCCTTTGCTTTGGTCTATGGGCCGTGTCACCAATCTCTATCCTGGCATCGACAATGTCTCTCGAGTCGCTGAACTCAGGACAAAGAGCGGCACCATCCGAAGGTCTTTTATTAACCTTTGCCCTCTTCCAGATCATTGAAGTCCTCTTCTGATCATCAGACTTCAAGCCGGGGAGCATGTTGCGTACATCATAAATACTACGCGCGCGGGCGCAAGAGGGGAGCGCCGGCGGAAAGCCCCGAGCACCGACGACATCGCACGACCCCGCACGAGCACGAGCACGAGCGCGCGCAGCGAATGCTCTGGACTCGACTTGAGGAACCCACCGTCGCCGGTCATATTCACTGTCGCGTATTTTTAATTTTTGTAATGAGGAAGGCGAAATTACAGCAACCTTATATATACAGTCCGCTTTTTATTTAAATATCGAAAGGACCCAAACATATGTTGTATTTTATTTGTCGTCGTCGCTAATGGTGGACGATAATGTTACACGGCGAAATGTCAAAATTCGATAAAAATATGTGTGGCATGTTAGGGTTCAATGATAATTTTGTCATATTTCGAATTTTGACAGTATGACATGACTTTCATGGCAGCCATGTTAGCAACTGTGGGTATGTCGATTTTTGACAAACAAACGCGCTAGGATGCCTCGAAAAATTTTTACCACGGCGTGCATCTTAGGCCTGCTGGTGTAGAATGATTCTATCCATATCGTGCTTACTTATGCTTTGCTTCCTGAGTTGAGCTGTCATTCTCAGTTATAATTTTAAACCTAACAAGTACGTGTTTCGTTGCGTGGCGTGTCAAATGCGCGTCTCCTGTGCAGCTGCCGCGCGTGGACTAACAAAATTAACGTCAACATGACTTCCCCGGGGAACCAACACGTCTGCTTACCTCTGCACTTCACAGCGCAAGTGCAAAAGCCGAAACTGTTATGAGGAAAGGTAGGTAATTATGTATTCCTATTTCCTTCGTATATTTTTCGTCAGAGAGATGAAAGATTTAGTGGGTGAGACATTTGGTATTTTATCGTATCTACTGATATTATAAATGCGAAAGTTTACGAGGATGGATGTATGAATGTGTCATAAAAAGTAAAAGTCTAAAAAAAGTGTGGATGTAGTATGTTTGTTACTCGTACACGCAAAAACTACGAGATGGATTTTGATGAAACTTTACAATAATACTTCTAGTTCAGATATGCTTGTAAGGAGTTTTATTATATAAGTATAAGTTTAAATTACTAAATTTTAATTAATGACTTGTTTATTGTATGCGATAAGTGCAATATTTCAGTAATGTATATTATTATCTCAGGTAAGGATCCCATACCTAAGATACTTGAAAAGACGAATAGGTATTTATTACAAAATACTTATACATACATAACACACGTAACACGTAAGCGTAGGTAATACACAAGTTCGGGAACTTAATATTAAAAGCGGCGCCCGCTAGTTGGCTGTTTATATTAGGCTGCGTCCTCACCGAAGCTCTGGCTTTAAATATGTAACGAACAAGTCCACTTAATATGGAGTTTAAAGCCTATTAATCTCATTCCGCTGCTACTTTTAGCGTGTTTCGAGATCCATGCGATGAATATTAACGACCTTCTATCGCTACACAACGCGCTGTTGAAGCAATATTATTAATAAAAAATAAATAAAATTTTAATTAACATACTAAAATTCAAGTATACACGTAATACACGTTGAGGTGATAATGTAACTTATTAACCATCTTTTGCCTAAATGTATTGTCTGCTGTTATATTATGAAGTGAATAAATGAATATGAATATATTAATCTTTCCACTTCAAAGTATGTTCATCGAATACCTAAGTATAGATACGCAGCATATTGTATAAAATACTTCAGTTCAGTCTACTTCAGTTTACTAAACTTTAAAAGAGGAAAATTAAATTGGGTTAGACCAAATTCAATAGTACTGGGTATATTCTGTGCCTAAACGTTTTCTGCTCTCGAATCTCTATATTCATCGGTATTAAAAATGTACTTTTTAGTTACTTTATGTTCTTCAACATGTAATTTAATTATTTATTTTATTAACTAAACCCTACAGTTATGCAAAATAGCGTTTTTAATCTGCATTGCAAAAATAATGTTTTTATTTAATGAGTGAATTTGCGCAAACCACACATGTTCCACAGCCGGCATGTCCGCGACATATGGCAGCCGGGAATTGCTCCCCCTTTCCCCCACTCATAATGGGGCTAACAGGGAGTCCCGGAGGACAAGGAACGGAAGACTGAATGTCTACAATGGCAGAGCTAGATGTCATATACGAGTAGTGTCACTGGTCTACGCTGAGTGCTGACAACAACAACTTTTGCCACAAAATACAAACAAACATTTAAGGTTTTGAGCAAATAAACGATTTATTTATTTATTTAAGCTTACAAATCATCCTTTGTGTAATTTTTACAAAATTGGAGGCGCAGCATATGGAATGAAACTGGCATGTAAGAATGAAGTTTGCATTGAAACTAATAGCGAATGAAATTAAATTTGTGAAAGGTAAGTTATGGTTTTTAATATATCTACAGAATTGTAAATATTTAATTACTTATAAGTTATAACGGAAATGCAAAAAAAGTATGAGTATTGCAGTTCTAGCCAACAAACTGTAGCAAATTGTAAGTATTTATTGATGTACATGAGAATTTTAAATGTAATCAGCACTTACGGATGAAAGTTTAGCACTTGTCTTTTCGAACATATACATTTAGTAAGTAAGTAAACTATGTGTGTGAACTGAGTTGATCTCTGCATTCTACTCAGTTCACACACATAGTTTACTTTAAAAATTATAGCATGACCGCGAAATTAAGCGGTTAACCTACAGAAACATAATAATATGTATATGTATTGAGCAGACTTCATAAATAATGACGTTTACTATTTTTGGTGCAGCTATACAAAAACACATTACTATTCATGTTTAAAAAAATTGTTGGTACTATTGGATAGTGCATAATAAATAATGATCTAGAAATATGAATTTACTGAAGTCAATTTGCAGCTTACAAGAGGTATTTTTACACGACATCGGCAAAATCCATTAAGGGTTATTATTATTGTAAGTAGATGCATAAGGTTACATTAACTTAGCATTTAGCAAGACTGCACTTAAATTAAATGCTTCATCGAGATAAGTCGTGTATGTCTAAATTGTTGCTTCTAAATAAAAAAAATGAGTCAGTATTATAAGACACAAATACTCATGTGTTATATTACCGCAGGCCCAAATAAGAACTTGGCTACGTGCAGAAACCGAAGCAGCACACCAAGCAGAGTGGAGAAATGGTTGCAGGCAAACAAATAACGCTATTCCGAAAGCTTCGAAAAGGCTTGACAAAACATCCGGTTATCAAGAGACAAACTGCGCATTGTTATAGGCACTATAACTGGTCATAGTCTCTTAAATAACCATCTATTCACAATAGGTGTCACAGACTTTGCATGCAGAGTTTGCATGGGGGCAGAAGAAGAATAAAAAAAGGAGGGACATACGTACAATTGCCCCATCGCGAGCCCCCAAGTGCAGAAATTACCCCGGCCAAACTAAGTCATGTGTTATTATTTTATTTAACGTGGCTTACGTCACGTATTGACACATCACTCGTTATTTAGATTGATAGATTTATTTATTGCAACAAGTACAAATGTTTTGTTACTAAAACAATTGGTACAGTACCCTGTTAGGGCGCAGCAATATTAATTAATGCTTATTTTCCCGAATTATGTTAGGAAAACGGGGAACGTTAGGTATTGTAACCCTGAAATAAATATTATTCACTCGTTTCTTACGAGGGACTCCCTGTATGCAAACCGTCACACCGCTACGGGTACGCCCTGTATGGCGGCTACGACTCAGTACGGCTAGTACTATGCTTTTTAAAAGTAGGTATTATAGTCAAAGCAAAAGCGAATAATCGAAAGCAAATCAAAGAAGCTATCATTCACGTAACATAAAGTGAATTTCCAAAGCGTCCAAACATGGAACTCGCCTACGATCCCCCGCAGATTGGAAAAATAAATGATATTCACATAATAGAGTCGGCTGTTCTCAGTTTGCTCTATTTGTTATTGTAAAGCAAAAACGGGTGTTTGCGCGAGCGCGGCGAAAATAAACAACAAACCCTGTATTGCGCGTGAGTTCTAAGGCGATAGCAATAAAGCGCATGGCACAATGCAGACTCGGCCCGAATACATTAACAGACAATAAACGATGCAGGCGATAGCGATAAGTGCACAGACATATGGTAAAAATAATGTATATATTTTTATGCTAGGAAATGGAAAGAACAAGCATTCCATAAATAGCAAATAAAGAACATTTTAAAATGATTTAATCAAAATAAATCTAATGCCGCATTGTGACTTCTGCAACAAAAAGTATCTAAATAAAGATCTAAAATTTTAACAAAATGTTCTAATAACATTTTAATAGACTAACGGAGCCCAAATCGTGACCATAACTCTGTGTTCATTGCAGTGTGTAATTCTCACTTTATGTTAAAACAATCCACGTCAAAGTTTTAAGGTTTTATTTCCCTAAATTATATAATTTGGTGCGATTGAAACAGCTCGCGGTTGTTGTCCTAAACGTTTAGTGCAGTTTTTTCACATTTTTTAGGTACTCTGAGTATTCTTGGGTATACAAATACCGTATTAGTTAGGTACGCCTTGGACTTGCATATACTATGATGTTTGAATAATCTTTCACCCTTTATCACGCCAACAGCATAGAACGTGATCGATGATAATGGTTGATTTCAAGTATCTATTGGTGATCCTTCCTAAAAAGCCTAAATGTGCCGACACAATGTCCCTAGAAATCTAAAAATGCATTAAACCTTGGACTCCCCTCGTCGCCTGCGGCTGTCAGGTTATCAATTCCCGGACGCCCTGGCCTATGCTAATGCCGGGAGCGGGGAACACACCTCGCTCGCGAGAACCCGTAATTCTTATTGAAACCCTGGTGGGTGGCTATTTAAGAGATATTACAAGAATATTGAGTTATTTACTCAGACAATAAGGGCGCTTTCGCACTCATCAGAATCTTATCATTTTATTCTCGAATCGAATACGTATCGGGTTCAGATGAACGTGAAAGCCTCCGTAAAGTTCAGAATGAATTTATTATGAAAAAACTAAACTTCAAGATTGTAATGGTCTAACCACGGGTAATGAATTCAGGTACGACTAATAATATTCATCCAGCCCAGCGCAGCCAGCTCTGCTCCACTGTTAGGGACCTCCAGGTTGTGAGCGATAAATAAAGCTCAAAAGCACGTACTTACAAATAGCTGAAGTTTGTCTGCTTTGCTTGATCGAGTACATTTGAATACGATAACAAATAGACTGCTCCGTCGTTACTCGGCACGCACGTACACTCCACCTCAAATATGGTTGTATTCTTAACTTTAACGTAGTAGGGTCTGAAATGTACTAAAAGTTTTCGGGGCTGATGGTACCAACTAAAGTCGTGTTTGCATAACATATTTGTACAACGAGCAAATGTAAGATGGAAATGTAGGAATACACAAAAATGGGGCCGCCATCGTTTTGTATTCCGACAGGATACATTCCGAGTTTGGTTTAGAATATTATAGAGGCACACGAAAAACAGAGTTCATACTGTCATTTTTTTGTTTGTTGCGAGTCCATGAAGCCATATCTAAATAAATGGGCCTCGAACTTTGTATTCATTTATTCAAAAAGGGGATTTGTTATTTTTGTTCAACGTGGTACCAAAATTATTGATTTGGAATTGAAAATAATTTTAGAATAACGAAATATATCCCTAACATGGATGTTGGTGGTTTTGGTGAATCGATAAGTGAGAGCTAATAACTGTTATGAATAACGATCGGAGAAAATTGGTAACTTGTAAAAAAATATGCTTACAGGCGACTGCCAGATAGAGTTATCTGAGTACTTGCAAGGTAACAAAAAAGTTCTGGCCATGGCAACCCTAGCCTCTGGCTAGCGAATTTCAAGAAAGCTGATATCAAAGCCGGCGCATGTCTTGTCGCAATTGATTCAAACTTGGCGACAGGACGGACTCGTTTGTCGTTGTATTTACTTCGTTATATAAACTACAGATGGCAACTAAAACTGCTTTTACGATTGCTATTTCTTTTCAACTGACAAGCCTCTATGATTAATCCTCTGTAAATAAAACCATATCAGTTACGTAGACGGCTGATGTAGTCGAGCTGAAATTTCAAACACCAATCTTTATGTTCAAGGTAGAAGATTAGTTTTTAACTAGAATATTAAATATTTTTTTCTTAAATTTCAATTGTTTCAAGAAAAAATCTCATTTTGTATAAAACAAGCCATAACGAAGTCATAAAATCTTCATTTAGACACGAATGAATTTGCATTTCTAATATGTGTGGGTTTAAAAAATAAAACTAGAAGGCTGAAAACCGATCCCCTTATGTTTATTAGTTCAGTTATTTTCAAATAGGTAATGTGTTGTTTGTATTACATGGATGGTATTTTACCATAAGCTTCATCATTTAATTGTTAATCCTATTATTAATGATGATCATGAGCACGCTTTAACTTAGGTTTAGAAGCTTATGTAACATGCCCAATGATAAAAAAAAATTGTCTATATGTATTAGAAAGATACAAAGATTTTCTGAAAACATAATACCCATAATTCAATTCAGCTTAATTTACACAATAAATTGCTGTTATTGTAACAAATTCATTGATTCAATTCAATAGAGTTAATAGATATACCTATACGTCTTGGAGAACTATTTCCGAATTAATTTATCAGAAGAGCCAGCGCATCGTGCAGCGGGCGCGGGCGGCTGAGATATTTGCGCTTACCGCGCCGTCTCATATTCATATAAATGCCTGACTAGAGGAACGCAACGGCTTGCAATCATAGTCCAGATTCCATCCACGTTCCTACCAGGGAGGGATTGGCAAATGCTTTGATAGTGCAACAATATAATTTACCAATACCAAAACCGAATGAACGTAAGAAGGTACGAAACGTAGGTATTGATGGCATGGTATTGTGGGTTTGTGGGTGTAGATGGTAGTAAGTAGTATTATATATATATAAATGTTACATTTGAAATCGAGCGATTCCCCGATGATCCCCCAGCAGCACAGACGAGTTATAATAATAAGCCACGAATGGGGAGAAATGAAGCGCTTTACGGTGAAATAAAAGACGCCATTATTCGCCGCTTTGCGACCCTATTGCGCTCATGTCGAGCGACTTCAGCATCGGACGCTGCGCTGGCTGTGTCACTTTATTTGCAGGGCGTTATGATTTAATCACTGTCTAAGAGCTTTTAGTAATAAATAGCGGCAACCAAGTTACGTTCTGAACGTGTCTTTGTGCACTGCTTATCTTTGAAACAGATTACAACTTGGTGGCACTTACACAAGTTAGTGTAAAACACGCTGAGCAGTCCAAACTTCGAACGAATATATATGTAAGGTACTGGAGGTAATTAAGGCCCGGAGCTAAATAAGGCCCACAGTTCGTATTTCGCGGGAAAATGTGATTTCTTTCCTGTGTGACTTACGCATACATAGAACGAGTCACAATATGCACGGTTTGGCAACGTCGCGCACCCCGCGCGCTTCGTTTCGTCAGTAGCGAGCCGGGTCTCGTACTGACTTGAGGGTATGTCGCAAATTATAATTTTCCCTGTGGAATAAAGGTAAGTTTTGATGTATTTTTCCTATTGTTTAATAAAATAATGTGTTTGTTGTAGTAAGTGCAAATTCTAGTTTGTGATATTAGCGTGTTTTTATGTTTCAATTGCATATTTTTAGTTTTTTTTCGATGAGTGTGCCGATAGGTTGTAGGTTTAATAAGGCCCACCGATTTTGGCTCTGGGCCTTATTAAACTCCTAACTGGATTTGGTTAATAATATTGATTTTGTGCTCTCTTTTTTATTCAAGTAGCAGTTTTCTTTAGTTTTAGTTAATTTTCGTTGTTAAAAATATTTGTTTTCAAGGTGCATCCTAAAGTGGTCCACTGTGGTCAAATAAGGCCCAAAAAATTTTATTTCAGATTTTATTAACAATTTTGTTTTTCTATGAAGGGAAATTCAGTTTAATTTGTTATTATAAGTTTATTTTTTGTTAAAATTTCATTTAAAATGTCTGTTTATAGTTTGGGCCTTATTATACTACAGTAGTTTAATAAGGCCCAGCGAAGGCTTTTAAAAAAATGTGCATTTCAAGTATTTAAATTAAAAAAGCAAAAATGATTCAGTGCGTCCTAAATATTTAATAAATATTCTAATTATTACTGATTGAATTATTTATATTAACCCGAAAATGTAGGATTTTTGAGGGCTTCAAGTTAGGTGGGCCTTGTTTGCCGCAAGTACCTTATACTCGTAAGTCAATGTCGGACGGGATTTTTTGTTACGTTTGGGCTATGCGCTGCAGCATGTATGCATGATTGTTTTGCTATAGAAACCCGCCCGATCTTTATTCGCAAAAAGTTCTACCTTCCTTAAAATAAATACCAGACATCGAAGTAGGTAATGATTTTTTCCCTTGTGTTACAAATACCAGACAACGATTATGACGGGGGCGTCTCTCATAAATACTTTTATACATATAAACATCCATGACATAGGTAGGTACAATTAATGTTCGTGCTCATCGCATAAACATTTGCCCCTTGCGGGATTCAATCCCGCGACCGCTGGCATAGTAGAAAGTAAATAAAGTTACAGAAGGGAAGCTTTGTTACGTACGATTAATTCTTTTTAATGTGTAATGAATTTAAATGCAATTTATTAAATAGATCAAAAAATAAGTCACTTTTAAAGATTTCAAAGTTAAGCCATTGCAAGGTAAGTAATGTTGTAGTTTGTAAGTTCTAAATAATTATTTTTCAAAGTTAGAGGTTTGTTTATAGGTAGGTAATTTTGTTTTTAATTTGCTGTTTATTTGAATGTGAATGATCTGTGTGACTTTTGTTTGATTGACATGTAAAACCATGGTGTCACTTTTGTTGTCACGTCTGAGTAAAATCAATCATTAACTGAATTCAGGCATGTATTCCAAATGTAATCCTTAATTTTACCTTTATTTTTTACGCCTATAAAATAAAAATCAAAGTATTAACGTCACGTCACAGACCAAGCCGTCAGCAGCACGCTTACACTGGCATTTAAACAAAGCCAGTTTCGTTGCCATTTTTTAAAAGTCGACTCAGAGCGCCATCTAGTTAGTAAACAAGTGTTCAGTCAGACGGGCCTATCATGGCACGCAGAGACCGGTTTCGTCACGGCGCGCAGGCGCGGCGGGGTGGCGTGGCGGCGCGGCGCACGTTGATAGCGAGGCCGCGGTGGGCTCTCGGGCTCACTCACAGCTGCGATAAGCTAGGCGGCCGCGGGGCGGCGCGGGCCGGTGCGGGCGCGGCGCGGCGCGAACAGGTCTTAGGGAGCGGGGACTGCGTGGTATATTTTATTGTTTGTTTGTACTTTGTACTCTTCAGTTGGCCTCGCTACGCGGAGCGGCAGCGGCGTGTCGCGGTTTCGAAGCGGTATCATTTCTGGCTTGCCGGAAAACTAACTAGTTTAATCTCCTGTTGCGGTTTTTTGTAGTCCCAATATGAATACGACTGAAAAACTTATTGAATTAGTTAAACCGTATCCGTGTTTATATCGAGTCACTGAAAGAGATTACAGAAATAACTTCAAAAAAGACTTCATATGGGGGAAGATTGCTAAAGAACTGAAGCTGAGCCGTGAGTATACTTGCTTATATTAAGCATGTTTGATTTTACTCAAGTACCTACCTACATACTTAACAATGTGTTGCTTCCGTTAATAGCATTATTAAATCAAAAGTGTACTTTGTGTTTATTGAGCCAATTTAATATTAAGTTTGTACAGTGACAAACCACATACAATATTAAAAATGTAATATACGCGTCAAAGAAAGCACTTACAAAATTTAACATGCTATATAAGTGTCTATGATGGGCGAGTGGTATAGGCATACGCCCGGATAGCGTCAGACACAGGTTCGATTCCCTGTCTGAACCAGTTGCTGTTTACAAGTGCAAATTATAATATAAAGTTTGTATGGCCAAAATAATATAAAAACAAAAATGCATACATAATTATTATTCAATCTTTTGCTACAGGTGATGCAGCAAAAACGAAATGGAAAAATTTAAAAGATAGCTATACTAAATACAAAAAAGAGTTGAAACGTTCAACGGGAAACCCTAAAAAAATTGTCAATTGGGTCTGGGCGTCTCATTTGACATTTTTAGACTCCGCCAAAAAAGCACTACCAAGAACATCTTATGTATCAAATTCAGATGAAACTTATATTGGTCACCACTCAACGCCAGAAGAATATGAAGCAGAAGATGAACAAACATGCAGAACGGAACAAACAACACACTTGGTCTCTTCTGAAATGAAGCCATCACCTGAAGTAACATTTACGCAGGATACGATTACTGCGAACACTACTGCTAAGAAAAGAAAACGCGACTCTAAAGATTACACGCAAATAGTTATGGCTTATTTACACAATAAGAAGAAACAAGATTCCGTTGATTTGTTATTTGCTAGCTACGCACAATCTTTCAAAAACTTTAAATTAAAGACTCAAGCTGAAGTAAAACTGCAACTGGCGCAAATTTTTGTAGATGCAGAATTAAAAGATCAAGATGAAAATGCTCTTGAAACGGATATTGCAGATTCTCCTTCATATATTGTAATAAATACATCGGATAATAATAAATAACCAGCAACTTCTGGTGTTACGTTTTTCCAATAAAATATTATTTGTTACAATCTTTTAATGAATTAATCACTAACGACTGAAATAATAACAAGGTATACAGGGTGTTTGGTACGTGTGCCACATTAAAATGCCGTATAGTAAGCATCATTTGCTTCCTGTCTTAAAAAAATCTTTACATTATGTTCTTATTCAATTGTTTTTTAACACTCTACCAATTCCTTGAAAAGAGATGTTACATTGTCGGGTCAAATCGCAAACACAATTGCAGATAGAGAACCCAATTATTTCCGTGATGGTTGTCTTGCCCGCGCTGTGGCATGTCTCGGCTTTGAAACCGCAGCGAAATGTCTGCAAGAAAGCGCTTGCAATTATAGAGTCGGCTGAAACGGAGCTGGGGTGCCTACTGCCTACTCTATCATTGGTTAAATTCAAGAGCTGAAGCAGTTAGGGCAAACTTCGAACATCGACAGGTATTTTTTCCAGAGAACCGCTACTCTTCTTCTTCTTTAACCTAGCTTGCCTTTGCTCTTACCTATCCTATAACCAGCCTAGTAATCTGCTTTTTAGGTAAAAATGAGACTTTTAACTGTAGACAACAAGTGACAGTTCGGTCAGGAATATATCAAAGTAATGGTTGTTTTTGCTGGCTTAGGTTTGGGTGTTCTGAAATTCATAACAAGTTATTTAGGATACTTTAGGATCAGGGGCCCTATTTTTGAATCACTCGTGTCAAGATTGCGTGTGACATTTGTTTAATTTTTAAATGAAAATCACTACTCTCTACACTCCCGTGTCCAGTATACACATAGTGTATACTCTACAGAGTATACCGCTATGAGCGAGTAAAACGGAAGGTTAAGGGAGCTTATGAATTCTTATAACAAAGTAGATCCATCCATCCTGACCGGCGTTACCAGCAAATACCGGCCCCGCGCACGCTTTCAATTAGTTGCAATAAGTAAGATATCTCACATCGCTGACGATTCGCTATTTTAAACTTTAATAGTCAGCAATGAGAACTTGGTGTTTCTCGTGCACGGGGATTAAAGATTGTAAGGCTTCTTATTAGTAATGTTTATTTTATGAAAACATAATGAAATGGGTATATGAAAGCGAACAATACTGGCACATAAAAAGGCGCTTCATTAAAGTAGCGAGATTTACTAGCTATGGGCTGTTTTTGAAACATTATGTTGATAAATTATCAAAATAAACTTTTGTTATTCATCATGTGCTTAATGTCAAGCTTGATCTAGTAAGTGTTACGAAGTAAGTTGGTTCAATCAATCAATCAATCATTTATTGTGTAGTTATAGGTATGTACATTTAGTGGGCTCTACACTAGATGCTGTAGTAAGTACTTTAAATAATTTTCTTTGCCAAAATTAGCGCTGATATGCAAACCCATGTTTTTCCCAAGTCAATCACGAAAATTACGAAAGTGTACATAAGACAGGCAAAGGCGACACCTCGATGTGGAAGACCACCGGTCCCTCAGGGCTTCACACGAGGCCCGCGGTCCCAGCGGAAGCGAGCTGATCAGATAGCGGCCATCTGGCCGGATGAGCCCGGGGAACCCGCGCCAATTGCTTTGTTACGTTATACAATAAGTGAACCTATACTTAAGTAACATATAAGCAGGCACTGGTAAAATAACGACAACATCTTAGTTGCGAGTAGCGGCTCCACTTAGAAAGTATTTCAGACCAGTTTATTCGTAAAATAAAGTAGACGACGATCAGTTCCAGTTAGATTTACTTCATTGTTATTAACACGTTCCGGGACACTACTCCATACACAATAGATGTTTTATTGTTTTCACGCCTGTAGGCGGGTGTCCCGGAACGTGTTAAGTCAGAGTAACCGTTCGGCTCTTCTAACGACTTGAGTCTTGTGTTAGTATGTGTGTGTGTGTGTGTGTGTGTGTGTGTGTGTGTGTGTGTGTGTGTGTGTGTGTGTGTGTGTGTGTGCTTCAACTTTTTGTTCGTTTTTGTATTTTGTAATGATGCATGTCAGCAGTCATCAAGTGAATGAATCCAGTTTTGAAATGTATATTTCATATGAAGTAGTAGACTAAAGTGTATTATTTATGTACATTTGTATTTCAGTCAGCGTCCAACATCGGTTGTTCATTACTTGTATACTTTATAAATATACAGTACAACAGACAAATGTACGGACCTATGTAAAAAATGAATAATTTATTGTCACGAGACACAAAAGGAGCATCGCACGTTCGTGTAGAGCTGTAGAACATGGGCGGCGGGCCTTCGTGCCGTGCTGCTTGCTTCGAGCGTACTTCATGTACATGAACGGCTGTCTTGTGTTGCTTATGATGATTATGCTGAAAAATTACGTTTTTCGAACACCGCACAAATTTAGCTGTCAGTTAGCGAAAAAACATAATATGTACTCGTAATATGTAAAGGATGTTAATTTCGAATCATAAGATGCGCAAGCAATTTTTTTAAATACTGTCTTATTAACATTTTTATATGTCGTTTCAGTTGAAAATTTCATAAATAGGAAATGTACAAAATTATTTTTTTGACTATCTATCCAACTGAAAGAAACAAAACAAATACTTGAAAGAAAAACATATCACCTCTTGTTTGTAGCAATTTAAGCCACAATGGAACGATGGATAGAAACATAAATAGTAGACAAACAATTTCGCAAGAAGAAACCCTAAGGAAGAAAAACTGGCAACAGTATTAAATAACAATTTAGGTTGTTAAAATAAACTTCAGTCTTTGATCATTTTCAAAGTGTCAGATTTCAAGATCAAACTACGACACCACAAAAACCTAACGGGCAACTTAAGAATTGTAGGCACGCAGCGGCTGTCATATCGGATGGCCATTTACGAGAAATACCCATTAAAATTGTATCCAATTTCATTAGTTTGGAAAAAAGGTCGCTCTCAACTGCTGCGGTACGTTTTCGAGTTTCGCGGTTATTTTGAACTTTATGGTGGTGTTAATAGGCGATTGTGTGTGTTGTGAGTTAGGGTTGTCAGTGGGACGTCAAGAATGTACTAATGGAGATAATGGAGGAGGCGCGACGAGCTGCTCCGTGCCGAAAACGTTCGACGTGCGTGCCGCCCGCCCCCGCGCCCCGCCCGCCCGTGCCTTCAGCCCCTTGTAGGTATCCCTGTAGGGTCGCTGCGTGCTGATGATAAATTCTAGTCTTATGCTAAGTGCCAGTTTTGTTTAATCACATAACATGTAATACTGTAATAATATTAGTTTCCTTTCTACTTTTAAAAGCATATCTTTTCGTACTAACAGCAAATTTTCAGTCATGTGGGAAGAGAACTGCCTGGAAATTGAACAAATTAAGTTGGATCGCAATACCTTGTCATCTTTCTGCATGAACCAAGGGTTTGTTTTTCATAAAATGCTTGCCTCAATTTTGCCCACTGTGAAAATGATTTTAAATAAGTAGGTAGGCATTGTGTGTTTCGCCAGACATGTGCGTCAGTTACGGCAGTATTACCGAGAAGTGTTAATCTCCTGAGAATATAAATCAGCGGCGACGTCACGGCATCTTACTAGAGCACATCCGGGGCCAAGGCTTTCAATGAAGATTGATGGAAGCTTTAAGGGGATAGCTGGTCTTTACAGTTTTAATCAAAACTGAGAGCGTTTTCGCACTTTCCCGATCCGATGTACCAACCTTCACACTATATCACAAATAGCATACGTTGCCGAAACGTCTAGTAGATACAATAAGGTATGATATACGAACTAAGGATTTGTATCGAAGGATTAAAAATTAAGAAATATAAATAACGTGAATTTAAGTTACCCAAAAAAAATATTATTACTTATTATAAAGTCAGCCTACTACCCGCAGTGCCCGTGGGCTCACTCCACACACAGAATTAGTGTTACAAACAGTAATATTTTACATTTCAAGTAAAAAATACTATTTAATGTATAAATGGTGACTACCTGAGATCTAGAGACTCACTGACTGATTCCACCCACACTATGTCAATACCCCGATCCGAGTGGCCCATACAAAAATTGGAATGCGAGTCATTCGAATGAATGATCACCACTCACAGACAATAGGATTCTTGAAAGAGCGTGCTATTGAAACAATTTCTACGAATAGAAATTAAATTTAGGACTCGCGTCGCAGAAAAGGTTATTGACAACGATTATAAACGAATTCGGACGTTTCAAGAACTGTAATTAAGAATGTGAAAACGACATGAATATTTTTTGTCAGCAAGAATACTTGTCGGAGACGGTCGTGCTCGTGTTCTAAATTCGTGAAATGTCGAGGCAAATAAAATGTTAGACCAAACGAACAAAGAACTAGAGTTAGAACAAGAAAATTCTTTCTTGTTCTTTTGTTCTTAACGGAAGCTCGATTTCAGCGTTTTACACTAAAATATCGAGCGACCGGTATTGAAATATTCTATAGAACGCAATAGAACAACGAACAAATGCTCTGAGTAGAAGAATTTACTGAATTGGGGATAGAATGAGCATTCGCTCGTCTGATTTAATAGGCCTTCAATGAAAATACAGATGAGCAGAGCAGAAACAGAAGTGTGTGTCACGTGTCTGTAATAAAGGTGCCAAAAAAATATTTTTTTACATAAATATTATACCTATGTTTAATGAGTACGAAAACGTACTCATCTTATAGGTCAAATTGAATTGAATCGACGAGACGTATCAAATATAGCGCCCTATTTCTTAATGCGTTATATTCCGCGCTGGCAATTAAAAAAAAGTTTAGTTTAAAAAGATATGAATATCATTGAATGTTTATCGTTAACGTCTGGGCCAAGTATTTGTGTCACCCGTCCGTGCAGTTGACAACTCGGGTCATTTTGTAAGTATTTCGTGTCGCGATGAGTTTGAACGCGACCGACTAGATTACTCGCTACTCGCTAAAAGCATTTTTCTCGCGTGTTTGCATACCATGTTAGCTAGGGATGGACAGCATATTTAAAATATTTTATTGGTATTTTGTGGAGCAGACAGAGATTTTAGACGTTTTATGTTATGTCTCTACTAGTATGCTTGCATAGCATATGGTGAATTGTATCTATGGCATGATAAACTTTATTTTTAACCTACTCTATTAGAAAATGCTTAACAAAGTCAATTTCATATTAAAACTAATTTGTCATAAAAAAACACCTAGTACTAATTAATGATAATGAATGGTTTTTAGAATATTTTACTACTCACAGTGTCATATTTAAATTCTAAAGAAGAAATAAGAAACCAAAAATTGCGCAAGGGCGGGACTCGAACCAGCATCTTTCGGGCTAATCGGGCTAATTGATCTTCCAATTGAGCTACTGTGCTGTCCGACCGACCGCGCGAAATTGATAATGATCTAAAGAAAGTTTGTTGGCATCAGATTCACACGTCACTATTTGTCTGATTTTACTTTCTTATTCAGCAAGTTTTCATGTTTTAATCCAATTTAATCATTTTTATAAAGTAGATTGTTTTAAACAAATTTTAAAAAAAATATATAACTTACCCGTTTTTAAAGTATCTGGACAGCCCTGTCATCTGATCCTCAGTGTGTGTTGCTGCGCGCGCGCAGCTCTTAGCGGGGATGCTCCAACTGCGCTAACTCCCTGCGCATACCTGCAAACAAGCAACCAATGCTTCAACACGATATAGTAACCTATGAAACGTGGTTATACTTCGCAGTCAGTACTAAACTTAAAAATAAGGAAGATTTTGATATGACATATACATAGAGACATAAACAGCTGATGGACATAAACATGTACAAGTGACTCTATGTTTGTGTGGCCAAATATTAAGGTGTGCTTTGGGTATTTTTGTAGTTTAGAAGTAGTGTAGTTCAATGAGTAATGTTTATTTCGGTTACTACGGATATACTATAACATCATATCCTTCTATTAACACTTTGTATGTCTAGCTAGAACAAGAAAATAAGTAAGTACATAAATAGATAACTGGAAACTCCCATCAATTAAATTTCCCGTCTTTATTCGAACAAGCCCTGAGTCTCAACAGTTTAGCTCTTCGAAGAGTCATGTTTTATTTAGCGAGTGCAACTCTTAAATTTCCTGGCATCAGTGATATTTTACCGACTACAGCGGTGAGACTAGTCGCGGCCTACGGCGTTGCTTATCTCACGATATACGGCGCGCTCACCCACGGCCCACGCCCCACGCGTGGTCGTCTTCTCTATTTCGAATAGGAAGACCACGTAACAGAAGTGCTTAGGATAAATATGGTTAAAAGATTATTTATTTCTCAATCGAAAATACATTTCACTTACGAGAAACTTAAAAAATTTCAATTTCACATAATTTTTCTGAGAGAAGAGTGCTTTCACATAATATTCTTTATTGCACTTATACGATGTACAGAAAATACAAAAAGTCACAATGTGAACAAAGGTGGGCTTATTCCTAAAAGAATATGAGTCGGAAATATTATAGGAAGAAAGCGGGGTCTTAGCAGTGACTTTCAACCTGTACCAAAAATCTCTGAGGCTTAAAAAATTATATACAAAATAAATGATGACTCGGCACTTCCCTCCTACCGGAGATTTTTGTAGGTAGTTACTTGGGGTAAAAAAAAATTGACCTCTACTATGCATGTTGTGCTAAACGAAATTGGGCTCCACTAGTACCTACCTGAATAAATGTTTTTACCTATTTAATGGTCGATTGAAAGTATATTGTTAAGACATTTAGACAGATGAAAGCGAATGTCTGCTTTGTCGCATTTAGTAAGACCTGTGATAAGCCCCACAAACCCATTTAGGTTCATTGCAAATTTTGGTGAGCTGCTCTGTTGCCTAGTTGTCCTTTTTAATATGCAGTAAACAAGTAAGATTTAAGATAAGATTTAATTTATTCTTGTCCACCTCATAACTAAGGAAGTCTGGTCTTCCTACCGCCAACTCGGCACGCGTGGATTTAGACTCGTGTTAGCAAACAGCCTGCTATAACTCCGCGCCCCGGCTCCCCGCGCTCCAACTCAAATGATATCACGACTAGCGCATCCTACTACCTTCTCCTCCTACACTCTTAGCCTCAAGAATGACGTAGTCCTCATTCTTATATAGAGCTAGAGTTTACACAAACAAATTGTGACTGTTAGAAAGTATTAAAAAATATATATTAATATAGTTGTCATTCTTCATTCCAAGGTGACATTCTGCTGTACGTACCACGGTAATTACCGTGGCTGTACACTCGCAAGGGATTTGATTCTTAACTATGTAAAGAAGCAGAGTAACACACTTTCAAAGAATACCTACATAAATGGTAATGCGACACAAAAAAATACTTGTAAAATAATATTTATAAAACCAGCATCTTAATAAATATGCACTTCAATGAGCTAACTGTACAGCAACTGTTTAGTTTTACACTGAGTTTTACAGTTCTTTCTCAGACGGTTTTTATTCATACAAATTAACATCATACAACGGATGTTAATATAAAATGCATAGTTTAAAGAGTGAATTATCGTATTACAGAGTGAAATCACGCATTAATTACAATAATACATGTCGGTTCACCGAGCGGGCGCATTCGTGAGCCGCGTCTACACTGTCGTATATTATCTGTGCTGTCGTTTTGTATCTCCCGTGTATCCATTTATCACGGTCGGAAGTTCGGAATATTGGATCTGAAATGTCAGCTCTTGTGGTAGTTACTAAACAGCAGCATTTAACAAATCTAATTGAGCCCGATCCGTTTCTAGCCGCATTTATCTTTCCACTGCATTGAATGTCGCTTGCTGCCGTGAATAACCGTTATTGACTGTGATGTGTATGATCCTACGAGAAATGAATCGGGGAATCTACAAGGTGTAACCATAGACTTCGGGCGAAGCCTCAAACCTCCTATTCAGTACCAAATCGTATATGTTACAAAAAATATCGCTGGGCAACGACTTTTATTTTTAGGCATTAAAATAATCACCAGATTAGGTGCCAGGCAAGCGCGCACGAAGCCCTCACACGCGCCTCCTCGAAGGGCACGCAGTTGTTTGCGTGCGTGCGCTAGTTGTGTGCATTTAAAAGCGCGCGCGATACATTGCGTGCTTAGTACATCGTTTAACGTCTGTTTACCAAAAAAGTACTGAAGATTTTGAAATTTTTTCTCAGATTTTGTTTTGTACAAATATAGGATTTTCAAGTAAAAGGCTTAGAAAGAAAACATTTTGACCTCCGAAAAAAAATCTCATTAATGGGGGTAATCCCTGTATTTTGTAATTAAAAGCAATGGACCGGATTTAGATAAACACCATAATATACTAAAAATTATGATTATATCGAACTAGCATTTTCAGGAACTGAGTACCTAGGCCCATAACTTCTTCTTGTCAATTCATTTAGAAAGGTTTTATCCAAAAGGGATATATCCGAACTAATCTGGTAATGGTAACAGTTATAAGTAAAAACAATTACGAAGCTAGCGCGACATGGTAAAGCAACGTAAAATATTAATAATGTACGAGTATATTGTAGAGCCAGCTTTATGTACGACGGCGATCCGATTAGCCCGACACGCGGAAAATATCAATGTATTCATTAACTAACAGTGACGTCCGATCACGGATAACGAATTATTGACGAGGCATTACGTCCAATTACGATGCAGCCGCTCGTTAAATGGATCATACGCTAAATAATGGACGTAATTACACGATGTACAGGTAAGCGTATAGACATACTGTGCGATCTAATTTACTGCTATTGATAAGGATGACTAACGCTGTTTATTTACTATTTATTGTTGTTACAAACTCGAGTGTGTCAAGATAATAAAATAATATATAAATAAATATTGGACACCAATCACATACACACACGCTTAATAAAAGGAGAGTAATAGGGTTGAATCATTTCACCAAGTTCCTATATCGTTGCCGACACGATACATGACTCATCATCATAATGAAAAAAAATTGATTCCAATAACCGCAGATTTTTAGAACTTACTGTGTATTGAGGCAGGATAGTTTGTTGCGTTTTCCAAAATTTTCACTACGATATGCTCCTGCACCCACTTACAATCTTACAATCACATGCAGGAGCATGACCTAAAGGTATGACTGGGAGAGAATGCTTTTAGCGTTAAGTCCACCTTTTGTGTACTATTACTTGTGCAATAAAGTTCTTAAATAAATAAATAATTACGCTGATGTCGTGACGTGGACCAATTTTATACTTTAAACGATTTCACTAAAACTCGCCGCGATAAATGGCACCATCGCTCCAAGTTCCAACGGTGAACCATTCACATGCTATTGGTATAGTGTTAAAATAACATGATAATTATAGAAGGATGTCGCTTACGCTAGTCATACATTCACACAAAGTCGGCAATTCCATACAAGCGCGGGGTCCTTTGCAACGGCTGTGAATGGTATGGGCATTGGGCAATGCTCCATTTAGACGCATTGTCCCTTGCCTGGCGCAATGGGGTCAGGACGTGAGCGGGCTGATATTACATGTAGGATGGATTCGAAATTTCCAATATTCATTTTGAATACTTTTCTACACGTAAAATATGTAGTAATTAATATAAACAGCATAGAAAACATAACATATGTTTAAAAAAGCTACAAACTGTGGTTTATCATAAAATAGGTACATCTTATCCGTTTTTCGATGTATCAATTTTTGAGCTCAATTTTATAAAATTATTTTGCTTTAAAGTTTTTGTTAACCGATAACAACACGAACCGTAAAATAATCTTATAAAATTCAACTTATGGATTTCCGCATAGTAACTCCTGATTCCATTAAGTAGGTATATATTTTTATTTTACAAATTAAAGTTATTCCACTTCAGGCATACTTAGAAATGATTTGCTGACCCTTTGTTGTAATGTAACCATGACAGACATTAGTATTTAGTGTAGGTACCTACAATATGTATATCCTTTCAGTATTTATGATGATATTATGTAGGTGCGCATGATTCGAATGCCAAGCGCATTCGATTCTGATATCTTCGGACAAAGACGTCTATCGAATCAATTATGCTAAGTATTTAAAATATTTCAACAAGCGAGTGCAGCTGAATCAATATGATACTGCATGTCGGGATCGCGTGCACATCATCGGGCCGGACCGCGGGCCACAGATTGCTACACGGCAACCCCCGGCCCCGGGCCGCTCTAAGAACCGATAAACGATGCCATTAGCCATTCTATTGGAACATCTGGATTATGGCTGCAATTATGTAAAAAATATAGCAAAAATTTTAATGGTGCGGCTGTGCCAGGAAACGCGAATTCCTGAATTCCTAATATTATGGCACATATTACTTGGGTAAGAAAATTTATTTTTATGACTAACGTACCTTTGCGGCCTTTTAAAAAGTAAAATGGTTTAAAAGGAAATAAGTAATTAAAAGATAAGTCGACTGAACCCGCGACAAAGACATGACATGCACTAAAAATAAACTGAATTTAGGCTGACAACCAAAGAGGATTGAAGGCCAATGTCCACCGCGCTAGTCTTTAATCTTCTTTTTAAATCTGTTGGTGTGGGAGTGTCTGTCCTGGTGGAATACCGTCTCGTGGGCACAGGCCTAATGTTAATTAGTCCGTAAGCTGTCGGATTGGCCTCAAGTCCGCTCCGAGCGAGTAAGCTGATCAACATTCAGCCAAACGATCGATCTCGACGCGACGGCATAATCTGTAGCCCGGGGCAGACGAATGTTTAATAACTTCATTAAAAATATGCTAAGTAACTTTTTATCGGCTCGGAATCGCCCTAGTTATATTCACTAGGCGTTTGACATTAAAATGACATTCGAACCACTTAATTTAACTTCAAAGACTTTATACAGACATAGTGTTATTAAAATACTTACGTAAAAGAATTACCTATACCGAATTGCATTTGTATTGATTTCAGCTTGAATTTTTTATTAATGTTCAGAATGATAACAAAGCTTTGAGTATATAGCCCCCTGGAGATGCCAATACGGACACGCGTCTAACAAATTTTTTCACCACTTTTAGGGGGGAGTGAGGTATACACGTACAGCACACCACCGTTAGATGAATAACTCAACAGACACAAATTTTGCTGTGGCGATAAACGCACACTACAAAAAAATTCAACACATGAAACATTACACGCACACAATCAGAGTTTTCACGTAACTACGCAGCATACATACGAACAAGATAGTGATGTGACACGCGAAGAATGAGTCAGATCAGTTTGCTGAATGAACTGAATGATTCTCGCTGAAAATTTCTTTCATGTGATTTTTTATAAATTCAAGTTGTGAATATGTGTATATTTTTTAGAAATAGTAATCCTGATACATAGTGACTTGATCGGTGATTGATTGTTGTCCATTACAGCGAAATAACCCCAACAAATATTCATTTAACAGGTAGATTAGTCCAAATCGAAGCCTCTTAATATTATGATATATATTTACTAATGAGCTTCAAATTATAAGTACACATTTTGATTATTCTATTCTATAAACGTTAATTTACGTAAAAAGTTAAGACAGAATAACACAGGTAATGCATATCTACGAATATTGTCTCAACAAATTATTTTTCGTTTTACACTGGCTGCATTAGGATTGCACTAGGGTTGTCCTGGAACAATAATAAATAATAATGAAAAAACCGATTTGAAAAAAACTAAAAAGCCAAACATAAATGTTTGTTTTTTAAGTCGGTTAAAAACCGATATGTACGTACATATCGGTAGAACCCAAAAGCCAATAATTTAATGTGATTAAAGGAAATATGCAGCAACTGGCAGATCTATACTTAAACCACTCAAGGATTTCAATAAGGCTCTTAGACTTACAATTACACATTGTGAAGATTGGGTAACTGCTTCAGCTGTTGCTGCAGCTGAAGCACTGGCAGTATTCAATATTGTTGGTTAAATTTCTGTATGTTGGTTCAAGTTAGTTCAGTTACTTGTGATGTAGTGTTAAAAATAATAAAGCAACTAATATACTACACAAAAATTGGCGAAAAGAATACAAAGTTGAGGGACAAAACACGAAAAAGGGGAGCAATAGACAAAAATCGGGAGTTTTTATAAAATAAATTAAAAGTCCGATAACTTAACGGTAAAGTTTTGAATATAGGGTTCGATAGTCAAATCAGTCAGGCATGACGTAAACTGCCACGTCTTACAGGATTTAGGTTGACTTAACCTGTAAGCCTGTAGCCCTGTATATAGTATATAACATATACAGTCATAATCCCGGACCAAATGTATTCCTTTTACCTCGAAATATTTTTATAGCCAACAATTCTTTTCATTTTCAGACTAAATTTCAACATCGTATGACCAGAGGATAAGAAAGTATTTTTTTCTTATTTACCGTACAAGATTTAAATATAACATACATTATACTTACTACTTAATTCAAAATCTAATTAAAAAAACTGATTATAAAACTAACTCCAGTATGGCCAGTGAGTGAATGATTATGTTGAGTCACATCACTAAGACCGATTCACCTCCGTACCACTGTATTCATGTTTACATTTTTCTGTCGTTTACGTATCGCAACGGTTTTTTCTTTAAATGGAAATTGTACTTAAATACACATTTAATCTATATAAATAAAAATGAATTGATGTTCGTTAGTCTGATTAAAACTCCAGAACGGCTGGGCCGATTGAGCTGATTTTGGTTTTAAAATGTTTGTCGTAGGCCAGGGTAGGTCTAAACGGTGAGCAAATAAGGAAAAATTGCGAGAAAGATAGAGTAAAACGACAATTCCATTTTCCCTTATAAAAGTTGACCACTTACTTTCTGTCAAACATTTAACGGTATTTGTAGTCTCGGTTCCACTCGAATTGAAGAACGCATTAAAACAAGACTTTTGAATCGACAACATAATATCAACTTTGCTCATAACATCATGTATTTAAATTTCAAAATATAAAAATAATGAATGGGTTATGTTTGACGTTATTTGACATGTTTGACGGGTGCCAATCTTACCAAATTAATTACAGGCAGGTATACGTTCTGCAAATACTGCCAACATTGTAATAAGACTCCAGTAGGCCTAACATGCATGACACACTATTACTTTCGATCGACATGACAAAATTAATCGATCAATGCTATTTTATCATATTCCCTAACATGCCAACCACATTGGACAAATTTATCCACAACGATAACGAGATATGTCAATTTCTAACCATTCACTCAATTTAATGTCAGATTTGGCTCAAAATGATCAACTTGACACAATGACAGATTGACTCGATATTGCCCACAGATTAGGAGTATATCTAATATTGCCCAAAGATAATGAATTCAAATTAATAAATATGTTCCACGGGGACTTTCTTTTCAATATTTTTACACTTTATTGTTTTTTGAGAGCCTAGGATAAAATATGGCACGACTCAGTCATATATTTTTGCTCTAAATATGTTTTATTTGTCGTCGTCGCTAATGGTGGAATTTGAATATTTGTTTTTTTTTTTGTTATAATTATCAAATGCAATAAAATTAATGATTTAATTTAGTAGATTTTTGGTATAATTTAATTATTTTTAGTATATTTTAGTACTGGCAACAGAATGTTACCGATTATGATGTAGCATTCGTCACATCTTAGTAGTATTTTATTTGTTCTGCCGTTCCATCCACTTATTACAAAAGGGACAATGCATTTTAAGGAGTTAAACTATAAGTTCACTATAAGTTCTGTTTTTACATTTGAACAATCTTTTCTTCAAAAGTTAGGTGACAGTGACACTGACAGTATTGCCAGATTACTAAACTACTATTAGGCCGCCCCAACACGAAGTGATACGAAGTTCACCGGGTCATCTATATTAAATAGATATTTTAGAGATAGACATTTGGATCATGGAAATCGGACGGAGGAGGCGAACCTGGTGTGCTGTTAGGAACCAGCTCAGGTTCGATCATTTAAAAAACTTACTTCTTAAAGGACACAGTCGTATCGTGCCCCAGAGTCGTTTTATGTTTGATTAAAGAAAAGCATTAAGAGACTTGACTATATCATTTTTCAAAAAATATATTGAATTTTTAATACAATATTGTTAATTTACATTGCTTTTATCTAGCGGCATATAAATCTACAAAAAAAATAGGACAACGATTGAATACAATTTCCTGTCCCCAACAATTGTTGTGTTTGGCAGAAAATAGCGGTCTCGAGCACTTATTAGCAAACTGACGACCGCTTAACGAAATGGCATATTGTGTCATAGAACTGGCAGTTAGTTAAATAAGTAAGCGCTCGCAATCGCTATTTTAAGAAGGAAAATGACATTTGCCTCCCATAGGTACTAACCTTTAAACCTACTAATCTCTTCCTAAAACTTGAAAAAAAAAACTGTGACAAGGAACTTCTTTTCGTTGGCAATTGTTTGCTTCATCGTAATTTTCACGCGTTACGCACCCTAGCGGGGCAGTTTTCTATGTTTTAGTTTTGGTGGCCTAGATGGCGGTTTTTCGACACAGATGGCGCTATGATCTAGAAAGACCTGTTCTAAATAGTGTGCAAGAGATTGACCCCACACATTTTATTTCGTTTCATGTGAAAACCCCGCTATTTACGGCTTATATTACTTTATATTATTTTAAAAGGTGAAGAAACGAACCCATAAAATTAGTTTTGGTCGTGACGCATGGATTTTTACTTTTGGGGCAAGCAATGTATGGCGGGTCGACCGTGTCCTTTGGAAGTGACGAATTTCCGTTTTTATATCAATTTGTGCTTTACTTGAATTTTCTGTAGTTTTGTCATATTAATTCGTTTTGTTCGGCTTAAGTTTTAACTACATTTTACATAAATCTAAGTAAGTGGTACGAAGTTCACCGGGTCATCTAGTAGTTACTAAAAATACTTAACTATGGTAGGAAACGCGATCTTGTTGCGAATTTGAGCTGTCAGATCGCCTTTTACATGAGAATACTTGTGCAGTACCATTTTTCAAGAGAAGCGTCACGCGATACGGAACGATGCAAAATGGCGGTGTAGCGACTTCAAGTAGTTTTATATAACGCGTTTGAACAGTTGACCAACGTACTTTGCCGGAGGGGGTCGCCCGTGTATGGCATAGGGAATGCAATCCCGACTCGAGATTGCAAATTCGAGATCCCGCGGGATTAGAAATATCAATCCCGCGGGATCCCGGAATTTTCGGGATCCCGTCTATTTTTAAAAAAAAATTTAATTCAGATGACTGAAAAAGCTAATAACTGTTTGTTTGTGATAGTGAGGTTAACTAAAATAACATATTACTCGAAAGAAAATAAAAACCTTTATTCTTTAATCTTACCAACTGAATAATAATCAGGTTGTAAGGAAATTAACGTAGGTAAATTAGGTAATCAAAACAATAAGCTTATTTCAAGGGAATTAGGAAAAAGAGTGATTTTGAAAATGACTGCTTAAAAAACAAAGGGTATTAATAGTTTCATCTGCTTAACGGCATCTAATGTCCGTTGCAATGTACCCCGCTGCTGAGAATGCCCTCTCCGACTCAACGCTGGTTGGCAACAGCGTGGCGAAGCAATTATATGCAAACTGCAAAAATCGCCCCCTTGTTCCTCCACACTCAAACAAATCCATTTCTTTTTTAATGGTAGATTCTAATTTGTCTAAACTCGTGGACGTGGATATACGTGCAAAAGGACTTTTAGAAGCTCGCATAGTTTCTTCTTATTCCTCTTGAAGCGATTTATTAGTTTGTGCAGCACGTAAATTCAAATTTTCTGCAATCATTGAAAGAGGCAAGTCATCTTCGATTAATACTGTGACCACTGCCGCCCAATCCCGTCAATCTCGAACGGGATCTCGTCATATGATGCGTCGGGATTGATCCCGAAAAATTACACGAGATCTCGCGAGATCGGGATCCCGCGGGATCGGGATTGCATTCCCTAGTATGGCATCTCCAGGGGCTATATACTCAAAGTAACAAAGTCAAACCCAAGATATAGTGACAATGGTGAACAATAATGTTGTTCTACGAGTATATTTCTAAATAAAATAAAAATAACTTAAAAAGTATGTTATTAACGATTTATATGCAGCTGTTATACAAAAAGTGAGATATGGTATGTAAGACCGATGCATAATGTCATTGCTATCATTTTATTTAGATGGCAAATAACAAAAGTAGCGATAACTAAAAACGTGTCAGTAACCAGTGACAGTGTCAGAGAGTGTCAGTGTCTCAATGTAATTTTTTTTGTTAATTTTTAGGTCGAATAAATTTATTTTCTTTCTTTCTTTTTTTCTTTTTAACCCGTTGCGCTATCTTATCCGTGGACAGGGGGCTTATTTAAAAAATATTGTTACTTGCACATCAATGTAGGTTTCTGATTAACATCCTTTGCACTTAGATGTAGTGCAAAAACATATTACTACACGTTATCATACCTAAATAAAACAAATAGTAAGATATTAACGCGTGTAGTTTTAACTTTATGCAACTATTTTTACACAACTGCCTAGCCAAAAAACAAAAAAATGATGTTTATGTTACGCTATCGTTTTAGTTATTCAACCGTTACTTGAGAACGCGTCTACCAAAGCAAGAGTCTGGGGGTCGTTAAGAAACCGTATGTTACTGAGGGTAAAATAGTACATATAACTTGATAGAATTTATTATTCTTCTTCTTAACGTGTCGATGGAACTCGACTAAGAAATTAACATCGTAGCAGCCCAGAATTCAGCCACTTGTATTGCGGATCGACTGCATTTCATTAAATCTGCTGGCGTGCAGGTGTTGGAGCACGCCGGGCACGATGTTAAGTGTGCCATAGTTTGCACTGCACCGCAAACACAGTCCACATCGGAGAAAATCTCAACCTGGCCATATTCTCCTTACTTCGACCAACCTGAGTCCGAAGCCTGTTTAAGGAGGTCTAGATCGGCCATGGTAGACCATATCCAGGAGGGAGATTATTTTATTACACAGTAACATACTGACCTACAGTTGCCCACAGTAGTCTTACAGTACGTCATAAGCATAATTAATAGAAATCGAACAATATGTCAGGATTACAATACCATTTGTCAATATAAATATCATGCATAGCATAGAACATCATTTTTTGTATAAAAAAATATCAATTTTACAATTCACTTTAATGTTTAGTTTTTTTACAGTAGACGGTTTATATTCAACATTTACTTGGTTTTAAGTCATTTATTGACTTTTTTACAGGAAAATAAGGTACAAATATAATATTTCCATACTAAAATACCTAACCGTCATGAAATACCACTACAGCATCAGCTTTGTGTCACGCTGAAGTAAACAGTTATAATTTATTCCCCGCAAATCGTGGTTATCGTACATTCAGGGTTGTTCCAAATCTGTCACATTGATATGCGGTGAAGCTTAAAAATGACTAAACGGACCAGAATAATGTTTCATGTTCGTAAATACAAAATACACAATGCTAATTGGCATTAGGTTTACTTATTTAAATATGGGTACACAAACAGGAGGCCAACTCTCGTGTAGTTCGTATACGAAAAAAGTTCAGCGATCGTATTTTCTTTTTCAAAGAAAATACAGTTATTGCTTTCGGGTCACGATTTCTATGCATTTTGATTTCTTTCGTGCGGTAGTTTTTTTTTACGTGGATGGATGGATATATCACTTGACTTTTTTCGATAAAACAGTAATACTTGTAATCGAATTACCACACGAAATAAGTTCGATCATGCGAGAATTGGCCTCCTGATCGATGTCAATTACAAAACCAAAAAGCAAAAATATCATTATTTAACAAGACATAGATCCAAAATTAGCGTACACAGCATGCTTAATATTAAATAAAGTAATGCAACACTACAACATTATATTATCTAAACATAAATTAAATTATGACCTTGATGGAAAATATTTTTCCTGCTCAACGGTCTGGATGATTTTCGCAATCACTGTGCGGGTACCAGATGATTTGTTGATGTCGATTACCGTGTGACCTACCATGTTCCTTTGAAAATAAATGAACCTAATATTACTTGATATTTCTCTAATTTATTTCATAGAAACTCCTATGTTATATATCAGTTTTATTTTATTTTTATCTCGATTTAGTCTCGTGACGTGATATGTTGATCTTATCCTCGATCAGGGAGCAACGCACGGGCCCGGGTTCGAGTGCCGACCTCGCGACCCGGCAACGGAGGCAACTCCAATATGTATTACTTTACTACTCTACAACGCTTACTTCTAACCCACCAGGGCAACGACTTTGTGAAAGGCCCATTATAAGTAAACATGTCAGACACACATACATACGCTGATTGTCATATTTTGTAAAAAATATTAGTTATTTATATTTGGCTTAAGTTAAAATGCCCATAAATATCTCTAAAAATATGTTCTTTTCATTCTTGTCTGTTGCCTTGATACAGATTTCAAACATTGACAAATGATCCATTAGATTTTGGTCAATACAAATGTCACATACATTAATTTAAAGTTTTGTAAACGCTACGTTCAGCCAACGATTAAAATTCGGTACCCTAAACACGAAAAACTATCCAATACTTAAGCGTATCGAGAAATGTCAATTCGTATGGAAATTGGACTAGCGCCCCTGGAGCGGTGCGTAAAGACATCACTTTGGATTGATGGATTTGGACATTTCACGATACTTTTACGCATTCGATAGTTTTTTGTGCTCAGGGTACTGATCTTTTACACGAGATCTCTCAAAATCGTTTTCCGGAATCTGCCTCAAATTATTACCAGTTTTTTACCGACTTAAAAAAGGAGTCTCAGTCTAATTTATAATAGCTTAAAAAATAGGTTCTTAGTTCGACCTGTATGTTTGTCCGCGAAATATTTTGCCAAATTACCATGAGCAAGTCATCAATTACAAACACCCATAAAGGACCAATTCATGGAATTGTGTTTCTCAGACAAGTCGTTTAAAAAATGCGGACGTGTTAAATGTCCGATGGCGGCAGTAAACTAAGAATTGATTGAGTTACCAGTGATCGAGCGGGGCAACGCTCGGTCGCGGGTTCGAGTGCCGACCCCGCGCGACCCCGAGCTGAAATTCGTTCCGACGATATTATGCTTACGATCACACACGACGTTTACAATATTTATAACTACGATGTTGGAGTAAACTGACGTAACATTTGCATGAATGAAAGAAAATGTATATTTGAGATTCTTTATTGCTATTTAAGGTCTTTTAACAACATTTTACAAATCAAATCAAGTTTATTTCTCATCACAAACACAGTATAGACACAGCAATAATTTGTTTCAATTTTATTTTATATTGTTTGAGTGAGACTGATGCCTATGCTGGTCATCAGGCTCCCACTACAGCGAACCGCCATAGAGCTGCGGATTTTTGTTTTTTATAGATAGCAGTGCTATACAGTACTTAAAATAAAATAAAATTTAAACGACGATGATTTACGTTATTCAAATAGAATTATAGACTTCAATTTTGGCTAAAAAGAACATAAATAACTTAAGAAATGACAACCAAATAAACACGAAGAAAAATAAATTTATGGACATTCTTTACTGATAAAAGTAATGTACCTACTCGTATATTACATACGATTTACACAGTTTTGATATGTATTACACAATAGTGGTATGTAAATAAATAGGATATAGCGAGCTTACCCTGATCGCGCGCAAATCAATGATTTAATAATTGCATGTCAATAACCAGCTTCCCGCATTGATTAATTGCAGCAATAATATATCCACCGCGCACGAAATTTAGGACCATACGAACCATTTTTTAAATACTTGTTTCTGAAGTTACGCGAACACTATCCATTTAATAAAACACAATTTACGGATATTTTCGCCATAAATTATTAGATTTTTCATCCCGACGTTTCGAACACTTTACAACGTTCGTGGTCACGTGGGTAGACTAAGATGTTATTTGTCATTTACATAGTTTTAAAAAATATGAAACTAACATCACTCATTAATTAGTTGATTAGTGGTTACATAAAGGGTACTATATTTTATTGACTACTATAATTATTTAGGCCACACCCTGAATAACGAATTTTTTGACGATTGGTTGTACAATTGTGACAGTTTCCATCTCTTAGGGCATATTGAATAACAGACATCTATTTGGGGTTCCATCGCTAGACCCTTTATGAGAGAACCCAGTTTGACAAACGACGGTTAATTTTCTAGTTTGCACTGGCCACTTCTAAATTAATAAACGCGTAAAAAAAATCACAAGAGTTTTGGGAATAAAGTAACTTTTATGTTGCATAAAAATACGAACGAGTAAAGTTTTTGAATTCAATAGCTTTATAATTTTTAAAGTGTTTATTCTTTTTAAGTAAAAAAGAAAGCAAGTTTGTCTGTCACACATAAAGCTCTTGCTATGTAATAATAATAACTAAGCATGTTCGTATGAGTACCGCTAATAAATTCTTGAAAGTTGATTCATTCACGCACGTATGTTATTAGTCCTACATTAAATTGGATTCATAAGTTGCCTCGTCGCCGGCGGCGGACCCATAACTGCTATCAATAATTGCTCAGAGAATTAATTAGATATTGTACCTACCGGCATTATATCCACGTTGTTCTGAACGGTAACTTCAGCCTGTTAAACAATGGGTGGTTATTGTCAAATTTAATCAGTATTTTGTACTCACTCTATCCGGAAACTTCGAGCGAAATCGATGGAATTATCGTGCCACCAAAAATGCGGACAATATCTTTAATAGTAGGACTGCAGTCAATTATATTATTTGCTATGGTAACTTATTGTGTAATGCCTCGGAAATTATCTGAGAAACAACTATTTCGTGATCGATTCTCGTCCCTATTAAAATATAATTGTGAAAAAAAGTCTTATAGTTTCCTTGTGAGTAGAACCATTTGCGCTATTAAAATTTCATGATGGCTGGGGTCATTAGAAACTTATATTTGAATAAAATGCAAATAATATTGTACCTATGAAATGTTTGGCATACAATATAAATTGAATAAGAAAGTCTTTCTTGTTGGTAGAGACGAGGTCAAAGTGTATTTTTTTAAACAATACTGAAACCGTTTTATAAAATCTACAGCAAATAAATTTTAGGGAGTGGAGAATGTTAGACAGGTAATACTTTCGTTCATACAGAACGGCCATGTAAAGGTGGGTAGTATAAAATCGTGCGTCTGTGGGCGTTCGCGCTAGGGCGGCATAATTTTGTCTGGGCGGTATCCGTTTTATGCGGCTAGAGTCGCAATAAACAATGTGAAAATATCAGGACACACTCTTTATTTAGATATTGTCACTGTTATAGAGAGATAAGTAAGTTATCATCTACTAATACGCACTGAATCCGCGTGATGGAGTAGGTAGCTCATACAACCTCATACTTGAACTTTTTCCCAACAATACGATTACTCAGGCCAATACTTGTTTTTTTAAAGGTTAGTAGATACTAAGTTACAACATTGTTTAATCTGGTATAGTCTTTTAAAGGAAATGCACAAATTAGGCGGTCTTATCGCTCTAAGCGATCACATCTTTTAGTGGCTTAATCAGTCAAGTATCAAACGACAGCCGGGCGCCGCATAACAATGGAATTTTTATTGTGTCTTGTTTCCATAACTTGACGAGTTAAATTAATTGTCGTCATCTGTTTACCGGAAAAAATGATCAGTTTTGATTGCAATAAACATACTTTATTGAATATATTACTATATTACCGTCCTAAACATTAGTATCATGCCTACCCTACTGGTGAATTGTAATCGAACCGCGTTTCGAACCCGGTACCGTCGATAGCGATCGCTCCGTATGCTCCGCTCGCGCCCGCGGCGGTGCCACACGACCCGCGTTCGATTCCGGCCCGAGCCATCTTTATTGCCCCGTAATAACGCGAGGTAACAGCCGCTTGTCAATATTAATTATGTATTACATTCATGACTCGTATAACAGAATAAGGCATAGAAATTGAGTGGAAACTATTCACAATACAAAGCAAAAATCATTACTAATATTTTAATAGTGAAGCAAGGCAACCTTTCCTTTTGTATTTCCAAAAAAAAACACTTTACCCACGAGAATCCTGCCTGATGCTCGTAGGTGAAAAGCTTTATGGCTGGACATGAAATCATTATATTCCTAATAATTGATTTATAGTTACGTCGCTCAAAAATATTTCTAGTCGAATGATATAATAACAAATGTAATAACTATCAAGTGATATTTAATCTTCCCTCTTCAGAATCGGAAATCAAGGCCAATAAGTATTTCAGTGCCTGTACCACACGGAATAGGAAAGCAGAGTAATTCTAAACATAAAATAAGAATAACTATAAATTCCATTCAATTACACTTGCATACGAAACAAGCTCCTGTGCGTCGGCTCCATACATTCCATCGGAATGGCTGTACTAACAGTTATTACAAGCTATTAAAAAGAAGCACTCTCCATCGAGGCTGCGGCACAAGATAAGAAGGCTCGGCAGTGATAAGCTCAAGTCAAAGCTGACCACATGGTGCTGTTGATACAATTAATGACATTTATGAAGGCAACATAAGAAGGTGCACTAAAATAAAATTACCGTGATCATGTTTTAAGGTTGTAGTGGAAAAGAGTTGGATGATGATTCAATATCTTCTCTCCAAGTATATAAGGTGTGACATTTATAAAAGGCGCTCGATGGTAACGTATTTCGCTCTGTTCTTAAGTTATATCTGCATAAAAAAACTGCTGTTCGTACCTATGTTGGGGCTAAGGTCCGAAACAAAAGCGGGCCATAAAGTTTAATGTGGCAAAAATCTGGCGATTTGGCAGAGTTGGCGATCGCTCGCGTTGGCAGCTGAGTAGTGGTCATCCGAGTGCTTTGGCGCTGATGTGGCCCTAGAGAGTTACTGCATGCAATCCCTGCAGTGCCAGGGATAAGTGTACCTGCGTGCTTAGAACCGTGCCAAATTCACTAGATAAAAGTATATAAAATAAATACTGCAAAGCGGCATCGAGGAAACGAACACTGCTTCATAAATTCAATTCAATTTTATTGCAAATCACTTAGGTCCAAAGATGAAAATTGCAGAGTACTTGTTACGTATACTTTATCTCGTGTTTGGAATAAGCCTAAAAAGGCTTCAATTAAAAAAAAGTTCCGTAAAGTACATTATTAAGTAAAGCTTAAAGCTCTACAAATACCAAAGTGAATCACGTGTTTCAGATAAAAATGTCTAAAGTATTTTTTTTTGTAACAATACGTGTTATAAGATGAATGCTTTAGTAATCATCAATGACTTAGGAGATTAAAAACAAACACTGTGTAAGTAAGGCGTATCACGTCGGGGTTTCGAGGTCTAAACACTAATAGCTAAAGGATTCAAGCGGTACATACTTCTAAAGTTACAGTAATTGAGAGTTGTTCCCAGTCGCTGAGTCACACACAACGCACTTGAACATTCTTAAATAGCCCATGAAAATGCACTTATTTTAAACATCAAAGCGTATCTCAGAAGACTTAGCTATAACGTGTGTCTAATTCGGTGTGAAATTGTACTCGGCATAATGGAGTCTAATTGAGAAATGTAGAAACTATGAAACGTAATGAGGCCTGCAATGGCTGCAATTAGTGTCGTATACAGAGGAGCGAAAAAATCGTACGAAAAGAAAGTAAAATGTGAACGTAATGTCGCATTACGAAGCATTTTAAGCATTACGAAGAAACTGGCATCAATGTTATGACTATCTTTTAGTCTAAGATCAGCAATCTTAAATTGCTGGAGTCATGATCATGATAGATACGAGATATTACAGACAGGCGTGCAGCATAGCCCGTTGTAAATCTTTAACTCTTTTCCTTACAAGATCGGTTCACGTTTGATCATTTGATAACAATTTATATTAAACAAAGGTTTCTCAAGATAGATAAAAAACAGGCACAAAGCAAACAGGTTACATAATTTATAAACATGCTGAATTGTTTTCGTAAATCCCAACATAGCAATAAAGTCGTTCAATTTCCACCCAATAGTTTAGTCACCAAATTAGCAATAAGATGCAACTTTACAACAAGAATTAAAAGTATTTAAATTTTACTCACTCGTGCTGTGCTGTCTCACACTAATTTGCTGAGTGAATTATAAGAATAGAATAGAATAGAATACAATAATTATTTATTTGACACACACAAATTAAAAATTACAAAGACAGAAAGAGACAGAAAAAAACCGGTTAAGTGCGTGTCGGACCCGCGCACTAAGGGTTCCGTGCCACCCTTAACTGAATTCAGGGTGCACTTACTTTCACTTAACGAAAACATCACAATATATTGTGACAGCAAAAATAACTTTGTTTTTCATAGTGTTTGTATGAAAGACAAAGTTATATTTGCGGTTGATAAAAATAAGCAATATCTCAAAAACTACTGGTTCGATCTCCTTCAAACCAATTTTCGTTGCAAGTTTTTGTTGAGATCTACATCATATATTTTTTTCAAAATTTTCACTTTCTTAGTTCAAAAGTTAGATGGGGGGGGGACGCCCATTTTACCACTTTGGAAGCGTCTATATCTCAAACCTTACACTTTTAGAAAAAATGGTTTTAGAAACCTCAACATCATTTTCAAAGACCTATCCATAGACACCCCACACGCATAGGTTTGAGTAAAAAAAATATTTTTGGTTTTAGTTACATGTATGGGAGCCCCCCCTTAAATATTATTTTTTCTTACTTTTTGTATCTGAATCGGAAAGCGGTGAACAAGATACACCTACCTACCAAGTTTCAGCTATGTGATGCTTATAGTTTCAGAATAAAGTGGCTGTGACATACGGACGGACAGACAGACAGACAGACAGACAGACAGACAGACAGACAGACAGACAGACAGACTTGACGAAACTATAAGGGTTCCGTTTTTTGCCATTCGGCTACGGAACCCTAAAACACAGATTAAAAAATAGTGTGCCAAAAACCGGTTAAGTGCGTGTCGGACCCGCGCACTGAGGGTTCCGTGCCACCCTTAACTAAATTCAGGGTCCACTTACTTTCACTTAACGAAAACATCACAATATATTGCGACAGCAAAAATAACTTTGTTTTTCATAGTGTTTGTATGAAAGACAAAGTTATATTTGCGGTTGATAAAAATGTGCAATATCTCAAAAACTACTGGTTCGATCTCCTTCAAACCAATTTTCGTTGCAAGTTTTTGTTGAGATCTACATTATATTTTTTTTTCAAAATTTTCACTTTCTTAGTTCAAAAGTTAGATGGGGGGGGGACGCCCATTTTACCACTTTGGAAGCGTCTATATCTCAAACCTTACACTTTTAGAAAAAATGGTTTTAGAAACCTCAACATAATTTTAAAAGACCTATCCATAGACACCCCACACGCATAGGTTTGAGTAAAAAAAAATATTTAGGTTTTAGTTTCATGTATGGGAGCCCCCCCTTAAATATTATTTTTTCTAATTTTTTGTATCTGAATCGGAAAGCGGTGAACAAAATACACCTACCTACCAAGTTTCAGCTATGTGATGCTTATAGTTTCAGAATAAAGTGGCTGTGACATACGGACGGACAGACAGACAGACAGACAGACAGACAGACAGACAGACAGACAGACAGACAGACAGACAGACAGACAGACAGACAGACAGACTTGACGAAACTATAAGGGTTCCGTTTTTTGCCATTCGGCTACGGAACCCTAAAAAGGAATAAGGAATTGGCTAATCCATTCAAAAGCAGAGATGCTTATTAAAATTGGTGGTTCGTATTGAAATTGGTCCGTATTAAAATTGGTGAGAATATTACTTGCACTAGAATGTATGAAAGAGTGGATATGGCAAGGCAAGTTTATAATTACGGGGCACAAAATAAATAAGGACCTTTGATAATCAGCAAACGCATATTCCAATTGTCACCCACATTCGCTGAAATTAACATATTCTGCAAATAAATTGGAAATTTGTTTTGCTACTTTTTATTCCCAAACCAGTCGCCATGTATCTCGGCTTAATCAAATAGCTGACATTTTTAATATGGAAATTGTAATTGGGTGGTTGCGTGCGCCGACTGAACTCATCTACATAATTTTATGGCTCAATGTAAATCGGCGGTTGTTTGAATTCGAGGCGGATCTATATCTTGATGACTTGTAAACTAGGCGATTGATAGTTATGTGACTTATTGGGCTGATAGAAACTCTGTGTAGATACCGATTTAAACGGAAGCAACATTAGACCACATTTCACGTCAGCGTAATCTTGTCAAGTCAGGACGATACAGTCACTGACTGTCAGTCAGTGATGTGCGACAGGGTTTACCCAGAATATAACTGGGAAGAAATGATAATGATGAGTTTGATGCTTGCGTCCGTGATGCCTGCATCAAGTTTTAAAAATCCCGTTGAAGTAGGTTTGGCTGTTCGGTTACATCGTAAAATTTTCCAGGTCTTACCCACACATATTTTTCAATTATACTATATTGTACTTATGTTTTTCATTTATAGATATGTAGTCGTGTTCGAGAAAGGTAGGGTGCATTAGCATCGCCGGTCCCTGCGGCGTTTGCGATAAATATGTATTGGGCATTGTCCCGCGGCGCGGACGGCCACCAAATTTAGAAAGCCCCGTGGAGGCGCGTTGAATTTTTACAAGCTCTGCGGTATGGGGCAGGGCACGCGAGCGCCCCCCTCGACTGTAAATCGAGTTGCATTAGCCTTATCGAATTCAGGCACATCGAGAAACTTGGCCGTGACAGTCCGCATGGCGAATGCTGCGGGCACAGGCCAGACCAACAAATTATATTGATGAAGTCACGTTTTGTAGTTGTTGTAGTAACTATATTTTAATGAAACTTTTAAATTAGAAAACTGCAGCAGAAATCTTTTCAAAAATATTCATCCGAGGAATTTGCCGCACTATAGGAGATACTTCATTTCAAAGGATTCAAAGAGAAAGAAGAACAACGTAATGAGGGGCCTTGCTTTGAGGATTACAATAAGAATAAAGGACTTATGTTAAATATATATTAATTAGATATTCAAATTATTATTAGATATTTAAATTTTAGGGAAGTTATACTGTAACAAAAACATCTAAAAGACTTATTAATACTTATACAGAATTGGAAGGAAAGCTATTCTAAATGGGGTTCAAACTCAAGACAAACGTCGATAAATTAACAATGGATAGGTATTTGCGTATTGTCACTGACAATTGACAAAAGAATTTTGGCAAAACAATGGTTGTTGTTTGGAGGAAGACAAAGATGAATGGGAACAAAAGAGTATCAAAATCTCTCATTCATTAAATTTTGGGTCAAAGTGTGGTACTTACCTACGCCCACGCTTGTGTATTTTTTGGATCACAATTATTTATTGCCCTGAGCTCATTGTTTTGAGAACGATCCATTAATCATCAATTTTTGATTAATCTAATTGTATTTAGAAATCATATATTGTATTTCAAAATCTGGTGCACATAATAATTTTGCATTCCAGCAATTATGTTTATCAAATTGCCATCAATAAAATTGTAGGATACAACATAAATCACCTTTTCGAATTGTAATAGCATACATTCCTCATCGTGACCCTGATAAATGAAATAAACGCCTCTTTAAGCCCAAATTATTCTAATGGTGACCCCCAGGTTTCGGCTATGAGCGCCGTGATTTAGGAGCAGTTAGCGTGAGGCTATTAAAACCCACTCAGCGTCGCGGCTCTTGTCTAAGAAAAAGAGACTCCATGAATGCAGATGAGGGGCTATCTGCTCTATCTTAACATTGCGACACATTCTGTTGAATACTAGAACTGGCCAAAGATCCCTTGAATGTAAAATGTTAATAGGAAACTTCGAGCTTGTAACTAAACACCGCATTCATTAGCAGTTTGCAAAGTTGACAGTGAAAACTATCCTGAAACAGCTGGGCCTAATAAGGCCAGTTCATTTTACTTAGATTGTTTAGTGATAGTTGAGTGTAACAATTTGTCTGATTTATCGTTCAGGCACAGATAATATAAAACTAAAGTATTTTACTAGAGCGTGACAAAGTTGGCATTAATATAATTTCTTGCGAATCACGACACGCGTGATGTTCTATTATAAGTATCGTACGAGTACATATGCATAAGTAAGGCCTACTCTAAGCGTGAAAATGAGCAGAGTATGTAATATGTGCGGTAAGTTAGTTGAACTCATTACTTTAACGTTAGAAAGGATATTTGGGTGGCATGGAAAATACAATAATTATGTACAATTTTAATTAAGTTGTACAAAGTACGTAGGGGGAACTTACCCATTCTCTTCTACGTACTTTGTACAACTGACAATCTTTTCGTCGCAGGCTGTTGCGTCGCGTCGCGTTCGCATTCGTAGGCTGTACCATACTAAGAAACCCTCAGCAATAACATCCAAGAGAGCAATGGTGTCTCTTTATTTAAGTGGCTAACTGTGTAGCCAACTCAATATTTACCACAATTATTTGTAATTGCTCCCTTACAATGTACCAGCGAAACTTGTCACTATCTCCAGAACAAGACAAGTGGCAGACACTAGCCATTGTTCTAATAATTAGTTGTGTGAGTGTTTTAATTAGTGCACTGTCATTGGAATTTAATAGCTTAATTAAAGAGCACGACATGTGCAGTCATCGAGAATGGTCAATCACCGGATGTTGGTTTACTTTAAATTATTGCATATTTGATATTTTGACACCCTATTTTTTATTTGTGAGACAGGTATAAGTAGCTAACATTCATCTTATACTCAGTTTCTGAATAATATTTTATGTTAAAAGTTAAATTGTACGTAACACATGATTGAATTAGCTCCTTGACATTATACTTACTAGAAAATTTCATCAAAAGGCAAAACATGTTGATACAACAAATGATAAGTTTTAATTACTCTTACAGTGCAAGTTTTAGTTCGACAAGGACATAAAGACATTACAAAAATCCACATGCGATTGCAGAGCAACTCTACCAGTTATTAAATTGCAAACAATTTCCCCAATACTTGTTTCCACAATAAAAAGTCAGCCTATATTTCGCCAGGAACAAACTCCAGACCACCATTTGTGGTCATTGACCGAAGCCTTCAATTTAAGTCCGATGGTCTCGTAAAAAGCTCCTGTCGTTCGGCGCTAAAGCTATTATTACGCAAATAAAACGTTTTGTTCCCTTTCCATCAAACAAAAGGCCCGGCTGAATGGCTCACGGCTCACCTATCGTAAGCCTTCAAGCGCTGCCAAGTCGGAGATCACTAACCCCAGTTGCCAACTTACATAAATCCTGTACCAAGCCACCATAATTGGTACAAAGCCATAGTAATGCATGCCAAATGTGCTTGGTTAGCCACTTGGTAACCAATCCATGTAAGTATGAAATGCAACGCACTTCATTTAATAAGCTTAGATAGTAGTATGACGTCTTGCAAGTTGCATGGTATTATCGAAGATAACTATTGAATAAACACAATCAACTTCTTTTACAGTACGAATGAAATAACAATTGCGTATTCTGCACCATTATGTTCTTCCTAACATAGTTTGCAAGAATTAAAGGGTATGGTTTCCACCCTAAAATACAAATTAGCAAGATTTCTTAAGCCAACGCAATAAGGTTCGAAAAGGCAATCACAATTCTGCACACAGGCGGTAAGGCCCGCCCTCCAAACGCTCAAATGAGGCTATTTAGTTACTGGCACTGAGTTCGAGATAACAACTCAGTACTAAATCTTGATTATCGGAACCACACTAAATGCTTAACCTTTTCGGAGTACTACCCATACATAGCTTTTGAAAAACGCACGCATTTTGCGTGGGTGAGTAAGATATCATCAATGAATGCTGCAGAAGCGGAAAATATTAAGAGATTGATTCGGAAAAGTGGCTTACAGTACTGGGCATACGTTGAATGCCCGAATGGCGTTCAAGCTAACTCTGTACTGAACAAAGAGTATGCGTATTTGCGTTACGACTTTCGCGGAATGTTTTAATTCTCGAACTAAATGTTAATGGTGGCAACATATTTTACTTGCAACGACTTAACGAGCTGCATTGACAGACAGGGTACAGGTTTTGGTAGGAATTGTATGCGAGCCGAACATTAAAAAAACTTTGTATTATTTTATTCTGGAACTGAAAATAAGCTGCTATAGAGCCTTAGTGGTCAACAGAAAAGTTGCTTGCCTACTCTTATAAGTTTCAGAATTTAACTAAGTAAAATATAAGTTAAAGGTACCTACTTAGTTATTTTGGTAGGTTATATTTATACATAAGTTACGTACTTAATTAATATTAATATTCAATATTCAATATTCATTTATTTGCATAAAATACATAGTAGAGTATATATATGGTATATATATATACATATTATGGTAGAGCTAGATATTTTTTTATATTTCTAAAGTGTAAATAGAATTTGGCCCTGTCAACCCTTTCCTGTATTGTGTTGTTGGTTTCCTGCATAATGTATTCCAGTATTTGCTGCTCGATTATGCATTTTAGAGACATTACAATAAATTACAATTTGGGTGTGCCGATACTGCCGAGTGCCCTCTGCACGGTCACGTTGCCGCGTTGTTTTAATAAGCAGTAGGTGAGGTAACATGAAAAACCGGCTAAGTGCGAGACGGACCCGCGCACTGAGGGTTCCGTGCCACCCTAGACTGGATTCGGGGTCCACTTATCCTAACCTAACGAAAATATCACAATATTTTTTGACATAAAAAATAGCTTTGGTTTTTTGTATGAAAGACAAAGTTATATTTGCGGTTAATGAAACGGTTCGATATCATTCAAACTAATTTTCGTTGAAAGTTTTTGTTGAGATGTACATCGTATATTTTTTTCAAAATTTTTACTTTATTTGGTTCTGAAGTTTACGCGAATACTCATTAATACTGTAAAGCATTCGAAACGTCAGGCATAAAATAAAAATAAACGTTCGCGAAATCAATCCGTAAAATTGTGTTTTATTGTAATTTTTACTTTCTTTGTTTTAAAGTTAGATGGGGGGGGGGGGGCATTTTACCTCCTGGGAAGCGTATAGGTATATTTCAGGTATATCATAAAATTGTTTTAGAAACCTCAATGTCATTTTAAAAGACTTATCGATAAACACTCCACACGCCTAGCTTTGAGTATTTTTTTTAGGTTTTAGTTTTATGTATGGGAGCCCCCACTTAAATGTTTTTAACTTTTTGTATCTGACAAGATACACCCACCTACAAAGTTTCAGCTGTGTGATGCTAATAATTTTAGAATAAGGCTGCGGCCCCATCTCTACGGCGCGGCGCCGTACCGTACTACGGCGCGAATTCGTGCCGTAGCGCGGCGCCGCGCCGTAGAAATCCACGGCGAAAATCGTGCCGTAGCGCGGCGCCGCGCCGTAGAGATGGGGCCGCGGCCTAAAGTGGCTGTGACATACGGACGGACAGACAGACAGACAGACTTGACGAAACTATAGGGGTTCCATTTTTTGCCCTTCGGCTACGGAACCATAAAAACCGGTTAAATGCGAGTCAGGCTCGCGCACGAAGGGTTCCGTATCTACTATGATGTATGTAAGCACTTTTATTGCCATAGTAATGTTCTGGAAAACATGATAAAGATTACTTTATAAGGGTTTGATTCCCTTAAAATAACAAAATATCCGAAATTATGATACAAAACCCGTTATTGCTTTTGATGGCCCTGATTCACAATTTTGATTTTTTGACAATTATAAAGACAAAAATAGTTAGACAATCAAAATCAACATTTGACTACAGTTTCATATATTAATAATTAAGCGAAAATATACATGAATATTATATATTATAATAACTCCGCAATTTGTTTAATTACCATAGCCGTGATAGTGTTCCTTCTCAATTCATCATTTAATGCTTGTGATGTAAATTTTTTAACGAATCTACGTAACTACCGTTTAGTTGGGAGACGGTGGGGATATGGGACCCTACAAAAATTTCCCCTTTAAAAGTGCATGTAACGGAAACAGGCCACTTTATCGAAAAGTGATATTAGAAAACTCATAATCATTTAAAAATACCTATTTAACGATTTAATTTAATATATAAATTAATTTGTACATAGTCACTTTTTATGACGTAAGCACTCTCCTCATAAATGGACTGTTTGTACCGGCTTTTATTTTTAATTAATAATTTAGTAGTCTGTAAGCCCCCTAAGCGTACGTGTGTCTGCGCCCTGCGGATGTGCGGTATTACGACCGCTCCCGTGTTATTATTACGTTACTACAACTTTATTCGAGCTTATGATTCAAAGGATTAGCAACCTTATCACCAAGTAATACGAGCGAAAAGGCAAACTGAGGGAGTGTTGTTCAAATGTGGTTAGAGTTGGCTGCGGTTTGGTGCTGAATATGCGTTTAAAGTAGACAGGGCATGGACTGAACCCTGTCATAAAGGTACCTCTATATGACAGGGCCCAGTCAAGCCAGAGATATTCCACAGCTACACTATAAATACTAGCTAATTAGTATACATTTCCAGTATAAAAGATCTCATCACTTTAGGAGGAGGTGAGGATGTGATAAAAACTAATGTAATAAGACCCAAATTTTAAAAAAAAACTTGTCACACTCGTTTACTTTGCCTTACAATTTTGTGTGAGCTCTGTTTAGTCTCTAGCTCCAAAGTGAACACAAAAAATACTATTTACTTATAAAAAAGAATTTAAAAATAATACACTAAACTAAGCGCTTATCTTATGCACATTATTTGAAGACACACTGTGATGACGGGATATAAAATTATAAGCAAGGGAACGTGCAACCCTAAGTTGCAACTGTGCACAGAAATTGCTGCGCAACGCAAATGGCGTCATATTTCAATTCTTTGTCCAATTTTTACAAAGTTTCGAAGTGCAATTTATCTCTGGCTGAGTGTTTGTGTACGTAAATGTATTGCGGGAAATATTGCTCTGAATGTACGAAAGAAAACGTGCCACTGAAATATACATAATATATAATAGTATTCATTTGTGACGTATACTTTTCTAGCAAATATTAGATATTACTACTAAAAAGAAATAAAAAGGTGTAAACAAAATGCTGACTATGTATTGTACGCTCTACAAATTATACTTTTTAAATTCTCGGGACGTAGTTTTTATGCTAAAGGAACTTAGAAAGACCCATGTCTGCTGATTCAAAAGCTTCTACATATTTACGTTTGTTACCGGTCCGGACCGAAAGGCCTTGCACCCATCTGCCGAACGGTCACTGACATAGAGGCCACACCGTCGAAGGGGATTATTTTTTATTTTTTTAAAATTCAGCTTCATTGAACAACTATCCAGCAGACATCCTGGTTCTCTGGGGTTTTTATGACATATGGAAATATGTTGCACTCTTTTAACGAAATTTTCAGTTATTAAAACATTACACTAACGAATTTTTCAGTTATTAAGCCTATAATATAATTGAGACTTTGTGAATCAGTGATATGTCCTACTTTTCTACATACGTTACTTATTACACGTACTTCGCTTCAGGATCCTGCAATAAATTATATAGTATCAAACGTGTTATTATCGCATTATAAGATAAATACGTGCATTAAGCTAAAATTAACTAATTGTAGCGTACGTTAACTATGGTGATGTGAATTCAAAGTGGTTGAATCGATTGGTTGCTACAACTTTCTACTTAATATATTGAGGGATTTATTGATAACTAACTATTGAATGATACAATTTTTTGATAGCACATTTAGTTTTTATTTGATAGATCTAACCCATTTGATCTCAAAGCATAGCATGCGTTGGGTAGTCGGAGGAAATTAGAGTAGGTACTCTACATAGGGCATCATTTTGTGTAAGCAAGAAGTGATTACACACCGCGCAAAGACAAGCTGGCTGGGTGGCGTGTCATCCACCACGAATATAGCAGTAATTGAACCAAGAATACAAGTACTAGCTACATATTGTTATTTTAAACTAAATTGAACTAACTAAAATACCTATCCTATCGATAATTTTCCAAATTAGCCTGTGATAGATTGTAAAAATAAAATACGTCAATCAAATTATAACAAAGCATAACTTCTTTACTGGAAAAGCAATCGACACGCTCGTGGCTGGCTGGCAATTCGGCAAGTACCGTCGAGGGCGATTACAGTAACTGCCACGATTGGCAAGCACGAAAGCTGGAAGCATGGAAGCGACTGGATAAACCAACGGTTCACTAGCTTACGTAAATATGAGAGAAACCACAATAGCGGAATGGCAAAAAACGGAACCCTTATAGTTTCGTCAAGTCTGTCTGCCTGTCCGTCCGTATGTCACAGTCACTTTATTCTAAAACTATTAGCGTTACACAGTTGAATCTTGAAAGGTAGATGTATCCTGTTAACCGCTTTACGATTCTTAAAAAATTAGGGATTAAATAATAATAATTAGGGATTAAATAATAATAACTCCCATACATGAAAATCAAACCTAAAAAAAAAATTTTTGGTCAAAACTATGCGTGTAGGGTGTCTATGTTCTAACTTTTAAACGAAGCAAGTGTAAATTTTGAAAAAAATACGTGATGTAGATCTTTACAAATATTTTCAACGAAAATGGTTTGAGCGAAATCGAACTAATACTATAGTAGTTTTTGAGATATAGCAAATCTTCAATAACCGCAAAGCAAACCGCATTAACAAAGTTATATTTGTGGTCAACAAAATATTGTGATATTTTGGCTACGTGGAAATAAGAATCCCTAATTCAATTTAAGTTGGCACGGAACCCGCTCCAGCTCGCACTTGGCCGGTTTTTTATGAGACTGTTCGTAAAACATTTTTGTAAAAATTAATTTTGCTGCTCTAAAGCTTTTAATACTTAGTTGACATTTAAGAACGAAAGGAAACATAAACTAAACAGAATTTAACTATCCCAATAAGGGCAATTAATGTCCTTGAACATGCGAAATAATGATAGGTCATAATTAAAACAATTGACAACTACCGCGATTTCTTTTAGTAAAGCTAAATATCTAATGTTTATTACTAAAAATAAGTCATGTGGCGGTGTTTCACAACATATTACGACGTATCAGGTGCGGGCGCAGCGTTGCTGCTGTATCACACAGCACCGCATCTGGGTCACGCGACCGCAGATCGATCCAACTCAGCAGCCTCTGTTGCTGTTTTAAAACAGTAACTTCATGTCATGTCAGCGAAAAATAAAATGACGTCGAACCTATCTTAATCGTATACACGATTTCAGTTTGAATAAAAAAGGGTATCAAAAAGTACGGGGACTAACATCCGCTCCAAGCTTTTGAGATAAAAAACGAAATGTTTTTTTTTATTTATTTATTTATTTTTTTAATTGTATTTTTCTTTTTCTGTGTTTCTTGTCTAGTCTGTGTCGAATAAAGCCATCATTCATTCATTCATTCATTCATTCATTCAAATGTAATTTAAATCGAATGCTAATGATTTTCCTCCGTAAGTGTCAAAAGATCTCATGATTGCCCGTATCAAAAGAATCTGTGAGTGACAGCCTAACTACATTGAGATCTCCATAGCATTAGCAACGTTAATCAGCGCTCACTTGATTCCGTTATGTTACAACGAGTTGCGATCACCGTCGGCGTTTAAATATTGGTTGCGATAAGCGTTGCGAATAGACGGACACGCAATCTATTAGATACGAACAGTTATTAGAGGAGTAATTTACGACCGGTAATTACAACGCTTGGACAACGCGTGAAAACAACAAAAAGCGATAAATGCCCGTTTGCACAGTACGGCACGGTTCTCATAATGTTGTGGCAAGGTGAAATGATAAATATGGAGAAATGTTTTTATCACAGATTGCTTTGGGTAATAAGTAATTACTTGCTATCAAATGCAAAAGTATGAACTATCTGCTCATAAAAAAAACAACATTTGACAATCACTAATATAGGGTATTTGCTTTCCACGTTCGGTCGTCGCGAGAGCGCATTAGTCGTGATTGGCACTCGGCAGAGAGCGTGGGATCTATTTACGTGAGTAACGCGTCAAACTGCTGACAAATACCCACTCAATTTTAACAGCTTTGGAGCTAGCACTTAAAGAAGACATGGAAAGTTCTTAAGCGGCCAGTCACAGTTGGATGTTCAAACGAACGATCTGCTCCCCGATTCACGTATTATCGGCATGTACTATTGGACTACAGTAGTCATTCAGGAGTGCTATTTTAACACATTGTTGAGGGTCTTGATGATTTTTGAGGATTTTTGGGATAAATGATGAAGACGTGACTGGTCGGTTTTAAAGACGTGTAATAGAAGAGAAAAAGCTAAGCTAATTGACAAGTATCAACGCTGGAGCGTTGCGTTGCTATTAAAATTTACTAGGCGTTAGGAGAACTCAAATAAAACTAACTAAGGACTTAAATCTATTTCGAAGATGGTCTTGGTCTCCAACATGCCCCCGGCCGTTGAAAGCTGGTCTTTCAACAGAGATCTTCAAGTAGAACACAGATTCTCGGGAACGCCCTGCGTATGATGCCAGTTGAGGTTCTTATATCGGCTACCCGAGATGCACCGTCTTTACCTGGATGCAGTGCCACAATGCGTCCCAACTTCCACTTTAATGGTGGCAAATTGTCCTCTTTTACGACAACAAGTGAGTTCAATTTTAAGGAACCCTTATTTTCGTGCCACTTGACTCGTTTCTGCAGTTCAGAAACGTATTCTTTGTTCCACCGCTCCCAGAAATGCTGTCGAATTTGCTCGATCCTCTGATGACGAGTCAGATGACTGCTGGAGTGGTCGCGAACATCTTGAACTGGCAAAGAAGTGAATGGTCTGCCTATTAAAAAGTGAGCAGGCGTGAGCGGCATTAGATCCTCTGGGTCTGATGATAGGGGAGTGAGCGGACGAGAGTTTAGTATCGCCTCAATCTGCACCAGGGTAGTGTTAAGCTCTTCGTACGTTAAGTAACAATTTCCCAACACTCTTTTTAAATGAAATTTGGTCGACTGGACAGATCTCTCCCAAATACCACCGAAATGAGCTGCATAAGCGGGAAGAAAATGAAATTTAATACCTTCCTTAGCCACACATTCAGACAATGTATCACAACTGCTTTTTAACATATTCGAGATCTCATTACATGCTCCAACGAATGATGTTCCATTATCGGAATAAATATTTAACGGTTTCCCTCGGCGGGACATAAAGCGGCGTAACGCATTTAAATAATTTTGACTCGTCAAGTCGCCTACTAATTCTAAGTGTAAGGCCTTCGTTGTGAAGCATACAAAAATAACGATATACACCTTTACTAGTTTGCATCCACGACCTTGACGACTAGCTGACATGATGGGGCCTGCGTAATCAACGCCTACATTTTGAAATGGATATTCTGCCGGAGAAAGTCTACAAGACGGCAGATCACCCATTTTAGGTACTACAGTTCGTCCCTTCATGCGCTGACAAAGAATGCATTGACGAAAAGTTAATTTGGCTAGATTACGACCTCCTAAAGGCCAATAGGTCTCGCGAATTGTAGCCAGTAACAATTGGGGTCCCGCATGTAATAGCTTGAAATGTTCATATTTAAATAACAATTTAGTAAATATATGAGTGGACTGTATTAAAATTGGATTCCTTTTATCAAAGTTATAATCAGAATTTTGAAGTCTACCACCGACGCGCATGATTTGATTTTCATCAAGAAAGACGTTCCATTTTAAAAGATGATTTTTGTATGGCAGTGATTTATTGGATTTTAGAATTTCATACTCTGGGAACGAATCCTTTTGAGCTTCAATTATAATGATGTGCAGCCCCCTTTGCAACTCATCATTGTTCAGATGAAGGGTCTGCTCAAACCTCCCTTTACATGCGTTAATAAAACGGATAACGTATGCAATAGTACGTTGTAATCTCATAAATTTTGAAAATCGATCGAAATCGATAAGTTTATTTGACTTTTCACTCATAACTTGACTGTGCAACGACGCGTTAGGTTTAAGTTCAGGTAAATCTTCAGTATCACCTGGGGTACTAGGCCACGAAGACTGGTCATGTAGTAAAAAGGCTGGGCCAGACCACCAGATGCTTGTTAGCGGCAAGTTATTTGCATTGACTCCACGCGACAATAAATCCGCAGGGTTGTCTCGAGTAGGTACATGTCTCCATGTGTAGGGATGTGTTTGGTCAATAATTTCTGCCACTCGATTGCGAACAAAGGTATTCAACTTGATAGGCAGCATTTTTAACCACCCCAGAACTATCATGGAGTCTGTCCAAAAAAATACATTTGAGGCTGGAACCCGCAATGAATTCTTTACCTTTTCATAAAGGCGCGCACCGACTAAAGCAGCACACAGTTCCAGTCTAGGAATTGTGACGGGCTTGATGGGAGAAACGCGACTTTTGGCCATTAACAGTTGCACGACCACTTCACCATTGGTATCAAGACTGCGAATGTAAATTGCAGCGCCGTAAGCTCGTTCAGAGGCATCACAAAAAATATGCATTTCCATCTGCTTAAAAGAATCGCAAACAACACGACGCGGTATCCCTAGACTGCCGAGCATTGGCAGGAACTGCATGACGTCATCCCATGCCGTGGCAATGTCAGCTGGTAATTGCTCATCCCATGTAAGTTTTTTAAGCCACAGTGCTTGCAATAATATTTTAAGTTTTATCACACAGGGCGATAACAATCCTAAGGGGTCGAAAATTCGAGCAATTACAGCAAGCATTTCACGTTTAGTGTTGTCGATTTTAGCAGGGATATTAATTGGAAAGCATAGCTCATCTGATTGGGTTTCCCAACTCAGACCTAAGGTTTTGCTGATGCTGTCAGTACTTTCAATGTTTAGATTGAAAGACGACTGTTCTTGGCAATCCAGCAACAAAGCAGGCTCGTTAGACTTCCACTTCCTCAAAGGCATGCAAGCGGAAGCAAGAGCATGAGTGACTTTGTCTCGTAATGACATTGCTGAGTAAAGCTGGTCAGTGCCTGTAAGAAGGTCATCGACGTAGAAGTCATTTATGATGACCTCTGCGACCTCAGTGTCGATGCATTCAAGGCCTATTTGTTTTAAGCATCTCGTTGCTAGAAATGGCGCGCTGGCGGTGCCGTATGTAACGGTGTTTAACTCGTACACTTTAAGCGGAGATAATTCATCATCACGCCATAAAATTTTCTGCAAGTGTCTGTCCGAAGGATGTACGACCACCTGCCGGTACATTTTCTCCACATCGGCTGAAAGAACAAACTTGTGCATTCTAAACCGTATTAAAATGGATAACAAGTCGCTTTGTACAGTCGGTCCCACCATCTGTAAATTATTTAGGGATTTACCTGAGGTAGTAGGTGCGCTGGCATTAAAAACCACACGCAGTTTAGTCGTTGAACTACTTTCCCTCAGAACGCCATGGTGAGGAATAAAATAATTGATTTGGTTTTCGTCAATCAAACACTCGGACATATGACCTAAAGCAATATACTGAGACATAAAATCCTTGTACATAATATTTAACGAAGGCTGGGAACGATTTCTGCGCTCAATTGACAGAAAACAACGTTTAGCTCGTTGTAATGAGTCGCCCAGTACTTCAGGGGATTCCTTCAAAGGTATCTTTACACAAAAACGGCCATCATCTAAGCGAGTCGTATTTTTGACGAAATGCTCTTCACATAACTGTTCATCCGCAGAGTAGGTAGATGACTGACGGCAAACCTCTTCAAGTTGCCAAAAACGCGTTAATTGGTTTTGAATATCATCTACATCGCGTGAAGAACTGATTCCCATGTTGACCTGGGTAAAGTTACACATGACAGGGTCTGACTGGTTTATTAAATTACAGCCGCTGTTAATTGGGCCAGAGACCAGCCAACCAAGCCTCGTTTCATAAAGAACCGGTTTGTTAGCACCTAACGTTATCTTTTGTGAACCCAATAAATTCCAAAACAAGTCTGCGCCTATAATGATATCAATTTCGGCAGGTGTGTGGAAGTTAGGATCAGCTAAGTGTAAATCTATAGGAATGTTCAAGTTACGTAAGTCTATCTGTCTACTAGGAACGTTATCTGTTATCGTTTGTAGTACGAAGCACTGTAAATCAAATGAATACGACTCACTTAATGATTTTATATGAACGCTGCACATTTTACCTACGTGTGAAAGTGAATTATTAATGCCCTGAATAGACCTATCAACCGTCTGAATAGGTAAGCTTAATTGCTTACTCAGCTTTTCGGTGATCAAGCACGACGAGCTTCCAGAATCAAGGAGCGCGCGCGCAACATATTCCTTATTATTCGCATCATAACACCTGACTAATGCAGTAGATAACAGGACGTCGGACGTGGTGCATGTATTATGTGAATGCATCGCACTGATATTTGCTGTGAGCGTCACAGCAGCAGGAATAGATGTAGACGGTTCGCTTGAAGAATTATCGTGCACATTCTCACGTTCAGTAGTGTTATCAACCAAAGATCGTTGTTTGAATTCAGTGCAATGAATCATTGTATGGTGTTTACGCTTACATATTTTGCAGCCGGGTTTTTTACAGTTAGACGAATAGTGACCGCGTCTGAAGCAATTAAAACATACTTTATAGGTCGGCAAAACAGATAATCTTTCAGTGACGTTAAGAGCTAGAAACTGTGGGCAAGTGTTCAAGTTGTGATTATTATTGCATCTAGGACAACTTTGGGAAGATGAACTACTTGTGTTAGGGTTATCAAGTGATACCATAGCCTTTATTTTTGAATTTTGTTTCGTACTTTGTGTATTTGATCCCCGGCGAACAGTAATATTTTGAGATAGTTCTAGCGTTTCGATTAAATCTGCCCTGCTACGTAAAAAATCCATAAATCGCGTAAACGAGATCGATGTCATTTTATCAAAGCGACCTTTACATTCTTCCCATTCACGAAACGACTTAGCATCTAATTTTTGACTGATAATGTGAATCAATAACGTATCCCATCTATGAACAGGCTCACCTAACGTACTTAGTGCTCGAATATTTTTATTAACAGTGTCAATCATGCGTTTTAGTGATTGTGAGGACTCCTGTGAAATCTTTTCAATATTAAAAAGTGCTGTGACATGATTTTGGATTAACAACCGCTTGTTATCAAATCTTTCACAAAGGAGGTCCCATGCAACCTTATAGGTTTGTGCTGAAAATTCAATTGCTTGGATGACGACAGCTGCAGTACCTTCTAGGGAAGATCTGAGGTAATGGAATTTGTTAATTTCGTCAATACTTTCGTTATCATGGATGAGACTAGAAAAGGTGTCGCGAAATTCCAACCAGTTATCATAAGCTCCAGAGAATTTCGGCAGCTGAATAGTGGGCAACTTGACCAGTTGAGTACGATGTGAGCTGCGAGTAGATTTACTTTCATTCTCGTTACTTTTAGCAATTGACTCGATCATAAATTTGGCTTGAGCTAACAATGAAAAGTATAATGTCTCGACATTTGACCTCTCGACTGCTTCAATATCAGGAGTTTCAGACATGCATTCTAGTTGCAACTGAACACTGTCAAACTCAGAATATAAACACTCTAATTTTTCTGTACGCAGTTGCAATTCCATTAACTGACATGGTGTGATTTCAGAGGGTTTTAACTGAGATAAATAGTTGCTAAATACCGTTAGTCTCCCTTTGTATGTGCCTCTGCGCTTTCTGAGCTCCTTGTCCGTCATATTTAAAGAGAAATGTCGTAGACCTGGAATTTATACAATAATAGGGTTGTATCACAATGTATCTAACCTGAATCTGTATATTATTTTGCCACAAAACTGATTGACTATTTATGAGACTTTACAATACCAATGACGTAGATTATTTTTTATGTTTGACACTAAGTATGGATATTATTTTGACTTTTAATTACAAAAAACATAGATTAACTTTACTATTTTAACTGTTTACACTTGATATTTTACTGATTATTTCCTAGATTTTAAATTGACTAAATGTGGTACTAACCTTGTTTAACCAATCACTTAACTTAATACCTAATACCTGAGTGTTGGGTGGAAAATAAGATAAACACTATGCTTAACACTGCATTTCTTAATCCTTGCATTAGTTGAAGGCGATTTTCCATCCAATGACTTGCGATTTTTAACCTCTCGCTCCACGATGCCCGGGTGCTCAAGTCGTATATTCCGCAATACTCGGTAAATCGGTGATCCTTTAATCCTCACTGCTGGTCTTCCTATTAATCCTGCTCGTTATGGGCCATGTTGAGGGTCTTGATGATTTTTGAGGATTTTTGGGATAAATGATGAAGACGTGACTGGTCGGTTTTAAAGACGTGTAATAGAAGAGAAAAAGCTAAGCTAATTGACAAGTATCAACGCTGGAGCGTTGCGTTGCTATTAAAATTTACTAGGCGTTAGGAGAACTCAAATAAAACTAACTAAGGACTTAAATCTATTTCGAAGATGGTCTTGGTCTCCAACACACATCGTGTGCTTATAGTCAGCTGCATTGAATGGTGACACGCTGCTGTCAGAATAGTAAGGTTTATCAATTGCATTATCGTAGTACAACTGATGCACAACTTAGTGACGACTCAAATAGCGGAATTAAGGCCCTGAAGTTCAGTTGAAAGGAAGAGTTTAAGAAGTAACCCAATGTGTAAAGATGACCTTCGTATGTTGCTGTGTGCCAATAACCTTAGAACTAAAGCTTATTTTATTGCTTGAATGTTCAGTACAGGTCAATTTATGGCAATGTAATGAAATTATTCAATGATCTACCTACATTTTTAAGGTTTTACAAAGACGCAAATGTAACAAGGGTGCGGAAACACATAGCGACCTCGTAAAATAATGTGGCTGAGATCAATAAAGTTGAATACGAACGAGATACAATGGTGTGACTTCTACTTTACGAGGACTAACTCCAATACGCAGTAAAGCTCTCGGGCCCGCATATAAACAAAGAAGCAAACTAGTCCGGCTTCGATTGCTCAGACAATCGCTCCTTTGTATTGGAGCTGATAGTTAGCTATGCCAACTCAATTTTGGTTAAACTTCTCCTTACTCGAGTAACAAGATCTAGCAAACAATGTCTAACTTAATAGTTTCCTAAAGCTGGTTAATGTGAAATACGGTTCCTGTTATTTGAACTTTTCGAGGTAATACTATAACAATTAATGACTGTACCGGTAATATTAGTACGTTTATCAGCCCAACAAGCATTACCAAAACGTTTGCCTACAATGTATGTTCAACTTTAGCTTAATCTATCAATCAAACAAACATCTCCTCACCATAGATGACCTTTTAAACGTTCACGAAGATATACTATAATTTTTTATCGAGGGTAATTCCTTCATTCAGAGCTCTTTTGCGGCTTCGGAGCTAAGTGTGAGGCATGGCTGGTATTATAAATAGAGCCTCTTTATTTTATTTCATATTTTTTTTATTAGGTGTACAAAACAGAGTAACAAAAATTGCTTGACAAATCAAAAGATAAAAGTAATTAAAATACAGAGGTAGGCTGCAGCCCTAACTATTGTCTGTCGCAAAAATGCCTTCATGTATATTAGGCACTACACAAATCACAAGAGTAGTATACCTATACCTATAGCTACCTACTTGTATCTATAGGTACTTAGGCTAGTAATATGAAAAATGGATTGTGCTTCAAACATAGAGCAAATTTTAACGAAAATTGATCTCTAAAAGATACTTTCAAAGTATTAGTTTATTTGCATTTTGTTTATAAAGCATTTTAACTCTATTTCATGAATCCTAAGAACAAAGCGCAACCGTCGTTCTCTTCACGATGCGATAACCAACTGAAACTATTGTCCTCGCCGATGGCATCGACAGAATATCGTTATTTACCTCAAAAGTGTAACTGGAGAATTTGCGGCGAAGCGAGGTGACGGTCTTTGCGGGTGTTACTGAACTACTGAATACTGATACTCTGTAACATTGCACCTTATTCCTTTCCTATAAAAATAAACTTCGTATGCTTGTTGAAAGTAAGTACAATGTACTAGCAGGATGCGGGTGTACGCGGTAATATGCATAACGTTGGTAACATCGACAAATGGCCGAATGGGGAGCATTACAAAAGACTACATTGAAATAAATGTTGACATTACAACTCGCGTGTTTCCTGTTATAAAGGTACGGGGATCTGGGTGCTTCAGGAAGTGACTACTACATAGATAAGTAAGTATGTGAATACTATTTTAATTAAATACGCTGCTAGCTGGGATACTAGCTGTTTGTTCAAAGGATGTGACACACTTTTTGCAAAACTAACCACTTCCTAACTAAAAGGAATCGTAATATGAAATGTTTTCTTCTAAAACTATGTAACTAAATCAATATTGCTCATTCAATATTACTTTTCTTTTACATACCTTTCGCTTTATAACATATCATATCATATACTTCATATATCTCCGCCACACCGCAAGTCGGGCATGAAAACAAAAGACTGCTCTCCGATATAAAACTGAAAGCGTTTCATAACGCATGGGAAAGCAATGAAGTTTCCAATTAAAACGACTATATTACAATCTATACCGAACGATACCATAAACCACTTTATGAATGCGTTACACGAGGGGATGTGAGCACAAGAGATCGCGTCTCGAGATAAATCTACACACGACACTCAAGACACTTTCCAAAGCGCGTGAGATAAGTTCCCCGCGCCAACTTATGGGCCCGTATTTACCGACTGCCACCCACTGATAAGTTGACAATGGAATATTTGCCCTAACCGGCTTAAGAATATATATTTTTTTCCTAGAAAGGGTCCAAAGGGAGCTTTTTGTAGTAATCAAATCGCAAAAAAGTAAATGAAAAAGTAAGAAACTATAGATATAATAAATTAAGAAACTAAGTAAAGAACTATGAACTTAGGTATGCTTAAAGCATTTCTTCTAAAATAATGAAGTCTTTAGACAATTAAGCAGAAATAACCTACCAAGTGGTTAGTCATATTTCACTTTAAGTTTAAGTTTGTTAGTAGAGTTAAAAGCAGGGCAAATTATTTACACCGAATTCATAATACCATCTTAAAATTTCAAGACTAGAAGACTGGAGACCGTTTATAGCTACGGAACTTAGTTCGCGTTACATAGAGCAGAGATAATCGCAGTTCATAAACAACATAACAATTGCAGTTTCGCGTTGCACAGAACCGAATTATTTTATCGCCGCCCGATGTTATCGCAGTATTGTGCGCGAGAGCATACGGGGTGAAAACACACGGGTGGTTATTTTCACCAGACCTGCCACTTATTCAATTTCATTTATGTGTACATATCCATGCTTAATAAATGATGGTATCTGACGTCACGCAGGAGAATACAACTGTATAAAACGGGCTCAAGACCGCCAATCATGGCTGAAAATGGAGGAGCCATAGGTACCTACATCCGAGATTGGATAACACTAAGCTTATGATGATCCATAATTAAATATGAAAATGATTTTTACGTATTTGTCATTGTGATAACTGTAACATATTCTATATGTAACCAAAATAAAATTAGTGATACTATATAGTTTTTTTTCTCGCGTTTCTACTGTAACTTCAGGCGCAATAAACAATTTTTATCAGTGCAATTACCAAGACATCCACATTTTGCGAACTCTAGCAGCGCCGGTCACAAATTGCGCCGTACATTTCAAGCGAAGCAGTCTGCCTGAGGCGATACCATCTGAGCGGCGGCACGTCTGCCTGCGCACGTTGTAAAAATATTCTGACAAACCACGCTGTGTTTATGTTTACTAGACGAGACAGACCACCTAGGCCGTTCCCCAAATTGTATATATACGAGTACGAGTAGAGGGAGCAGTCCTGAATTTCAATCAATCTACTTAAATTACAGGATGCTGTGGTTAAGAATCACATCATGATGGTAATAATGACGAATGAAGCGATTTTAAAAATGTAAAAGTCATTTCTTATTTTTAAGAAGAAAAAAACATGCTATAGGTCTGTTATTGTAGAGCCTAAGAAAAAATGCGATTTTGAAGGCCGTTTTGCGAAAGACTGTCAGACAGTCAAATATTTGATTAAAAAGTTAAAGTTTAAGTGTTGTTTTATATCTTTATAATATCCTTCAGTAAAAAAATCTAAGAATATCTGTATAGAAATTCTTGAAAAAACGAATATAAAGAATATTGGATCTGTGACACCGCGGGCGGATAGGCGTTACAAAAATTGCGTAAACGAAGTTTAATGACATAACAATGACATTATTTTAAAGCTCCAAAGGCAGTTGGCTAGATCTGCTATAAAAAGCTTGGCGTTATCGGCCGTCGGCTTACTTCCAAGTATTTTTCAGTTAGTGAAATAGCTCTGTAGTAAAAGTTCTAAAGCATTTGGTAGATAGTCGGCTGAGTCAAGCAATTATTCTAAATCAAATTACACACTAATAGTAATTGCTTTCACTATCACATAAGTATAAAAGTTACGTGATACCTACCAACAAACTCCAATAAAGCCGGGCTTTGTCGTAATGTCGCGAATATGCGGATGAATAATCCAATGTGGATTATAAGATAAGATAAGATAACTCTTTATTGCACATACATATAGGTGGTCTTATCGCAAATTAAGATGTTATTAGCAATTATTCTTCTTTTACTTCTTATTGGCGATGTTTTAAGTTACTCAATAAGCTTCGCTTATTAGCTAGCATGGGGATTAAAAATAGTTTCTGAATTTGTGATGTTTTTGTGGAATTTAGATTTATCTCCTTGTTCGATTTATGAGAAAACGCTTTTATTTGTATCATTCATTATATCGAGATCTTGTATTGTATGTCAATCGAATAAACGGAAATTCAAATATTTTCATATAGTACCTAACTATGCCTTAATAACGCAGGTTACTCTATCCAGCAGATTTATTCGAATAAAAACTTTATTGCACTGCAGATGTAATGTAAAAGTGTAACTAATTGCAAAAGTATTAAAGTATTTTTTTTGTAATAGTGCCACGATTTGGCAGCTGATGGATCGTGCAACAGCAGTAAACTCTTGAAACTGTTTCAAAGCTGATACTTTTAAACCTTCCCACGGCAGACCTTTTAGTACACACCAGCTTTGGTATGAACTAGCGTCGTGCAAATAAACAAAAGTTTTTGTGTTGCAATTACGTCACATCCTGACGGCGGCATATGGCCCGTTGGACCCGCTTCCTGCGCACACGGTACACGACATGCGAAAATAGGGATGACGATTTGTGGTTTGGTTTCAGGCAGAGTGAATACATGATTATGATTAATGAACACAATGGATAATTTTGCGCAATAAAGGAATGTTTGTTTGGGGTTCATTGCTGTGCTGTATTCATCTGATTAAGTGGCTGAAAAAAATTTACTATTGTTTTATATTATTGTCAAAGTGTAAAAAAAATACTTATTAGCAAATATTTTAACTTTAGATAGTACCTAATTCATAGTTATTTCTACAACTAATGATTTAAATAAAAAAATTGTTCAAATACCATATTTTATGACAAGATTCTATTCTTAGAACTCATTGAAAGATTTTTGTGGATTATGCGATCTTATGAATGCGCATACCTATTCATCAGTCTATAATCGTTTATTTTGACGTACAATCGCCATCCCTGCTCAAAATCATTCTCACGCGACTGACTGACGGCAAACAGAGCTAATGTGTTGGCAAATGCTTTGCCCAGACCCCACACTAGAGCCCCACACCCATACTAAACCTTATCTCTAACAAACTAAAGACCATGTTAGTGCAAGTTCCATGAGTATGGTTCCCATCAGTGTCAGAGTTATCTGGGAACTCCCAATTCGCGCCGCTTGTTAATAATTAATATGGGAGTCTCGTGAATTCATGTATTTTTCTATGTGAGAAAATACGTGCGGAGACTGTTTATTTGAGGCATGTCAGTTCAAGATTTAGAAGATATATTAACTTGAAAGAAGAGGGTTATATAATATATGACCATGAGGGAGAAAGGAAAAAAATACCTTTTAAATTACGTTTGATAAACTATATCAAGAGCGTGAATGGTTTAATGCCATTAAAATTTTAGGAGTAAAAGTACAGGACCACATCATAAATATAATTTATGTGGTCCCGTATTGTTTATGGTATTTAATGATGTAAGTAGTAATGTAATGATGTAGGTAAGTGTATGGTAGATAATAAAAAATTAAAAATAAAATATTTTTCTTCACTTACAAAATTACTGTTTATTTTTTCTAAAGCATATTGAAACTGCTACATGTTGCGTACATTGCACGCAAGTAAGAAGACCCCACAAGAAGCAAATTAGCCGACTAAAACCACCGCATACTTCTTGATTTAGCTCAACCTCGCTATAGTTAGTGCACTATTTATTTTCGTTTCAAAGTTTGCCGGTCTCCGCCATAAAGCTTAATAAGCTGTGTGAAAAACGTCTTTGTTGAACATAAAGACCTTTTCTAGCCAGGATGTAAGAGCTAAGTTCCTTTGCGTGTTCCGTCTAAAAATACCGAGATAAGATGAGAAATAATAGCGGTTTCTCATACGAGTTCAGATACAAAAGGAGTAGATTGTACTCGTACAGGCCAGCGATAAATAAATTTCCTGATATATTTTTATCTGGCTAGATTGTTTTAACTGCAAACCTAAGTTTGGGATTGTTTTATGTTTGTCTTTTGAATGCAGCATTTTTATTGCAATTTTAAATAAACGTTTAGGTAGTTTATTTTACAAAAACTATTTTAGACGATTATTAGGTATTCTAACAATATAAATAGGTACCTAGGAGCAAATATTCAACTTTGACTATGACATTTCCAATATAAGTCATTCTTTGTCCATTTCTTCTCAGATCAAGCCGAAGCACCGATTCTCGAAGTACAACTATGCATACTGTACACGGGCAGTGAAGATTTTTTTTTACCCAATAAAGTCTACTATGTCTATAAAATGTACGCTTCTTGGCGGAATCGCCTCGCATGCGATAGATACCGTCGATATTTCAGCGGCTCAGGGGCTGCGAATTGCGATCAATCTCCCTCCGCAGGAGCTCGAAGCGATCATATCGCGATGGATGCCCAAGCCGACTGAGGGACGGAAATCGATTTGTCATTATCGAGTTGTATTGGTAAAAGATTATTGTTTAATTATTGTTTTTTCATATTTGCGATGAGCACTTAGTTAAAAGCAAGTACCCTACTACCTACGTATTCTACTATACTTCCACAACTAGTACGAGTCAAACCATTTTATTAGTAAAAAGAGTATGACGGGTAGTTATTTAGCATAGTAAAATAAATAGAGGAATGGGTATGTATTAAGGTCATCCATGCAATCCTGTCAATATGCAGCTACCTCATTGCATTATCATTACACATCACTGTAATGATAGTATAGAGTTCACACATCTGAAAAGGGTACATACCTGTGACATTCTGTATTCCATTTTTTGTACGTTACTGCGTGCGTTCCCCTTGACAGACAAAAGCCTCGGACTTTAAATTCGGCCGTCACTTTTTGCCTAGCTTTCCACCGTGTCCGTAAAAACGGCTGGTAAAAAACAGTAGTCGGTAAAATAGGCTAAATGCAACGGCACAAAAAGCCGGAAGCGGACCTAGCGGCGCCCGTGCGTGGCTTCACTTCGAAGGCTTACAGGGAACAGTTTTTATCTGAATGCGACTTAACAGGATAAAAAGAGTTTATGAAGTTTTTTATTTTAGTATTTCTATTTCTCTATGAGGTGCAGCGTAGGACGTCCATCGACAAGATGGCCAGACGACCTTGTAAAGATCGCAGGATCGCACTGGATGCAGACCGCTCACAACCGGTCATTGTGGAAAGCCATGGGGGAGGCATATGGTCAGCAGTGGACGTCCTTCGGCTGATAATGACGATGATGATGATGTGACAACTGGCATCACATGATGCTGTCTCCACCTTACATGCAATACCTGGCCCGTAGAGTACGAGTAGCTTACTGCTGTACGTTGTACGTATGTATGTTTGTGTGTGACCCTCCCCTGTGACTCTATTAGCCATTACAATCCGGTGCCAAGCGTGTAATATCCGATAACCCCGACGCAGCGCTATAAGTGAGTAACCTGGCACTATACTTAGTCCCCCAACGCCATTAGGCCGTTAGACTGAGCGCTCTCAGCCCCGCGCAATTTGGACGTCCATTAGGCCAACATGTGAGTCGATTGACGCGCCGCTTTACATCCGCAGTTCCGCGTGGAGTACGCCTAAGTATAGAGCTACTCACGGGTTGACATGTCTATATAGCGTTCCGAATAACTTAATCCTCAAAACCTTTGCCATAAGCTTTATCGTTACTCAGTAGATGACCGTTTTACACATCATTGAAGCTCGCGATTAACGTGATTTATCATCGAAAGCATCATGATTTATCTTATTTTCATTTGAAGCGTAGAGTCGACAATTTAAATACCATCGGAGGGGTTTAAACTCCTACTGGCTTGACCCTAAACTGTTTATTTCAGGCAAGAACATAATTAAGTTAAAGTTTTAGGTAGTCTGCTGAAGGTGAATAGTCAATATAAATAATTTCATTTCATCTACCTAACTCTATATTTTTCACAGCTTTGATGCTTTTTTCTTTGTGAATAGGCACTGCCTATTCATGAAAAACTTTTTCATTTGTGCGTATCCCCAGTGTACGAGGCTAGCTTAGCTGCATAAACACGATAGAAAACGGAAAATTGGTCCAACAAATACAGTTGTTTATAGAGGAGATTGGAATACAGTGTACCCTCTAAATTCCACAGAGGAACGCGTTATCTGGAGTGAACGCACTCTCTGTTTGAACAGTTGAAGTGGCCACAAACATTCGTTACTGTGGGGCTACTTTGAACACTCCTCTATAATTTCGGATCAACCGTCACGCTCACTCGCACTGAATTGTTTAGGATGGGTAGAGTAGGTAATCTGAAAAATGTCTTACAGAGTAGGGCGTCTGGTGGTTCCAAGGCGTCAGAGCTCGGATAGCGTCACGCATTCCCGCGATCCGTACACTCCACGGACTTCACGCCTGTCCGCCCGCGGGATTAGCCATGGACATCCTCTGAAGTGACCGGAATCCGAGAATGAATGACGTCGGTAAATCGATTCTTAACCGCGAAGTTGTCAGATTATAAGACGAATACCCGACTATATTCAAAGTACTACGTGTCAAAAAGTCGTAAACTTTTTAAGGGTGTTTTTTTTATAAAACATTTTACCTACACATCAAGACATAGATATTATGAAGCGGTGGTGATGACGCACTGTTTAAGGCAATTGAACGTTATGTTTTATTATTTTACATACAAGTAAGCACGAACGCTGTAAAGTGTTCGTAATACCGTATCTGTAATTGTATCCCTAGTATATTTTTCAGAATGTGTTAACAATATTGGAACTGAGTTTCCATTTGTGGCTTCTCAGTTCTATATGCATTTAGACTGATATTGCTTTTTTATTTGAAAAGATGATACCTCCCTTTTCCACATGCATCGTCAATACTGCACGCATTATGCTAATTTCGTATCACGCGATCGCATGCATTGAATTTAAAATCCAATTCACAAAACAAGTGGGACGTCCCCTGACAATTTGATACCTAGCGACGCTGAATTCTAATCACGCTGTCATGCCTGGTATTAACGCTTATATTGCTTCTAAAGAATCCTTTGGAATCGCGACAGGCGACTTCCTGACAATAGGAAACTTTGTAGACGCTCGTGGAGTGCTATAGTGCGCGAGCATTGTCATTTTTCTGCAGACGCATAGAAAAACTTTGTCCCCGATCGCCTATTGTAAGACACCCTTTCAGAGGCGTTGGATTAAACGAACTTTAGCAGGAATAGATTACAATCGGAATCTGGCGCTTATCGTTACGCTCGTGTAAAGGAAGTGCCTTATCATGATGGTGTTGGAGAAAAAATCGCCCGTTATCAGCTGCTTCCGAGAAGGAATATAAAAAGCTCAGTATATCATTATCATTTATCAAATCTATGGCATGTTTTACCATGCATAACACCGTCAAGTTTTTCATACTCTTCTATCAATCCACTACTTATGAGCTCGGCTACTTATCCGTTCCCTGCTTTCATATTAAAAAGCTTTAGGTAATTTTGTGATAAAAAACTCGTCTAGTTTGTTTGTTTAGTTTGGTTGGTCAGGACTAACCAAGTTACAGAGACTTGATTATCTGATAAAAACATGATTTCGCATTTTGGACAGCTCGTAAAGCCGCATTGCTATTGGGATGGGTCTAGAGAGTGGCTATAGAGCCAAGATATAGTGCCATGCCATGTAAAATAGTGCTCTATAAGGCATGCCAAATAGTGTACATATAGCATGAACGACAGAGTGCATGCGACATGCAATCTTTCGTCGTCAAAGGGCTTTAATCATCATCATTTATTTATTTCAGGCAAATTACACCCATAAAGTTACTTAACACTTTACTAAAATTACAATTAGATTAAATTAAATTAAAAACAAAGGAATGTCACTTTTTGATATTAATTAAATTTAAATTTAAATACAAATGTCACTATAATAAAGGGGATGTACTAGACGAATAGCAGTCATCTGTCATTCTTCAGATAAGTCTTAACTCGTCAAGTATGTGTGAACGAGACACAATAAAAATTCCATTATTATGCGACTCCCGGCAGTCGTTTGATACCTGACTGATTAATAGCCTCTGCTATCCCCATTGGCAGTAGGCGAGTTTTCGCCTGATTGAAAACATGTTGATGAGATACACAATGAAGAAAAATCTTAAAACTTTTCTTTTTAAATTTTGTGCTGGTACACACCCAGCCTAACACGGAAAGCGCGGCAGTGTAAACACCAATCCGTCACGGCGTGCGGCGCGCTCCTCGAACGTCACACTTCGATTTCCATACTTCAAAGACGTTTTAATTTCATGCCGCGTTGGGACAGGTGCCGCCGCCTCCCTGCCCTGGGAGTTGGGAGCAAAAAATAAATTGCACGCCATAAACTTATATACACGTCAACAAAACTTTGTAAAACGAGTTTTGCTCTTTGTACAGTAATGTTTTGATCAATTTCGGAGGTTTTAAATCACTATAGAAGGGTCCGAAGTCAACTGGAGCCCAAAAAACAAGTTATACAAACATTTCCAGCTTTTATTTACAAAATAATCATGCTTCATGCTCAAACAGCCGACGTAAATGAAATATTTAAATATTAGAGCTTTTTTTATAGACAAACTACTAATAAAGTCTCATGATTCTCGCGAAACAAATTCATGTCATGCAAACACAGTTTAAATTCTGCGACTGCAAATTCAACGTGTTCTCAGATGTGTAAATTAAAAACAGTTTCACTCTTCCACGGGTGTTTTATTTCAAAGTTCTCAATTTAGTATTTAAACGCATTATCGTTTGCCTATCATCGCCGGTTTTGGAACTCTAAGCGCTAACCATGGAGCAGCCATAAAATTGATGGATTGCGCAAATTGGATTCGTGCTAAGTAGAAATCTTGGTTAGCGACGCATTACGACGCAATATACGCAGATACAGCAGGGTAATACAGAGCAACACAAAGATTGATCGTATCTAGTGCTTATTTACCGTACATGTATGAAATAATTACTAAGCTTTCCATAATGGCGGACCTTAGAAATTTATGTAGGGTGGTTTGACAAACAAGACTAATCAGCCTTCCATCAGTAGTGACATTAGGGTCACTGATCTTTTATGAATGTCTTGTATGGTTTATTGCTTAGGTATACATACATATTCATTCTGTCTTATTGTGCCGAGAACTGAGAGCAGATAGACACACGAAAATTAAAGAACATTTCAGGAATTTTAAAATATATTATAAAATATAATAAAAAACAACATATTAGAAAAAATAACAAAAATAATCATGTTAGTGCGAGTAGATCGACGGTTATACGTTTACTTTTCAGTGATCCTTCTGTTCATAAAGTTACTGTGATAGCGACCTACCTAGCATGTAATTTGAATACTGACAATAAATGGCCGCCACTTATTAACGTCTTACGACATTTATCACGCAGCTGTAGTTTCTATTTCAAAATAACCCGCATCTTCGTTGGCGGTCGGGATTCGAACCCGGGCCTGCCAAGTGTGAAGTGCCATTCAGACTCCTTTGTGCCTAGTAAAATGTTTGCGCCCGGCCTTACTCCGCCCTGAGCAAACACTTAGCACAAATAGACAATCTGAAGTGCTTAATTGTGCTGTCGAGCAGGACCTTGTTGCGAGGTAAAAGAGGTGATATTCGTAGAGCTTGAGGGAAGGAAGCGAAATAGTTGTCACGTTAACTCGAATTCGTGTTCAAGTTGTTAGGGACTCGAAACCAGCCTGTATCCATGGTCAAGCCACGTCTCCCTGTTGCGTGAATTTTGAATTCTTCGATGTACGTCGATGAGTATGTGTTTGAGTTGTATTTCTTACTGAATGAAAACCTTCGATGGATTATGTTTTTAATGCAGTATCGAGGTCTGTATTTTAAATATGTGGTGTCTCCCGGGAGGTCGCATGTTCTTCGGAGCTGTTTGCTATGACGGCGCGGTCGAAGCCGGGGACTTAGGAAGTAACAGACAATTGTCATAATTACGTGTTCGAGATGTTGCAGGTAGTCAAATGCTATGGTTAAAGACAACACTTGTGTGTGAAAGTTTTTACAATCTAAGCCAGCTTTTGGGAGAAATAAACATTAAAGCTTATTAACGTGACTATCCAAAATAGTAAAAATGAATTTATTTATTCGAACCGAATAAAAATACATTTAAGGAACTATTTCGAAATTTAAGGTAATGGTGTGGTAATGGCTAATACGATTATTTAATTCAATTTAATAATAAATAATTCATTGGCTTTTCATTCAAAAGAGAAAATTAAGCTAATATGATTCTTAGTTTATTGAACTAACATGTACAGGAAATCAATCAATCCCACTACCCAAACTATTTGTTTTTCTTTCAGTAACTATAACTAATGTCCTTTCTATGAAAAATATGTCTGGTCTGGTCAATAAATAAATATTCGGACTGTGAAGTTGCACTGTAACTCATTATCATTAACATATGACGCACGCACATGCTTACCAGATGGTATTCTTGTTTTACAATATTTTCTGATCGGCACTAAGACAACCCGTTACACTGAAATAATAAGGTTCCATTTGTTTGCCTTAAGCTATGTAGGAAATAAGCAAATAACATAGATTTTGCGTGTGTCATTTGTGAGTTAGTCAAAAGAACACATACAGCGCGGCGTGTTAAAGGAAAATGAGAAGAAGAAGACCAAACGGTTTATGTCAGATACTCATAGGTCAAAGAAGGAAAGTACCTACAAAAAACAAATAATGGACACCAATACCATCTAGTGCTTTGTCTGACTGACCCCAAAGTAAATGGTTTAATAAAGCACTTGCGTTAAGAAACCATAACACCCAGACCCAAGTAGGTTCATACCTTAAATTAATTCTGTAAATCGTGCGGGTTACTAAATCTATTTAAAATATTTGATACTTAAAAATGTATGAAGTGAATATGATTACATACAAAATTTATGTTAAATACATATTTGGGTAGACAGAGCGTGAGACATGTAAATACATATTGCTAAATGTTGTTTGCGCAGCTGCAGACAACGAAAAAGGCAGAGAGGTAGATTTACTCCCAAATCTATGTATATGTATCATATTATACTTCTGATACTTGTCTTAGGTCCAGTCTTTTGATCCGTAGTAATGGTAAGGTTACGTTACCAGCGGTTTAATATTACCAATACCAATGGTCATTAAAATAGCCATTCTGACATTTCTGACATTTGGTTAAGGTACTTTTTCTTCAAAACACACACAATCGTAAATATTAAACCGCTGGGGATGAAAAAACTGTTTTTTTGATCCTGATTCACGCTAATCCTCGGCAGGCAATAAACTCAGAATGAAAACTTACCAGCGATATATCATTAAATATAATTCAAACAGCAACGGCAGAATCATGCGAACGAAGTCTAAGGAAGGCTTCACATACCTATTAATAATTAAATACATTTCTTTGTCGCACCGCCCACAATCAACAAGCCTATTCAAGAAACGAAGCGAAACATTCAAGTACAGCTGTAGGCATCCCAATAAACTTAACTTGCTACCGATGACCACAGCAGTGAATAGCAACAATAGCTATCAAATGGCCGTAAGGATCTTTAATAGACTCAATGACGATATAAAAAATTTGACATTAAATCCATTCAAAAGAAAATTGAAATGCTGGCTCATAAGCCGTTGTTTCTATTCTATTGACGAATATTTTGACACTTCTTAATTAACTTCTCTGATCTGGGATTGCTTTTTCATGACCTAATTAAATAATAAATTGTAAATCTATTGAACTTAATATGTATTCATTGACTATTATTGTAATTTAAGTGTCATTTCATTTTGAGTGTGGCATGGATATTCGTTTATCTGATAAATACTTTGAATAATTTGTAAATAACTCTTATCATGTATTAAATTTTTGCATGCCAGTGTCTGGTTAAAAGTGAGGGACCGCTTCTATTCAATATCTGTTTGTGTACCACTTTTTATGTGAAATAAAGGAATTTGAATTTGAATTTGAATCATTTCTGCTTAGCCCAAAGGTATGACTGGTAGAGAATGCCATACGGCATTAAGTCCACCTTTTGTACAGTTTTTGGTTGTGCAATAAAGTATAAATAAATAAATACCTACCCGTACGTCACATTATCTCTAGGCCTAATTTCCTCATCGATAATATAGTAAGTTGTCGTTGCAAGCGTTTGAATTGAATATACGCTTGTGTGTGTTTTAAAGAAGAAATAGCTTTACCTACTTTTATGACTTTTAATAACTGCTGTGGCAAACCAATCTCTTTTCTAAACTTATACTGTTTTTTTGAATATTTCTTTTTTATTTATTTTGACAAGTTTATGTTTTGTTAGTTTGCTTTTTACGTTCGAAGTAAATTGGTGATTTTCATTGAAATATCTTTTTATTTTAAAACGCAAATTCCCTGATCCCTCACATCGCGTACATTTATGGTCCTTCTCCACTAACGTCTTGAACCAGTATTTTTCTAAATTCTAAATTCCGTAAAATTTTCTATGATGCCCATCACAAGGAGCCAAACAAAACAGGCTCGGATGGCTTCAACTTCCGATCCCGGGGCACGCCCTGCGGTCACAAACGAGGGGGATCATGAGGATCGCGGTAGTGAAGTTGTGAGTGCAATAAGTGAACGTGCGAACTCATCGATTTCAACCGCGACGGTGCTTGCTAAGAAGTTGGCTGCGGAAGCCGAATTCCGACGTCGCCAGCTCGAGCGAGAACGACAGCAGGCAGAGCGAGAACGCGAACGTGAGCGCATACTTGCCGCCTTAGAGGCACAGGCAGACGAAGACGAACTGCGCGCCAAGTTAGCCATGATTGAGGCTACATCTGGTAGCTCACATGGCTCGCACCGCAATTCTCGTGTTTCGCGCCGCAGCTCTTGTTCATCACAACGGATTGAGACTTGGGTAAAAGATGTAACTCAAAGATCAAAGGTAAATGATTTTGTTTCTTTAAATGATGCACTGCCAATGCAGTCACAGGTTGTACAACCGACTGTAACACAGGCTGTTGCACAAACATCGACTTTTACGGATAATGTTCCATTAGTCGAGCATACGAACGCTCACGAGGGTAACCCTGAGCGGCTATCACACGCAAATCCGGTAGTCGCACCATCAGTAACCCGAGCCATGCCGACTGATATACCAAACAATACATTTGAGGTCTCACAACACAATTCTACGTCTCCCATTTTTGCTGATATGGTCAAGGCCATAACGGAATCGGCTTCAGCTACAAGGGCTCTTGTTGTAAGTCAATCACAACACAAAAAGCCGCATCACATAGACTTGCCACAATTTTCCGGCGACGCGTCACATTGGCTACAATTTAAGAGGGCTTATAACAATACTAAAGATTTTTATTCTCCGCTAGAGAACGTCGCTCGGCTACAACACGCACTGCAAGGGGCGGCACGCGAGGCGGTCGCGTCGCTATTGCTATCGACGGAGGCGCCCGAAGGTGTTCTGCAGCTCCTCGAGCACAGCTTCGCACGTCCGGAGGTGATCGTGTTCCACGAAGTGACGTCCCTGAAGAGCTTGGCAAATCTCACACTGGATTTGAAGGGTTTGGCTAATTTTACATCTCACCAAAACGAATATTTACATTCTCCAGAGCTATTTTATTGTATTCTGAACAAGCTTAACTATACTATGCGAATGAGATGGACTGATTTTGCATTTGACAACCAAGTCAACAAAAGTAAGTTAGAGTTACTGAGTGATTTCTTAGTACGTGAGCTTGACCGTCATATTAAATTTGGTTTGTCACCTGAATCCATCCAATCAGCCTCTACATTTAATTCTTCTACTAACAAAACTAGCGGACGTTCTGAAATATCAGTACACGCAGTAGGCGACTCGAAACCTAAAAATAAATGTACTTACTGCGACAAAATACACAACATCAAAGATTGTACTGGTTTCAAGTCTCTGTCTATTGAGGATAGATGGTGTTGGTTGCGTAGTAAAAAGATTTGCTATAGGTGCCTTAAGGGCAACGTTCACACATGTAACAATTGTAAAGCAGTAGCATGCGGCGTCGACGGCTGCACTCGGCGGCACCACGCACTTCTACACGGCACGGCGGCACCACCAGCACTTTCATCAACGTCACGACCGCAGATTGAAGAAGTTGTAGGTTTGTCAACTTCACATACTACAGCTCGTTTATGTACCACTTTGCTGAAAGTTGTACCCGTAACCGTCACCGGCCCTGCTGGTTCTTACGATACGTACGCGCTATTAGATGATGGCAGCACTGCCACGCTTATAGACTCGGCGGTGGCCAACAAAATCGGCGCTACGGGTCCATCTGACACTATTAAAATCAATGCAGTAGGTGGTATGAACAAAAACACAAACATTTCTTACGTCACTTTTAATATTAAAGGCAGGTACACACAAGAGTCATTTGAGATAAAAAATGCTCGCTCTATAGATTCTTTGACTTTGCATAAACAAACGATAGAACATTCGGATATTGCCAAATACCATCATTTAACCGATTTAACCGACATGCTCATCTATAACGATGCGGTACCAACGATACTTATCGGTGCAGAGGACTGGTACTTGTCAATCACTCGCGAGGTCCGAAAGGGCCGCCGTTTTGAACCAGTTGCTTGTTTCACTGCATTAGGCTGGACTTTATATGGCTCTGTAAGTAGGCGAACAATTCCAACCACTTTTGTTAACCACACAGTGTGTACCACACTTTACACCGAAAATGAGCAAGTTGATTCTTTGGAGTATCTGATTAAAGAACAGTACAAATTAGAATCGATTGGTATAAGTAATCACAAAACTTATAATTCGGAAGATCAACGTGCTGTTGAAATTCTCAGTACTACAACAGAACGCTTGCCTTCAGGTAGATTTATAGTAGGTTTACCGTGGCGCCATGAAAGCACTGTCGTACCAGACAGTTACTTTCAGGCGGAGTCTCGACTTTTTTCTTTAGAACGACGAATGGCCCAAGACAGTGCTTTCAAGGAAGCCTATAATACCTACATGACTGACATGATAAAAAAAGGTTATGCAGAAGAATGTGCGGTTGACACTTATCACACAAACGATAACACAAAGGTCGTTCACGTTACGGAAACACCTCGTTGGTATCTTCCACACTTTGGAGTTTTCCACCCTCAGAAAAAGAAGTTGCGTGTGGTACATGACGCGGCTGCTAAAACTTCCGGTGTCAGTCTGAATTCTTTGTTGCTGCCCGGGCCTGATCTTCTTCAATCGCTTCTAAGAATCTTGTTTCGTTTTAGGGAAGGTCGAATAGCTATGACAGCTGACATCAAAGAGATGTTCCCACAAGTGAGAATCAGAACTCAGGATCGTGATGCCTTACGTTATTTATGGAGATCAGACCCTGGCCAGGACGTCAGGGAATTTAGAATGACGTCGGTAATTTTCGGTGCATGTTCCAGCCCATTTACCGCACTTTACATTAAAAATAGAAATGCGAACGAACTAGCCCATTTGTATCCAGAAGCCGCTGATGCAATAGTCCACGATCACTATATGGACGATTTTATAGGGAGCGTTGACGACGCTCTTGAAGCAGCACGCCTGGCTATTGACATTGTTACTGTACATAAAGCCGCGTGCTTTGAGATGCGGGGTTGGTTGTCAAACGATCCGAGGGCACTGAATTTAATACCTGATGATTTACGTGCAACTCCTACTCCTGAAGTTTCTTTAGGTAACCCAGTGCGTGCCTTAGGTGTTTTTTGGTACCCAAGCGAAGACACTTTAGGTTTTAGGACAGGTTTACAAGAAGACTTAAAGTCTCATAATCTTAAATTAACTAAACGCAAAGTGCTGTCTCAACTGATGCGTGTATATGATCCTTTAGGCCTACTAGCTCCAATTGTTGTAAAGGGTCGTATCATGTTTCAATCTCTTTGGCGTAGCAACATCGGATGGGATCATCAGTTACCACCAGCTGAGGTCAACGCTTGGCAGGTATGGTTGTCAGAGCTAAATGCTATAGCAAACATTCGCATCCCTCGTTGCTATTTCAAAGCTGAAATTCTAGAACGCGAGTTACACATTTTTGCCGATGCGAGCGAGCTTGCCTACGCTTGCGTAGCCTATTGGCGTTTTATTTTACCAGATGGCAACTTTAAGCTCGCTCTTATTGGGAGTAAGTGTAGAGTCACACCATTGAAACCGGTTTCTATTCCACGTTTGGAGCTCCAGGCGGCACTTATTGCTTCGCGTTTTACCGTCACGATAACGGAAAGTCATAAAAATAAATCGCAACGAACATTTTATTGGAGTGACTCAAGGACAGTTGGACACTGTTATGCAAAAGGGTGTCAAGTGACCTAAAATCAGGTATGGAGTTATTGGTACCTCTGGATTCGCAAAAATGTCCTCTAACTGGTCGCCCAAACGTCGAACTTCGGAAAAATTTATATTAAAAGTTATCTCACAAAATAACGTATTGCGAAACAACCCATTGAGTATACTGATATATGCAAAAAGGTTTCATGTGTTCTTAATACTGTTTAGCGATTTATTATTGCTGAATTTATTTTAACAAAAAGGTTTCAAGTCCATGTTTATTAAAGGAATTAATGGAAATGTGTTTTTTGAATTGTTGATCTGTCAGGTTTAAACAGCTGTCGTTTTTTCTTGCACAGATCTTTAAATAATGACTAACTAAATAGACCTTAGTTTAAGATTTTTGACCAATTAATAGGACGACAAGTCATCCTAGTCATAATTCCTTTAAAAAGATTATTCAACCTACTAACTCCTAAAAATCTATCCAGTTTGACTTACTTTAAACAAAATCATCTATGTATTCCAAAATCCTTATAATAGAAGAGAATTTCTTTTTGAATTAACTTTTTTAAAAATACAGATTTTTCTAATGATTTTACGAAGGCATCTTATTATTTTTGAATAAAATAATAGTGACCTATGGATGTAAGAGTCTTAAGATTAATATATGTATTTTTAATAATCAAATCTGGCAAAAAGAAGCAATTTACTGCGGTTTTGGAAGTACATAGTACATACAAATTAAAAACAGAGTACATTTTTGAATATAGGTCTCGATTGATCAAGCTATCACCTGAAGTTGTATTTTATACTGATTTCGCCATGGGTAGACTGTTCATTGATAATCAAGTATTACAAAATGCATAGAAATACACAGATTAAATTACGAATAGCAAAAATCCAGAAAAAGTGTGTGGATTTACTAGAACGTTAGAATTATTGAAAGTAACGCTTTTTATAAACTTCTACAAAATAAAACAAATGAAATTTTAGTGAAGAAATCATAAAAATATAGAGAACTGTGTCGTTGAAACTGTTTGACTATAAAACTAATACTAATAGGATTCTTAAAAGAGTTTTGCAAAAGGGATTTAAAGTACTTTAAAACCTTTTAGCAAATTATTTGCAACGATATCCTATTAAAGCAAAAAGGTTTTAAGTGTTTTAATTGCATTTATCTACTTGTATAATTATAATTCACACAAATGAACATCAAATACATAAAATATACATCTCATTCTGTAGTTATGCCAATTTCCAGGCATGTAAACTGTGTAAATACGAAGTTACAGCAATTTTTAAAAGTGACGACCTTGAAAATCTTTAAACGCGTTTATCTCGAAATGACCAATATGTCACTTGACACCCTTTTGCATAACACTGTCCAGTTCTCAGTTGGCTTCGAGCTGACGCTCGCACATTCCGGCCTTTTGTTGCCCATCGCGTAGGTGAAATTGTTGAGAACACAAACGTTGACGACTGGCGATGGGTTCCAACAGACTTGAATGTTGCAGACGACGCGACGAGGGTTCGGCGAATCGAATCATCGTCGAGGTGGTTTGTTGGCCCGTCGTTTTTACTTACACCTCCCGACATGTGGCCAACCAAACCATCAGCAGAGATCGCACCAGTTCTCACAGAACTTAAAACAACGAAAATGTGTGAATTGGTGGGATTTACCACAACGCGTGAGCTCTTGCCTACTCCTATAACCGCAGACCCAGATCGATTTAGCGTCTGGACACGTCTTGTCAGGGCAACAGCACGAGCTCATCAAGCCGCGATGATATTCAAAAAACTTTTAGAAACTCATCCTCAAAATTCAAAATCCCGGAATAACGCTTTTTCTACAACATCAAACAACTCACCTGAATGTAATTCATCTCATCGTCATAGTTTGGGGGCGCAGCTGTCAACAATTCCTGCTATTTCCGCTGAGCACATTAAAACCGCCGAAGAACATTTATTGAGAAGGTGTCAACTAGAAAGCTTTGATGAAGAAATTCGCTGCATTCTAGCATCACAAGCTCTCCCAAAGAACAGCTCTCTTCTTAAACTGTCGCCGTCTTTCGGAAAGGACAAGGTTTTAAGACTGGCAGGACGCATACAGCTTGCTCCGAATATCAGTGAAGATGCAAGGAATCCAGTTTTGCTTGATGGTCGTCACTCAATCGCCCGACTTTTGTGTCATCATTATCACAAGCTCATGGCACATGCAAATAACGAGACTGTCGTTAACGAAATTCGTCAAAAATACTGGATTTTACGCCTCAGACCTACAGTTAGAACAATCTCAAAGAACTGCAAATTCTGCCGCATAAAAAAGTCAGTACCACTATCTCCACCAACCGCTGATTTGCCCATTGAACGACTAGCTCATCATCAGCGGCCATTTTCACATGTTGGACTTGACTATTTCGGGCCCCTGGAAGTTACTGTCGGACGTCGAAAAGAAAAGCGATACGTTGCCTTATACACATGTTTGACAGTCAGAGCAATACACCTGGAGGTAGTCAATAGCCTTTCCACCGACTCGGCGATCATGAGTTTACGTCGTTTCATTGCCAGAAGAGAAACACCCACAACCATCATGTCTGATAACGGCACAGCTTTCGTTGGCGCAGAAAAGGAGCTAAAGCAGTTTTTTGGGTCTGCCGTTGAAGACTTCACAGCTACCAGAGGCATTACCTGGAAGTTTGTGCCTCCAGCGGCTCCATTTTTTGGTGGATGCTGGGAACGAATGGTGCGGTCAACTAAAACAGCACTTCGAGTAACGTTGCACCAGAAAGCGCCAAAAGAGGAAACGTTTCTAACTTTCCTTTTAGAAGCGGAAGCCGTTGTCAACTCTCGCCCATTGTCGCATGTGGCTGTGGACACTGAAGACGAAGAGGCACTGACTCCGTTTCACTTTTTGATTGACCAGTCGTCAAATATATCAGTTCCATCACCTGCTTTCAATGACTCTGTACTGGTTGGAAGAGCAGAGTGGAAAAAGGCATCCCGACTAGCAGATAATTTTTGGGCACGCTGGATACGAGAAGTCCTGCCTACACTGCAAGCCAGACCACCGTCTGCACCCAACACCAAGAATATTAACGTTGGCAATATTGTTGTGATTGCAGATGACCGTTTTCCACGAGGAGTATGGCCAAAGGGTCGAGTCACCCGAGTCCACCCTGGTCGAGACGGAGTAGTACGGGTTGTTGACATTGCTACAAAAGGGGGGGAGTTGCGTAGGCCAGTCAAAAAGGTAGCAGTTATTGCGTAGGGTTACAACATTGGCTTGTCACACTCTTTTAGTTTCCGTATTTGCATACGAAGGGGGAGAATGTGGCAAACCAATCTCTTTTCTAAACTTATACTGTTTTTTGGAATATATTTTTTTTAATTTATTTTGACAAGTTTATGTTTTGTTAGTTTGCTTTTTACGTTCGAAGTAAATTGGTGATTTTCATTGAAATATCTTTTTATTTTAAAACGCAAATTCCCTGATCCCTCACATCGCGTACAACTGCCATGCCGTAACTTTGACATGTAGGTATTGCTGAGTAAAAATCAACACTGGTCTCCTACTTACTTTTCAGACAGTAATCAATCACATTACTACGTCTGTGTTACGAACTGAAGAAAGAAACTAATTAATTTGTATAGTGTTACTTGACAGACAATGATAATCTGTAATGTACTACAGTAAACGTTGGCCTGCTCTATTTGATCGGTCAATGCGAGAATATTAATCGACTTTATGACTGAATAATGCAATAGTACTCGTAGGTAATGTTAAGTAAATAATAAACTTATTGCCCGTGAATACTTAGTAGGAAATACTTCATTTATCATCATAAAATACTATAGACGCAGGGTTTTTTATACAATGTTTACATAATGTATGTAATGTAAGTACTTACAGTCGGCAGCACATCAGAAAATACATTTTTGTGAAAAATAGTCCTTATTTCAACAGTATGAGCGTTTAGCTTGACGTGCTGGAGCTCTATTTTTGAATCACTCGCGTCAAGATGGCGAGTGATATTCAATGATTAAAGTCGAATTTTGGAATGAAAACCAGTTGTAATCTACACAAAAAGGATTTGAAAAATCATTGGCCAATTTTGTAAGTACTCACGTCTAGATTTTTAGTGATTTCCGTTGATTTTTAATGTGTTTTAGAACGAAAATCACGTGATTCAAAAATAGGGGCCCTGTCGTCCGTACATACGTAGTGAGACTGGTGGTGGGACTATAAAAAAATTAAACTCGTTTAACTTTACGTAGGTTCCACGTTTAAAAAAAGGTACTACTTACGAAGACATCTAGTAATATTCCCCATTTTTACACTCGTATAATATATTCCATTGACATAAATACGTAAACGAGTCATAGTAAAATACGACCATTTCTCTCTGTGTTTTTTTAGAAGAAAATAGTAATGATACTGATCTGGAGGGAACCTTAACCCCTCCACGATACATATCACCACAGCGATATATCGATGTTGATATCGATACTATCTGCGACAAGGCTGCACTGTCCTGACGGCACACCGCAATGTCACGTAATACATGTCCTAACACACGATACTAACTGCACGATCGGCTTCAAGCACTGAATCGATAAATTAATTAACGTATCGTGCAGTTATTAAATAATGATAAATGTATTTTTTTTAAAAAAGGTAATTTTTACACGGAGTGTTGTAAAGAAGTTCGCCGGTACCGCTTGTTCAGTAATAAAGGTTTTTTTTTAATATGATATAGGTTAGCTCTTGTCTCTAGACAACAGCAAAGGCGTAGAGGGACGAAGATCAGGTAATATATTCCTAATTGTTATATAGCAATATAACAATATTCTATTGAGTGAGATATTGCACTGCCACTGTTTCTCGGACTATTAAGTACCTACTACGTAAAATATTACATCATTTAGGTTTTCCCGTTCCGAACCGATACACCGTGCCGATTGAGATCTGCAACCATCGCGTGACAAACGCACTAAATTGTTTGTTTTTTTATTGTTAAAAGAAGTGTCATAATTACTGGGAAAGTAATTATTTAGCTTCATCGTGTTTCGTGTATCCTGTTTATAATTTTCAAGTTACTCTCATGGTGAATAACACGAAATCACTAATCAAACTAAGTAAAATCATGTTATTTCTACTTAAGTTGAGTAAAAAGTGCCTACAATTTATTCGTATAATGGTATCGTTTAGTCAAACGATACTTTACGATTAATAGTCATAAATAGCCGTATATATTTTTTTGTCTCTGTAGATATAATTCATTATGTATCCAATCAAACGACAACCTACTTCAATAATTCAACTGTTAACCTTGTCGTGAAGCGACAAATGTGAAGGGAGAAGATTAAGAAAAGAGGTAAAAGAGGGGAACAGAATTTATATAAAAATAAAAATAATATTTACAAAAACGATTAGTGAAAAAAAGATGATGAGTGAATGTATGTGTGTAAGAAGAGTGCAGTGGGCGTGAGTAAGTGTCTTCAGATCTTCTATATCCTGGAGGCAGCAGAGGGCGGAGTCGGAGTGCAGGGTCGACACAGCAGAGGTAACAGCGACGCCGATGTGCAGCAGTGTCAGCGCCGTGAAGTAGTAGCTCTCAGCAGTGAAGTAGTAGTTCTCAGCAGTGAAGTAGTAGCTCTCAGAAGTGAAGTAGTAGCTCTCGGCAGTGATGAGGGTATCCAAAACTATGTAGAAAATGTAATGATCAGTTGGAGTGCCAGAAGTACTTGGTCTCGGATCCTCTTCCGAGAACGGGACAGGTCCCTCCCCAAGAGCGAGGAGGTGTTACTACAGTCTCAATATGGACTCGGATCCTCCTCCGAGAAGGAGACAGGTCTCTCCCCTAGAGCGAGGAGGTGTTACTGCAGTCTCAATATGACTCGGATCCTCCTCCGGAAATGTGTCCGGTCCCTCCCTTAGTGCGAGGAGGCGTTTCAGTAGTCACCGGCGGTTCTTCAAGACTTCTTGAGGAAAATGTAGAGTGTTGAAAACTGTTCGAGATTAGAACTCGTAGTCGAATGAATGAATGAAAAAAGTACAGGCTTATATAGGGGCCTGGGCCGTTCAAATTTAGAACGAGGTAGGTTCTAGAATAGAACATGAATACTGATGGTTTAAAGACGATTAAACCCGAAAAAGTAATAAACTTTGATAGAAGTTGTCAGATTTTGAAAGATATTGTCATAACAACCATGTCAATAAAGATAAAAAAATGTCAAAAATCAAGGAATTTATTAAATTAATAAGGAAAACTAATCATCACCCAATGCAAATTAAAGGAAAATTGCAAACAAAGGTAAAACACAGCTATTTTTACAGTATTATGTACAGAAAAGTAGAATAACAGAGCTTTGAAAGTTTGACATTTTTAGATTCACAATAAATATTGTTCAAAAAGGATTAGAAAACAACAATGAACCAAAAATACAGTGTAATAGTATAAGAAGAGTAGAAAGGCAGGTAATGCCTATAGTTTAATGTCTACAGTACGACATTTTAGGGAGGAAATACGAACTGTGTTATGGTAGATAGAATCTAAGATTAACTCTATGTTCGTGTTTACAGCAAACAGACTCAAATAAAGAGTAAGAATTCAGCAAGAACCCGCAATCTTTGGATGGGAAAAGGAAATGAAAGCATGGAAAAACAAAGATAATGTTAATTTGGATCCGATGAATATTAAATATATTAAGGTACTCAATTTATTACATGAATTATATGTACATCGGTACAACCTGTATAAGGCATAGGGCACACAGGACCCACCCAAACGGGTCTCACAATCAATTGACGAACGGTCCCCACCAGGCGTAATCGAACTTCCGCCAGAAACCACTATCTACGTCCATCAGCTGATCAAACCGAACAGCCGCCATTCCAAAAACAAACATAATCCAAAGAAATAAGGCACGTTATTCACTGCACTGTTTACGCAGACCGGTATCAGCTGATTCATTATGTGCCCGATAGAAATCGACCTTACCGCGACGTGATAAGACGAAGGTCAATGCTTCATGCAATTTAGTAGTTGCCTCGATTGCAATTTAAGAAGTTTTGGCAGTATAGTACTATTATATATTCTGTGGTATAGTCGTAGCTTTTGACTAAACAATTTTGTACAATTGGCAAAAAAGTATGTCTGCAACTTTGAAGTATTGAATAACATCCAATTGCCCAGACAAACGAGCTCTAACTAAATTCACATATTTTAACACTTGTGCGTGTATTTACTCGTATTAGGTGACGACATCAAGCTTCCTGGGATACTAAAGAGATTTGAAAACCTGAAAACATGTTTCGCTCAAACGTACAGAAACTCTGAGATTCTAGCAAAAACAGGAAGGCTCATTGCTTTTCATAGTTTCATGATGGGCATGGGGATCAAAATGACAACGAAATCTTGTGCGGCTGGATCTGTCTCGTACCAGCCAGCTTATTCGGCGGAGTTATTCGATGCTATCTCATCGGCGAAACAGCGGTGAGCGTCGTTCGGCGTATTCCTGCGATCGTCACCGCCGCCGCGAATTCGAAGCATGTTGGTTTGGAAAACACACGGACTAGAAATAAGGTTTACTATCGTGTCTTTTTTAAATATAAAATCTATGAATCGGTTACCTAAGCTTGTTTTAACATAAGAAACATCAAATTTCTGAACTTTATAAGAAAAAACTCGAGTTCTAATTTTAGGGTTCATTAAAAAAAATGTTATTAAACTGTATTTCGGCTAGGTTGCCGGGGTTATGTAGGTAATGTATATTGAAAGCGAAATCTGAATGATTTCATAGATTATCATACAAGTAGAACATATTTCGTGTTGCTCTTGTCATTAGGGTTCTGTGATAAATAGCGCATACTATGATATAAATAATAAATAACCACGTTTGGCCTGTTGATATATACCGCCCTGTCTTTGTAATATAGTATTTCCCTTTTAAAATGAGTATTATTTTCTTAATTTCCATGTATTTGTGAGTGGACTATGACACCTTCGCATGGTTTTAGTACTAACTCTGTGATAAAAGTTAGGCAACGGCTACACCATACGTCTGGAGCAGCCTGGTTCATCATCATCAGTCTAGTAAAAATTATCATGTAACCTTCACGGTATGACAAACTGATGAAAATTAAACGATGAAAATTATCCATCATTCTGGTGACTGTCCAGCTAGACGGACTGCTAGACTTATGCCAGACTCAAAGTGTAACATTTGCTATAATTCCATTTATCTTTTGTTATAGTTGTTGCGCATCCGCGCGCATTATCGCCCCGTGTTTCACAGCGAGTTGCTCCGCGACCGCGAAATGGCGGCGCGGCGGACGGAGCGGCGCGCGGGGCGACCGGGAGGGGCGTATGACCTGAGAGAGCCAAGGCCGCCAGTACCGCCACCGCGGTGATTCGAGCGAACGTGCGGCGCGAATCGCGATAACTTTCAACTAACAACAAAGCGTTGCTGATTTCTCTTCATACGGCCTACAACAGCGCTTTTCAACATCACGAGTAGCAGACTCAGGGTGAAAGAGATCGCTATGATGAAAGATACACCAAAATTCATTGCCTCGGTGCGCGCGCGACCAGCGATATGGCAGATGAAGCATCCCCACCACAAATTTAAGAACATAATCAAGCGGTTATGGGATGAGGTCCATAAAGAGTTCCCGGAAATGACACGTGAGTATGATTTCATGTTATTTTAATCGCGGTTATCAAACGATACCTACCGTCCGTTTAGGTTCAAATATAATACTGTTACTATTACTGTAATTGTGGCCCTGGTTGTATTTTGACATTAAAGTAGATATTTTTTTTAAGGTAATCAATCAGTCAGGTATCAAACGACTCCCGGGAGTCGCATAATAATGGAATTTCTATTGTGTCTCGTTCACACATACTTGACGAGTTAAAATAAGATGGTATGGTGTAATCGTACTACATATCGTCCCCGTCGTGGCAAAATTAAATAACCAACAAAACCAAAGTTCCGAGATATTTGCGTTTTTGTGATTTTTTTAAACAAAAATGGCGATAACATTTCAAGCCGAAGAAAATTTACTGTGGAGATTTTGATATGTTATGAAGCTGCTTTAACTTCATAATTTAGATAGTCTATCATAATACTACTTTCTATTATTTTAAATATAAAAATAAAAAGGTAATTATTTAGTTTTGCCACAAACCTATTTTATAACAAAATTGCAATTATCAAGTTCTTGTATGTCACTTTTGCAAGTTTTGGTACACAACCAAGTAATATTTTTTTTTATATTACCTACATCATCCCACTGCTGGGCAAAGGTCTGCCCCAATTCTTTCCATTTGTCTCTGTCAGCGGTCAATGACACCCAATTTCTCGCAAAGCTGGACAGATCGTCACTCCACCTCTTTCTAGGTCTATTCGTCGGTAGCCGTCTGGTGGTATCCATCGCGTGACGATTTGGGCCCATCTATTCGGGTGCATTCTACACACATGCCCCGCCTACTCCCATTTAAGCTTTGCTGTCTTTTCGCCTACATCTGCTATTCCAGTTCTGGAGCGTATTGTGGTATTCCGGATCTTGTCGATCCTTTTAATATAGTGAAAGGAACGCCAGGGGACATTTCTTCCAGAGGCCACCTCAAAGAAAATGACCTGGTTGAATCCGGATGGCACGACGAGAAATGAGATAGACTTCATCATGACTACCAAGAAACGGTTATTTAATGATTTCTCCGTGATCAACTGAATAAGGACCGGTAGGGTAGGTAGTGTTTACCGGATGGTTTGAGGCACATGGAATTTAAATGTCAAATTGGAAAGGTCTCGCTTGATGGGGTCCACGCTCCGACCTACTCGTGCCCATATCCAAAATCCCGAGAGCTTTCAACTCGAGTTGTCAAACCGCTGTGAGTGCCTAAAGAATTGCGTTTCAGTGGACGAAATAAACAACGAGTTTATGGAAACTATTCAAACGGTGGGGTCTAAGATTTTTAGTCCTGGCCGTAAAAATCGTCATCTAAGACTCTCGATCCACACTCTCGACCTTATAGCAGAACGTCGATCTGTAGCATTGAAGACCTCCGTTAATACTGAAAACTACAGTAGGTTAAAAGACGAATATGGAAGTCCCCACGTCACGACATTTCTTCCTTTAACACGAACAGTGTTAAAGAACCGATAGAGTGAAAACAAGGCTCCCAAGCAAGAGACATGTCTATTGGGCAAAGCCTGTTGACGAAACTTAAGACTGGAGGGCGGCAGTCTAGCGTCGACAAAAGCAGATGTTTTGAGGGAGATCGAGAAGTTCTATGGGCAGTTGTACACCTCAGTTGCCGAACCCGTTAATAGCTAAGGCCGGACACCCAAAAACTATCCTGACCCGTCACTACACCGAAGACATCCCGGACATCAGCCTCTACGAGATAAGGTTGGCCCTGAAACAGCTTAAAAACAACAAGGCACCTGGTGAGGACGGAATCACAACAGAGCCTTCAAAAGGGGGGGAGAACACCGGTACTCAAAGACGTATGACCGGTAGAGAACGCCATACGGCGTTAAGTCCACCTTTTGTACAAACTCTGGTTGTGCAATACAGTATAAATAAATAAATAAACAAAACCTTATCGAGGAACTATAGGCCCACCTCAGCCCTGAGCCATGTCAACAAGCTGATTCAAGAGTTATTATCACAGATCGTCTCGCACGTAGGTTAAATAAGTTCCAGCCTCCCGAACAAGCCGGATTAGGCCTGATGGTCGTTGGGGCAGAAGAGTTCTACATTGGAGACCCTTAGACGACCTTGTAACAATTGCAGTCGTTGTGGGAAATTGTGAGGGAGGCCTTAGTTCAACAGTGGACTGGTCCTTTGGCTGATTATGAAAAAAATATATAACACAATGTTTCAATGAAAAATTAAACAAGAGCACTTATTCAATTTTGCCACAACCAATTTTTGTAACAATGTTTCCGAGTCAGTTGTGGCAGAATTCAACAAAGTCACTTATTGATTTTGTTTGTAGGTATGTAAAAACCCTCAACTGTGGTTATTTAATTTTTTTGTCATTTATTCAATTTTTCCACGAAACTTTTTTAACAAACCTTGTTGTAATATGTGGTCAATAGAGTTACTAAAATTATGATATCTTCGCGAATATCATACATATTGCAACGAAAAATAAACCGAAATGTAGCTTACACTTTATATTATTTAAAAATAACAAAAAGTGAATTTCGGCAAAAGTGTCAGTTATTTAATTTTGACACGATGGGGTCGATATATCGAGGAATGTGGCAGTTACAAAGACGAGAGTTTGATTATCGACTAATATAAGCAAATCTAGGTCTATAACTATCATACAACATAACATTTCAGATTAATTACTCTGGTGCACTGCTATATTTTTATAGAAGTTGATACCTTTATTTAATGTCTACTACACTGACCTCTGTAGGTCAGTAAATAGGTCGTAATTTTATTAATGTATAGTTTGTTTGTAGTCAACAGTGTATTACCACATTTACCACACTTCATGTAGTGTGAGTGTGACTCACTGAACAATAACTTATATTTTTATTGAAAATCCTTGAAATGACGTTTCTATAACTGTCTGGAATTATTAAATATTTATAAATATTAAAATACTTTATGGTCTACATTAAATGCAAATAAAAAAAATATTGTATGTAAATATTCATATTTAAATGTATCTCTTTCAGTAGTTCAACTGAAAAAGAAATGGAAGAATCTCAAGGACACCTACCGGAAAGAATTGAAAAAGAACCCTCATATGCACACCAGCGATCCCAACACCACCTACATATCGCAATGGCAGTACTTCTATGAACTGGACTTCCTAAAGGATGAGTGCAGAAACCTGATTGAAGAAGATGACGATAAGTCAAATGCAAGTGATAATGATATACACGAGAATTTTGCTGACGTTGCAACCGCAATCCTCAACTCCCCATCTAACTCACCTACCAATCAATTGGAGAAATTCAAACGTGAATTCGATACGAGCTCGGATTGCACGGAACCTGATAGAAAAAAGAGGAAAACTGGCAAAGAAGGAGACCAAGATCAAGATAGTGCGAGCGCCGTAGACAAATCTGATGACTACCATTTTCTGATGAGCGTTCTCCCCGAGATGCGAAAATTGCATCCTTTACAAAAGATAAGATTGAGGAATAAGATTAACCAGGCGTTACTCGAAGAAATGACCATGGCGATGTACGGGGGGGATCCTTTGACTTATGAGGGTGTGCAACAGATAAACAAAACTGATTAATATAAAATACAATAAAAATTAAGCTAGTCCATGTAACCTTCATACATACAGATTGATATAAATAATTTTTTTTTTACGGAAGTACCCCTTACATTCCAAAACTGTTAGAAAGGCACTTAACATTGTCTGGGTTAGAGTGAATAAGTAACTGTCACATGCAAGTTAGTCTTTCGACTTTATTATGAACTGTAAATAATGACAATCAGACTTGATTATATTTTATTAAACATTGTGATAAGCATCCTAGCTTTTATTATCTTACCTCAGTTTTCATTCCATCCATTCATCTGGGAAAGAGCTGTAACCTCTCTAGGTTACAGCCGTTAAAACAAGTTTATGAAAAAATACCTAACCTCAAATGAGGCATTAAAAACAATAATTTGTTTTATCCGGGCTAACAACATGAACGAAGACATTTCTCCCATTAAAGCCTTTATTAATCTCACCATCCTTATCTCAAGGTTAACCATCATCATTCTTATCTCAAAAGTTTAGTAATTTCCCAGGTAGCTGGTGTAGATTGGTAGAATAGGTTTCGTGACTTTGTGAAGCTTTTAATTTGGAAAACGTGGAGTGAAGAAGAAGAAATAATTTGGCAAAATCTAATCAAAAATGGAACAACACAACATTATTAACAAAAAAAATATATGTATATGAATGCATTACATAAACATGCAGAAAGTAGTTCACACCTACAATACATATTCCGTAGTCCAATACTGTCAATGGAAAACCGGAGGCAATTTTAAAAGTTCCCAAATAGCCGATAGAAACTCCACTTGGATTTTATTTCGGGCGAAATTGCAAAAACAATAATGCTTAGTTGTTTCATGCCGGCGAGCTTAAGCGGAGGTTTCAGAAAGTTAGACTACCGTTTGTTGCTGGTTTTTCTAATTTTTTCCCGTTGTTTTGTAGAAGTGCATCGAAACGTAAGCGGAAATTCCTATAGAATATAGATAAATGGTTTCATCATCAGAAATCAAAACACAAGAGTTTAGATACGTAACAAATGAATATCATTTTAAAGAAGGTACTCATCCTTAGTCTTTTAAAATGTAAAATTACTTTAAAAAAAGCTTATGTTCATAAAACCTTACAAGTAGCCTCAAGTGACAGCAGGAAGGATGTGCAAAAAAGATTTTCGATTTGGTTTTGGAGTGCTAGGGCAAATTAACTCCCTTAAATCAGCACTATTTATCAAACTTGGAAATATTATGTCTTAGTTGGAAACGGACATTTGCGTAATATGGGGCTGGCCGTCGGCAAAACCTTTTGGCATCATTCGGCCGCTCTTAACGAAGAGCCGCGTTTTGCCGGATTGGACATTAGCCAGGCTTTTTGCTACTTTTGGGAATATTTGACTATCTACATATGGGGTACTCTCATTCATAGTTAATTCAATTCAATTCAAAATCTTTATTTCAATTTAGGTCATGAAATGACACTTATGAACGTCAAAATATACAGTGAAAAAAATAAATAAAAAATGTGCCCTGAAAGGGCCGAAACATGTCTCCTTATCTTTTGGGCCCTACCAGCGCTAAAGTCCAATATATCACTTAGCTCCAAATGCTACGCCCCGAACTATTTATACTGATATATTAAAAATGAATAAATTGTCATTTATATAAATTAAATGCATTTCGTCAAACTATCGGTTAATAAATTACCGTGTCAGAAATTGATGAAATCTTGCCAGAATAATAATGACAAATAAAGTGTATAGCATTATGAAGAAAACTCGCTAGATTTAAGATCTACTTATACCATTAATTATGGTGATGGTGACTCTATAAAGCCTTGTTAGAAAGATGAGATGTGTGGTTACCCTACAACAGACAGTGTTGAAGAGCTCTCCAGAGTTTTTGCCGTCGCAGCTGGTGCGGCAAGAACAATCGAGGTAGACGCGACACGAGCCAGCAGCGATAATTACGTGTGCTAAACTTTAACTAAGAGTAACTTACTATTTTTCGTTTCTAATTATAAATTAAGGAAAGTTTATAACGTTAAAACGGCATCATAACTAAATTGCCAATTATTAATTGCCTGTGCGCAATTTTTGGTTTCTTATTTCATCTTTTAAGAATTCAAATATGACACTGTGAGTGTTGAAAAACATCCTAAACCATTTAATTGCCAAGCTTTTAGTGAAAAATTTAACTACACAGAATTAAGGTTTATGGCCTTCATTTCTTAGCGTTCCTTACGTGAATGTGTTTCTTATATCAAACAGACCAATATTTAAACTTTCGGAAATCAGCTTTTTCTCCTTCAGGAAAGGAAATATAGCATTTTTAAAATTCAGTGTCAATGGGAAAGTAAGCTTAGATTGCACCTGTGTCGTCAACGGCCAAACTACAATCTCTTTACCTAAATAAGCAAATTCAATTTAAAGGAATCAGTATTACTTTAGGCAAAAATACATTATTAAGTTGAAGATTTTAAAATATTTTTTTATTTCAGTTTCCGCTTAGCGAAAGCCAAATAATTAAATAAAAATCAACTGAAATTATATATTCTTAAACTTGAATATCAACAGGGAACGGAAGGAACTCTATACTATTTACAAGAAAATATTAGTGAGATAAGAGCATGTGAGATTATTTTTAGAACGTTCAACCTCAGTTTTGTGAAAGTAAGCAAAAAGCGACCAACATTTTTCCAACGGACCATTTTGTTTTTGCACGGGACGGGACAAGAGACAAAACGGCTAACCTTAATTTTTGCCGATTGTACTTTTATTTGCGCTGTAAAAAATAAATAAAAGAGATCCCAGTTTTTATGAAGGCAATCTAAAATCTAGGGGCGCTGGACAATTGTTGTAGTTAAGGGTTTTTCATTTCCGTTGCGGTTTGAGGTTGTTGCCCTACTATTTGGCGGGTTACCACATTAAAAAAAACTTCAACGGAACTTCTTCAGTTATTATGAACTTTTTTTTTTTTTGAGAAAACGGATAGGGTATTACTCTTTTGAAAAACATGTTTTCATAAAAACACGCAACACGAAATAAAATGTTTAAAAAACTAAATAGGTATTTTATAACGACACTTCGGCAAAACCTTTAAATCACATAGTTATTTGTTTATGCCTCGGCATAAACAAATACAATGTTTACAGCCTAGTCATACATAAGCCATATACATAGGTACTTTTTCACATACACTCCGACACGAACAGTGGGGTGCGTGCGCGTCACAATCCCCGTCCGAATTCCGGATTTCCGCACCGCATCAATGCTTTGATAACATTCATAAAAAGTAAAAAATATCAAAAGGACTTACCCATTGCAATTTTGAAGTTCAGCTGCAACGACAAAGTTTATTTATTAAACAGGCTTAAAGGGAAATAAATCAGGCTACATTTGTTAAATAAAAGTATTAAAAGTTCTATAAAATTAACATAACATTATTTAAGTTCTCACTTTCAATTATTTGTGAAATGTTCAAATTGAACTGCAATGATGAAAACGTTAAAGGGATTACGTTATTGAGAAAATCAAAGCAAAACTAGTTGTTTTCATCTTCCGTGGAGTCTATCAATCGTGTCGGCTCTACAATGGTGGCAAAAAGGTGGTTTTTGTGGCCGCATTGTCAATTTGAGAACAATAAATCAATCCTAACATAACAATGCCATTTGACTATTCAAAATCTTTTCAAAAAGAGGTGATTAAAAAAATACTGGCTTCTAAAAGTGGGAGAGAGGACCGCGTTTGTCGTGTTCCGCGCGGGCGAATCGATCGAAACTCGCTCTATCGAGTTTTTGTCGAAAACCGATCGACAAAAAGTGACCCGTCACTCGCCGTGACACCGTCTGCTCCAATTAATGGTAAAGTAATTGCCTGCTCGAGCTACTCAAATGGGAATGGAATGGTTTCTTTGTTGAAAAAGATCGCCTGTGACACCGGCTGTGATTTGGGTTATATAACGTGTCTGTCTTTCTAGAGTCTGAAGTAAGTGACTAGTTTTAAGCAGAATTTTTCTCGACTGATAACTTCAACTTAATTTTAATTATGCTAGACAGATCTTAGAACTGAGTAAAATCGTCACTTGAATCGTTAGTATATTTGCCAATCTGAGACACAATACCAGTCAAAATCGGACAAGACGATCAGTCCCAATTTAAGAAAAAAAACATAGCCATACCTTTTTGCTGTGTCTGGCAGGTTTTTTCTCAGTGTTGAATAAAGCAGATTTATATTTTTTCACCATTTGACACGCTCATAGTTGTCAGTAAAAAAACAATATTGCTTAAGTTATTTGGCTTAAATACAACACACTAAACATTGTACTGAGTAATTAATAATAATTGAAACTATAAACTTAACTTAATTTACTGATGATAGATGATGATAACTTTAGATTAATTTAAGGCTTAATTTTTCAACGGTCAGATAAAAAATAATCGCCGAATAAAATACTATATAGCTGGTTTGAAAACGTTACTTATTTGTCAGCAATAATTTACATAAATTCTGAGAATAAAAACATGAATGTCATTTTAAAATTTTTATCTGACGTTTGAAAAACGGCCCTATTTTCGAATTTGTGTCCGCCAATCTATGACACAATACCAAAGACGAGAAGACCAGACCTCATTTTAGAAGAAAAATCAAATATCTACTTTTTTGATGTGGCTGCAGCGCTGCAGCGGGTATTTTTCACACGAACACAACAGCAGGTAATAAGAACCCGAAGATTCATCTGTTTTCACATTTGACACTTGTAGCTAGTCACACACGATTGCCTGTAAATAAAACAACACGGCTTGAGAAATATTGCTTATATCGAACATGTAACACAACAAACAACAAAAAATTTAATCAAACGAATGAAACGAAAGAAGAATTGAAAAAAAAAACATTGAGTCAAATGGATCCCAAAGTTTGTGGAAATCAGGTCCAAGAAATAGTATAGGTACAGTTAAAAAACTGTTTGAGCGAACCTAAGCACATTCATAATTATTGTAGGAGAAAAGGTTGGAGGCGTAAATATGTGTAATAAAATAATAACTGTATTTTTTCCGATTAAAATCTCAATAAAGACAACCATGACAAAAAAGTAAGAGCAACTTTTACCGCCAGTTTCAGTTATATAACCTATCCTTTCTTATTTTTTAATTACCTAACCATTGAAGCGTCATCCTATCGACTTTTCGAAGACAAAAACCCCGTCACCATCACCAGTTCGGCCCAATTAATAGAGTCTTAATTATCTCAGCTGCGTTTTTGTGCCGTCAGATGCCGCCGCTGTACTTAATTGATTTTGACGTGTCCACGCTCGAGGCGGTCCGGTCCTTTTGACAACAACCTCAACCCAGAGTATTTTAGATGAGGGTTTCATGGAAAGAAACTTTAAGCCTCTTAAGGACGGCCAGATGCGGCCTGCGGTGATTCTCTCGTAATACTCGGCGAAGTAGAAATAGTCAGATTAGCTTGTTTTAGATGTCACCGCAGACATCGCCTGTCCGTTTTGTGTTAAAGTGGCTTTGTTCGACTGCGCTTTGGACAAACAAAGCCTTACTTATGCCCTATGCCCAAATAATTAACATTTTCACTCTTGAAAAGAATGTTAGTTAACAATATTATTGAGTAATCATAAAATACATAGTAGAGTAAGATACCTAGTATCTAGTAATATGACAGTAGGAAAAGTGGAAATCCAAAAAAAAATAACCTAAATCGTTTTCATTCTGCTTAGTACACTACCTAGTAGTAGTCAGTACTGGTTACCTATTAACAGTTACCAAACTGAAAATGTTTGTGACGAAATCATAGAATACTGGCAATGATCCAAAAATCGGCCAAATGCGAGTCGGACTCGCGCACTGAGGGTTCCGTGCACACTTTAACTGAATTAAGGCCCCACTTAACATTCACTTTACTACTAACTTTGTTTTTCGCGATTGAGCATAAAGTTTCAGTGTAATGCTAATAGTTTTAGAATAAAGTGACTGGTGTGGTGATATAAGGTACCTATATTTTTATAGGTACCTTATGACAGACAGACAGATTTGACAAAACTATAAGGGTTCCTTTTTTGGCATTCGGCTACGGGACCCTAAAAACGCACCTGTCGTTAATTTTCTATCGATTCAATTTTATTCATCATCAATGTTGCGTTGCGTGACAGCTTATTGAGAATCAAGCAGTTATTGAAAAAAAAAAAAAAGTTTGTGTGTCTACATTGACTGAAATTTACTTCGAAAATTGTCACGTTTTATACCTACCTGCATCTGAAAGTTGCCGGGCTACTTTCAAAACTTTAATCAAGTTTTGAACTTACCTACCTACTTTACGTGACATTAATGAACCAGAAATTAAGTTAAAAATTGTAATTGATTGCGTGCAACTTACTAACACGGCCTGTACGACAGCGTAGTGTATTCAATATTATTAATTCATTGAATTAAACATAAAACATTGCAAAATAAGCTGATTGAAAAGTGCAAATCTTTCTAACTTAGTAAAATGCAACAAATTACAATGTCCCAAATCTGCTTAATCAGTCAGGTATCAAACGAATGCCGAGAGTCGCATAACAATGGAATTTTTATTGTGTCTCGTTTACACATACTTGACGAGTTAATCTAAGGGAAATTAAGCAGCAACTTGCTGACCGCACGAAATAAAAGCAATGTAAAATTGAACACCAAGTAAAAAGTAAACAATGAATTACACCAAAATATTCGCCAACTTCATTGGAAAATCGATTGTCAAGTGTAAAAGTATATTATATTGGTAGTACAGAACAAACCCATTCCCAAACCATATAGGAAAATGGCTGCGCCCCACACATATAGATATTGTCCGTAACAAACCGAATATCACAACAAAGTCCTACTTTAATGCAAAAATCTTATTTTACGTAATATATTTCACGCTTGTACAAATTAGCAAGTTTGCATTGCAAGTCATTTGTTTTTTTTTTCATCATGGTTGCACTTGATCTTTTTAGCGCCAATTTTGTGACTAAGGAATAAAGTGCTGTACAGCCAGGATGCCAGTCTGTTTGTAGGTCTGCGAATTTAATTCAACTATGTACTTAAAATAAAATAAAATATATTCCATTTCTACGATGTTTCGATTGAGTTTAAACATGGAAACACTAATTATTTAAATCTCGAATCTATATATGTTATAGAAGAAGATTACTAGAAAGCTGGATTGTGGTTGGAAACACGATTGTAATTACTTTGCTCGATAATAATTGCCTCAGAAGTGGGCCCCTTTTTTTTCGTATTTTCTATGTAGTTTTCAAATTATTGGACTTATATTTATGAAAATCACATATTTTAGTAGGTAATTCCATTCTACACATATACATGTTAAAATGATTTCAAAATGTTTGTTATTTAGATCAGAATAACGAAATATCTAAAAACACTTTATTTGACCTATTTCGACTTTTTTGATCTTGATTTGCTCAAGCTACACAGATGTGAGGAACAGGGGATTATAAGAATATACATTTTGACCACATAAGTGAGATCTCAGCTATGAATCAAATGATTTTTTTTTAGTTTTTATCGGTGTTATGTTCAGGCAAAGAAAGGTCCATTTTTTTCATTAGTCTGTATTCTTTCTTACAAGCAGCAAATTCTTCCAATTGTCTTTTTAAGATTACTTTAGACACCAAAGATGTTTAGGGCGTCCAATCGTTTTTTTCCAGTTTTATTAACATTTTCATTCATAAAACACTGATTTAGTGATTCTCACACTTGTGACGATGGTGATTCGCGCAACGACTTTGACGCAACAGTTGATCGTCGTGTCATCTCTATTCTATACATGCAAGCAGAAATAGCGCTATCTTTTTATTCAAATGACAAGCACGAGATACCATTTCCTCATTCCCCTTGACGCCACTGCGAACGCTGGACCTATGTCAATTTTTGCAATTTTATTTGCGTACTTAATTACGTAAAACACCTAAGAACTAATAATAGCTAATTTCGCCGCGCCGCGTCACGCTCAGTTGGATCAGCACCAGTCTTATACTAATCAAAGGTCGCGAGTTCAAATCGGGGGTATCGTGAATATTTTTCTACATAGTCACAATATTTTTTTAGAAAACGAAATAAGTATTTATTTTAATTTTTGGACATTTTAACATTTAAAATAAAAAAAAAAAAAAAAAAAAACTAATTAAATTTTTAGGTTTTTTTTTAAAGTAGCAAATCCTATAAAAAAAATACATAACAATGAAAATAAATTTCAAAAAGAAAATTACTATCAAAAACATCATCACCATGCGGATAAATCTCCTCAATGCCATGAGGATGGAACCCCCAACCTCTACGTGTTAAGCAAAATAAAAAGAGAAAGGCTGTAGCGACATATATAATTGTTGTGAATAAATGAACTATATTTTTGTACCAATCGTAGAGATGAATCCGTTTCTATAGTAACAATATAAACAAAAAGCATAAAACACTCATGTCAATTTTTTGTAGTTTTGAACATTTTCTCTATTTGAAAAAATCAGAGCTAAACCATAACTGTAGGTTTAGCAGTAATCTCAAATGCTAAAGCTGTGCCCTGGTGACTCTAGTATATTGGAGACGAGAAAATATTATATGAATTTGAGGGAGGGAGAAAATTATTAGGTGATAGGTCTATTTTAATTTTATTTATTTATTTACATCTAGACTCCTGTGACAAAATACAAACATTGGAGGTTAAGTTAAGGTCGGTCTAGCTCTCTTCGTGTATGGAACTCAGGTTTCCATGTTATTTACGTACGTACGTACACATTTTCTGAATCGTGTAGTAATAATGCATTGACTATCTATCTCTTATTTGGTGACATGGACTTGAGCGACGAACATGGAGATTACTCAGTATAATCCAATTATATTTGCATTCAGAAATGTCAAAGCTGAATAATTTTTTCAATTTTGTTCTTTCGAAAATGTGTGGAGACTGTCTTAATTTTATTTTTATAACCGTTGTTCCTCAAATTGCTGTTACTGAATATCCAAAACAACTTTGGTGTTTGTGACACATGATAATTCTATTAATCTTGTAGTTAGCGCGAAATGGCGCTTCGGGGTCACGAAGGGTTCCGTACCATTATCTATGAAAATGGCATAAACATCATATCTGTTGTCAGGGAGTCCCATACAAAAGATATGAAGTCCTAATAATGGGGCAGCCCCTCATTATTATCATTATCAGAGTAGATAAGTTGTATGAGAGCAACCTGAAAAAAAAACTGTTTTTTAAGTTTTTGTTTTTTCAACGGCAACATGAATACATCCTTCCTGAAAATTTTAACTGTCTTACTATCACGATTCATGAGATAAACCCTGGTGTTGCCCTTTCGGTGTAGGAACTCATGCTCATCATAATTCATTCCTTGTAGGGAGGTGTCTCAAAAATATTTTAAAATACATATTTTAGGCGGTGTGATTAGGATATAAAGAAACCCATGCCAAATTTTATTTTATTTTATTTTATTTTATTATTATTTGGGAAACATACAGTTTTAATGGTATAGATATGAATAAAACTTATAGATAACACAAAAACCAATTAAGTTTCCTCAGACTAATACTACATATCATTTAGAGCAAACCAAAACCTACTAAATAGATACTAAATTACAGTTTTATAGTAAAAAAGGTCTATAAAAGATGAAATATGAAACCAAAAATTGCGCACAGGCGGGATTCGAACCAGCATCTTTCTGGCTATCCGGGCCAACTGCTCTTCCAATTGAGCTACCGTGCCGTCGGTCCGACCGCGCGAAATTCTTGGTCTCATTGATACGTCATTGCGTGACGTTAGCGCCATCTACCCGTCTGTTTATGCAACAGCGGGCCAAGTAGTTATTCTTTACAGAATAAATTCAACTTGCAAATGATAACGCTTCGCTACTCAATGGTTTTACATTATTTTTAACACTCACAGTGTCATATTTTATTCTTAAAAGATGAAATATGAAACCAAAAATTGCGCACGGGCGGGATTCGAACCAGCATCTTTCTGGCTATCCGGGCCAACTGCTCTTCCAATTGAGCTACCGCCAATTGAATTGAATCCCGCCCGTGCGCAATTTTTGGTTTCATATTTCATCTTTTAAGAATAAAATATGACACTGTGAGTGTTAAAAATAATGTAAAACCAAAGGTCTATAAGCTAGACTACAAAAAGTCAAACATGGCAAAACCATATATGGTTTATCAAAGTAATTGTGTGGGTGCGGTGCTCTAATTAACAAACCTAGACAGTTGAAATATGGCATCTAGCTAGGTAATAATGTGTAAGCGAAGGAAAAAATCTGAAAACAAAAGAAAGTTTTTTAATTGTAGGGTCTGAAACCGTTATAATTAAGTGGATGGAAGCTTGCACAAAATATGTATTAATGATTTATGAATAAGCAAATAAATATTTCTATAAAAAGTTATGATATCCCAACAAAAACATCAATGTGAAAAATGATAGCCAAGTTCAATGCTCAGTATATTTGATAGTGAATTTCGCCGAAAAAAGTATTGCATCTAAATGAGAGATTACTACTAACTACTTTTGCCTTACTATTTTCTTACTTTCTAACACATGATAGTCAAGTCATTTTTATAGTTCAGGCTGACATTAAGCGAGTATTTTAAGCGTGGTGTGGGTGACCTCGATAGTAATTACTTTAAACCATTAATTTACTTGAACCATTTCACGGGACATCCAAAATATACGCGGGCGACGTCGCGGGAGACGACTAGTAAATAAAAAACTTTGATATTATTAAAGGATTACTGAAACGATAAAGAAACCTTTGTCTTTAATTTAGCTTTCCATATTTGTAATGTTAAACGGAAGCGTGAAACATACTGCGCAGACCCTAGATAAACTGGGAACAGGGCAAGAGAATGATGATGATGATTTGAAATGTTATGAATTTCAGTGTGTAAAAAAAAACCATGACAAAATTCTCGTGATGGGTGAACTTTGACTTATATACCTACTGGTTTGTACGGAACCCTAAATTTGAAGTGCCATATCTGTAATGGTCTTCAGTCATCATCAATTGGAAGACTGATGGAAGATAGTAGTGAGACTATAACTGTGTCGACAAAAAGGATCTTAATATAAACCACCTAAATGTTATTACATTACATTTCCTACACCTATGGGTTGGCTGGAAGAGGTATCTTTTAGGGATAAGCCCACCTTTGTTCACATTGTGACTTCTTGTACCTATTTTCTGTACATCTTATAAGTACAATAAAGAATATAATAAATGTTATCGGATATTCTTTCTTGTTTTTATAATGGTTACAGGTTGCTGGCATAAAGTGCTGACCAGTCGTGTGAGAATGAAATGCCACTCTTTGCGTTCCTTGTTCTTTCGATAAACGTTTAGACTAAAAAGCATGTATGGTGTACTAAAGAAACCATTTTGTAAAAGTTCTTAGGGGTTCTGCTAGATGGCGTGGGTATGTTACTTACAAAAGCGCATGAAGTATCTTATTCAAGAAAATTTTGTTCCTTAAATAAACACTAGATGGCTTAATTATACACGAGATTTGTAAGACAAAGTTGACAGAAAAAGTTTTGTGCGGGGGTGCTGGTGGGGGAAGCGCCCCGCACTTTTAACAAGGGGGCGGGGCTTATGAGATAATTTGACGGAATAAGACGGCCTTAATATTCATTTTCTAATCCTTTAATTTTCTTACATTTAGTTTTTACGGAATCATCAAATCAAAGGCAGTTTTCAAATTAAGTTTTATAGCGTGTAATTTTTTTCATTGTCTGTGCTTTTTATTCGACTGTGTGCTAGTTTGAGTTTTACCTTCTCACATTCGATTGCGAGTGCGTTAAAATTTTGTATGGAAAAGGAAACGGTCGACGCGCCATACATTGCTTGTCCCAAAAGTAAAAATCCATGCGTCACGACCAAAACTAATTTTATGGGTTCGTTTCTTCGCCTTTTAAAATAATATAAAGTAATATAAGCCGTAAATAGCGGGGTTTTCACATAAAACGAAATAAAATGTGTGGGGTCAATCTCTTGCACAGGTCTTTCTAGATCATAGCGCCATCTGTGTCGAAAACCCGCAATCTAGGCCACCAAAACTAAAACATAGAAAACTGCCCCGCTAGGGTGCGTAACGCGTGAAAATTACGATGACGCAAACAATAGCCAACGAAAAGAAGTTCCTTGTCACAGTTTTTTTTTCAAGTTTTAGGAAGAGGTTGGTAGGTTTAAAGGTTAGTACCTATGGGAGGCAAACGTCATTTTCCTTCTTAAAATAGCGATTGCGAGCGCTTACTTATTTAACTAACTGCCAGTTCTATGACACAGTATGACACAATATGCCATTTCGTTAAGCGGTCGTCAATTTGCTTATAGTGCTCGAAACCGCTATTTTCTGCCAAACACAACAATTGTTGGGGACAGGAAATTGTATTCAATCGTTGTCCTATTTTTTTTGTAGATTTATATGCCGCTAGATAAAAGCAAAGTAAATTAACAATATTGTATTAAAAATTCAATATATTTTTTGCAAAATGATATAGTCAAGTCTCTTAATGCTTTTCTTTAATCAAACATAAAACGACTCTGGGGCAATTTACGACCGTGTCCTTTACAGCGCCATCTACCTCAACTTTATCTTTCCCATATAAAATGTTTCGAAATTCTAACGCACACTGATCATACACATTTCTTTTTCCTTCATCGTCTATTAAAACCGGACCAGAAAAGACTTTCGTCCGTACAGCCATCTGATCATAAACAATGATTTTGTTTTCTTTGCCTTTTGGAATATTTTTTTTACTTACGCGCTTTGCGTTTCGTTCTACCAACGATAAAAAGTTTTTTTTTAAGGCTTAGATATTCCATTTTTACGATGTTTCGATTGAGTTTTAACATGGAAACACTAATTATTTAAATCTCGAATCTATATATGTTATAGAAGAAGATTACTAGAAAGCTGGATTGTGGTTGGAAACACGATTGTAATTACTTTGCTCGATAATAATTGCCTCAGAAGTGGGCCCCTTTTTTTTCGTATTTTCTATGTAGTTTTCAAATTATTGGACTTATTTTTATGAAAATCACATATTTTAGTAGGTAATTCCATTCTACACATATACATGTTAAAATGATTTCAAAATGTTTGTTATTTAGATCAGAATAACGAAATATCTAAAAACACTTTATTTGACCTATTTCGACTTTTTTGATCTTGATTTGCTCAAGCTACACAGATGTGAGGAACAGGGGATTATAAGAATATACATTTTGACCACATAAGTGAGATCTCAGCTATGAATCAAATGATTTTTTTTTAGTTTTTATCGGTGTTATGTTCAGGCAAAGAAAGGTCCATTTTTTTCATTAGTCTGTATTCTTTCTTACAAGCAGCAAATTCTTCCAATTGTCTCTTTAAGATTACTTTAGACACCAAAGATGTTTAGGGCGTCCAATCGTTTTTTTCCAGTTTTATTAACATTTTCATTCATAAAACACTGATTTAGTGATTCTCACACTTGTGACGATGGTGATTCGCGCAACGACTTTGACGCAACAGTTGATCGTCGTGTCATCTCTATTCTATACATGCAAGCAGAAATAGCGCTATCTTTTTATTCAAATGACAAGCACGAGATACCATTTCCTCATTCCCCTTGACGCCACTGCGAACGCTGGACCTATGTCAATTTTTGCAATTTTATTTGCGTACTTAATTACGTAAAACACCTAAGAACTAATAATAGCTAATTTCGCCGCGCCGCGTCACGCTCAGTTGGATCAGCACCAGTCTTATACTAATCAAAGGTCGCGAGTTCAAATCGGGGGTATCATGAATATTTTTCTACATAGTCACAATATTTTTTTAGAAAACGAAATAAGTATTTATTTTAATTTTTGGACATTTTAACATATAAAATAAAAAAAATTAAAAATAAAAACTAATTAAATTTTTAGGTTTTTTTTTAAAGTAGCAAATCCTATTAAAAAAACTACATAACAATGAAAATAAATTTCAAAAAGAAAATTAGTATCAAAAACATCATCACCATGCGGATAAATCTCCTCAATGCCATGAGGATGGAACCCCCAACCTCTACGTGTTAAGCAAAATAAAAAGAGAAAGGCTGTAGCGACATATATAATTGATGTGAATAAATGAACTATATTTTTGTACCAATCGTAGAGATGAATCCGTTTCTATAGTAACAATATAAACAAAAAGCATAAAACACTCATGTCAAATTTTTGTAGTTTTGAACATTTTCTCTATTTGGAAAAATCAGAGCTAAACCATAACTGTAGGTTTAGCAGTAATCTCAAATGCTAAAGCTGTGCCCTGGTGACTCTAGTATATTGGAGACGAGAAAATATTATATGAATTTGAGGGAGGGAGAAAATTATTAGGTGATAGGTCTATTTTAATTTTATTTATTTATTTACATCTAGACTCCTGTGACAAAATACAAACATTGGAGGTTAAGTTAAGGTCGGTCTAGCTCTCTTCGTGTATGGAAGTCAGGTTTCCATGTTATTTACGTACGTACGTACACATTTTCTGAATCGTGTAGTAATAATGCATTGACTATCTATCTCTTATTTGGTGACATGGACTTGAGCGACGAACATAGAGATTACTCAGTATAATCCAATTATATTTGCATTCAGAAATGTCAAATCTGAATAATTATTTCAATTTTGTTCTTTCGAAAATGTGTGGAGACTGTCTTAATTTTATTTTTATAACCGTTGTTCCTCAAATTGCTGTTACTGAATATCCAAAACAACTTTGGTGTTTGTGACACATAATAATTCTATTAATCTTGTAGTTAGCGCGAAATGGCGCTTCGGGGTCACGAAGGGTTCCGTACCATTATCTATGAAAATGGCATAAACATCATATCTGTTGTCAGGGAGTCCCATACAAAAGATATGAAGTCCTAATAATGGGGCAGCCCCTCATTATTATCATTATCAGAGTAGATAAGTTGTATGAGAGCAACCTGAAAAAAAAACTGTTTTTTAAGTTTTTGTTTTTTCAACGGCAACATGAATACATCCTTCCTGAAAATTTCAACTGTCTTACTATCACGATTCATGAGATAAACCCTGGTGTTGCCCTTTCGGTGTAGGAACTCATGCTCATCATAATTCATTCCTTGTAGGGAGGTGTCCCAAAAATATTTTAAAATACATATTTTAGGCGGTGTGATTAGCATATAAAGAAACCCATGCCAAATTACAGTTTTATAGTAAAAAAGGTCTATAAGCTAGACTACAAAAAGTCAAACATGGCAAAACCATATATGGTTTATCAAAGTAATTGTGTGGGTGCGGTGCTCTAATTAACAAACCTAGACAGTTGAAATATGGCATCTAGCTAGGTAATAATGTGTAAGCGAAGGAAAAAATCTGAAAACAAAAGAAAGTTTTTTAATTGTAGGGTCTGAAACCGTTATAATTAAGTGGATGGAAGCTTGCACAAAATATGTATTAATGATTTATGAATAAGCAAATAAATATTTCTATAAAAAGTTATGATATCCCAACAAAAACATCAATGTGAAAAATGATAGCCAAGTTCAATGCTCAGTATATTTGATAGTGAACTTCGCCGAAAAAAGTATTGCATCTAAATGAGAGATTACTACTAACTACTTTTGCCTTACTATTTTCTTACTTTCTAACACATGATAGTCAAGTCATTTTTATAGTTCAGGCTGATATTAAGCGAGTATTTTAAGCGTGGTGTGGGTGACCTCGATAGTAATTACTTTAAACCATTAATTTACTTGAACCATTTCACGGGACATCCAAAATATACGCGGGCGACGTCGCGGGAGACGACTAGTAAATAAAAAACTTTGATATTATTAAAGGATTACTGAAACGATAAAGAAACCTTTGTCTTTAATTTAGCTTTCCATATTTGTAATGTTAAACGGAAGCGTGAAACATACTGCGCAGACCCTAGATAAACTGGGAACAGGGCAAGAGAATGATGATGATGATTTGAAATGTTATGAATTTCAGTGTGTAAAAAAAAACCATGACAAAATTCTCGTGATGGGTGAACTTTGACTTATATACCTACTGGTTTGTACGGAACCCTAAATTTGAAGTGCCATATCTGTAATGGTCTTCAGTCATCATCAATTGGAAGACTGATGGAAGATAGTAGTGAGACTATAACTGTGTCGACAAAAAGGATCTTAATATAAACCACCTAAATGTTATTACATTACATTTCCTACACCTATGGGTTGGCTGGAAGAGGTATCTTTTAGGGATAAGCCCACCTTTGTTCACATTGTGACTTCTTGTACCTATTTTCTGTACATCTTATAAGTGCAATAAAGAATATAATAAATCTTACCGGATATTCTTTCTTGTTTTTATAATGGTTACAGGTTGCTGGCATAAAGTGCTGACCAGTCGTGTGAGAATGAAATGCCACTCTTTGCGTTCCTTGTTCTTTCGATAAACGTTTAGACTAAAAAGCATGTATGGTGTACTAAAGAAACCATTTTGTAAAAGTTCTTAGGGGTTCTGCTAGATGGCGTGGGTATGTTACTTACAAAAGCGCATGAAGTATCTTATTCAAGAAAATTTTGTTCCTTAAATAAACACTAGATGGCTTAATTATACACGAGATTTGTAAGACAAAGTTGACAGAAAAAGTTTGGTGCGGGGGTGCTGGTGGGGGAAGCGCCCCGCACTTTTAACAAGGGGGCGGGGCTTATGAGATAATTTGACGGAATAAGACGGCCTTAATGTGAAATCTTATTCGATCTAGCTAGAAAATGTTTAGTTAAAATTTATTGGGATTTACTCTGACGTATCGGCCAGCGTGGGAAGAGCTTAAATTAATTAGCCATTATACTATTTGACTTAGTGTTGGACTGTTGGCTGATTAGTTGATAAACCGCGTACAGACGGCGTCTCAAGCGTTAAAAATACCTAACTGCGCCTGTACGCACGTCATGGTGGAACTGATTGATTTGATATTAACGGCTTCAATCACAGCTGTGAACCAGTTTAGAAACGTGTTATTTAGCTTTGTATCTTTTTGCATAATATAGGCATTTTAATTGTAGTCAGTTGTCTACTTTCCCACCCACTTTTCTTCTTCCGTTGATACATTGTACGTAGTGTGTACTTAGATTGCACTTTCCATTTATCTACCCAACTTTATTTGATTGAGTTTTTTTAAACTAGGAACATTTTCTCAGTTCTAGGAGGTAGTTTAATGTAAGTTTAAGAGCGCTTTCACCTTAAGGCGACTTTAGCAGTGCGGCAGCAGCGCGACTTACGCGCTGCCGATAATTTCATACTATACAATACACGGCAGCGTGGCAGCGGCGAGTAAGTCGCGCGGGTCCGTCCCACTATACCCATTACCCATTGCAGTGGTAAAACCATCCCCGTATTAGCACTGCAAATGGGTAATGGGTGTAGTGGGAACGACCCAGTCGACGAGCTGCTAATGTGAAGGCATTCTGCCGCGCTGCTATCGCGTTTCTGTCACTCTAATGATAAGACGCGCTATGGGAAGGCACCTAGGCTCCTTTTCAGAACTTGAGTTGTAATCTACCTGGGTTCTTTGGGTAACGCCCAGTCGTCTGAATTTAACTTGTTTTTTTTTAAAGTGTGCAGTCTACTCATGTAGGCACATTTGCCGATAGTACAAGTTTACAGAGCGTTTCAAAAATGTATATAATGTGCAAACAGTTATATTAATATTTAATTCTGCACTAAAAAAGAAGGTATCTTACCTTTTTGCTTATATTTTATTATATCCTACTACTATTATAAAGGCGAAAGTTTGTAAGTATGGATGTATGGATGTATGGATGTATGGATGTATGGATGTTTGTTACTCTTTCACGTTAAAACTACTAAATGGATTTGAATGAAACTTTACCACAATATAGCTTATACATCAGAATAACATATAGGCTACAATTTTTGAGGTTTCTAATGTGAGGTCGTAAAAAAACTCATTTTTTGCGCTACTAGACGGGACGAACCTGAAGTCCACGCGAACGAAGTCGCGGGCAAAAGCTAGTATTATTTTACACGTAAGTTATTGGAGCGAAATATTTGTTGATGCATTATGCAGCATATTTAAATAACATAACAATGATGCCGAGATTACTGACTTTTTTATTGACTAGGCTAGACTGTTGTTATTTTGAGAGAGAACTGAAAAGCGTGTTTTCCAAGCTTGAAAACTCTGAAAAACCGAATCCTACAAAAAATACAACAAACAGCTGTTTTACAGATTTTTCTTACAGTGCTTTTTTTGGAGCCTTATTCATATAATTAAAACCACTAGCTTGTTTTACAAACGATAAAAAGTAAATAGTTAAAACATGTCCGAAACTAAGGATGTGTTAAAATTCTTTTTCATCTCACCTGTTCGGAAAATATAACTTTTCTGTGTAGATAGCCGGGTGGAAAATAGCTTTTCCATCCCTAGGGTGGAAAGTAATTTAGTTTTAATTGGCATGGCATAGAGTCAAGGCCTGCAGTCAAAACTTGGACCAAAGATAATTGAGTCACATCATGTTATTAAAATAACAATCATTTTTGCTTAGCTATAAATTGAAAATCATATTGTTTTTCTTATTTTAATTCAATCAACAATTGAAATATTTGGCTGCCCGCCATAATGCCAAGATGTTTTTTTTTTTAAATTTTATATTGTCACTTGTCAGTGTCATTTCAGGAAGGATTCGTCCAGAGCCGTAAGCTTTTATAAAAAAAAAGAAATTATTTTTGGATTCTGTCTGTCTACTTTTTTAATTTTGACAATTATTATTTGTGGAAAAAATCGATCGATATTCTTTACAAAGATTTTAATTATTTGATATTTTCTGCTTTTTTGTACTCTGTTTTCATGTATTCGTGCCGTTATTCTTTCTAATCGTGTTAGGTGTTGTTAGTACTGTAAATCAACTGTCATATTTTGTTCAAAACTTGAGTTTTACTTTCTCACTGAAATACATAATACCTCACCAAGACATCTACAACCACTTTTGTAAATGTAATGTTTTCCTCACAGTCGAAATGAAAAATAGTATGTTAAACTCGGGTGAAAGCACCCATTTCACTCTCGAATTATTGGCGCTCTCACTTCGTTCGAGCGCCAGAAACATCTCGAGTGAAATGGGTCGCTTTCTCCCCTTGTATAACAATCTACTATTTTTCAATTTCTGTGCAGAATGGAAGAAACGTACATTGTATACAATCATATCTTTTCTATCACTAATCCAAAGAAAAAACACTTAGAATACTGTTTTTTCCACTGAATAGATAATTATCTATTCATTCATCATTCATATACATACCTATATCGCTCGTCCCCGGTCGGCGCGACCGCCTTGTAGTAATACGAATTTATTCTACATCCGTCCGAGAACACGACCGAGAGTTACCCACTTGCACATCTTCACATTTTATAATACTTTCAGCCATACGTAGATTTACAACAAATTCGGTCATCAATTTCATTCGGGTGATCATCAATCAGATAAGTGAATGCATTATCGATATTTACATGAGTATGAATGATGTGATGAAGTTGAAAATAAATAATCAGTGTACTAACTCTGAACTCCGAACTGTCAGTGTGAATGAACCCGAGAAAGAATACTATTAGAAGTTTCGCTTCTTACTTTATACTAAAATTCTACTATCTATCTATCCTTTCGCATCACAATTTTCGTATCAGGCCCCTATCAGCGCGTACCGCCTGAATAATGAGCCAACCCTCGTCGCGGCGATGTCGATGATCGATTCGACGCGGTTATCGATGCCGCGGGTAGGGTTACTACTCGTTAGAAATGCGATGCGATGACACACAGCATCGCAAGAACAGCTAGCGCAGGTAAGTCAGGAAATTATACCAAAGAAGATGTAAAGTCCGTTTTTCTTTGATTGGATAATATTGTAAACAATCTTATGCTTTATTTTAAAATAAGGTAAACCTACACAAAACTCACAACCTACATAGGTAATTTATCGTTGAACACTGAGATCTTTTAAAATCGAATAGTTAATTACATTTCTACCTTTGTCATGGATGTTATATGTATTTAAGTATTTATGGGAGACGACCCCGTCATAATCATTGTCTGGTACTTTGTATCACAAGGAAGAAAATTCCTTAACACGAAACCAGACAATTGGTATGTTGTCTGGCGCATATTTATTTGATTAATTTTATTCACTGATATTATCTCAATAACCGACCGAATAACCGACACACGGCACACAATGTTTGTTTTTTGATTGTATTTTTTCTGTTTTGTATATGTTAAATTCGTCGTGTGATTGACGTGATTGTGTATGTTGTTGTTTTGTGAACTTGTTCAAATGTGTGTGTGTCTTTGTGATGTTCTAAACTAATAAATTCATTTTCTTTCTTTCTTTTTTTCTTTAAAAAGAATGTTTACAATATTCGCCAAGCAAAGAAAAACGGACTTTATGCACTACTTCTCTTTTTGAGGTCGTCGTATTATAACCTTTAAAAAACCTTTTGATAGAATTAAGATGATTGCATCGAAAATTTGTATTCTAGACTTCTGCCATCAAATCAGACACCAAGTGAGGGAAGAAGAATGGGATACTGACTTGTAGCTAATGCAGGCCGTCTTATTTATCCTGGGACGTGATTCGATACGCGATTTAGTCGTGACGTGTAAAGCCGTCATCTGGAGCGATATCAGATGTGCTGCGCTTTGTTACTCTAGGCTGCGGTCGGACTAGGCGGCTTCGTTCGAGCGAACTAGCTGGATCAAATTGTGGGAACGGATCATAGTAAAATGATCTGTTAAGAAATTCGCGTTGGATCGTGGGGGGTCGAAAAGGGATTTTGTTTTATCAGTTTTCTTCTCCATAGTCTTTTCCTCATGCATCATGACTGAGACTTACTACATAGGGGGAATGAAATTCCTTTAGGTTACTCTTTACAAAATGCTATTCTTCTTAATGCTAATCTCTATGCTATTCTTTACAAAAAACTATAATGAACTCACGTCGTCAATGATACTCGTAGATGATGAGTGTCTGATTTTTGTTGATTCCTTTTCTGCAAGCATTGCTTTATCACAGAAATTGCTAAATAAAGCAGTAATTTTGTAAAATGTACGGTACTACGGTAATTTATCGCAGTGCAATATTTGCCACGTATAATGAATGCTATTTGAATCCACGTATTGTGCTGCTAACTGTTATGGAATTCTCAAGATTTCTCCATAAAAAGACTGTACCTCATAAGTATGCGTAGTGGCTGGCTCCGCTTTGCCTTGTGGCAGCCATTATACAGAATCCTGCTGTTTTTGCCCTTCCTGCTCATATTAACCCGTAGTTATAGGACAGTTAGAGGCGAATAGAATTGCTCAATTTCCAATTTCAATTTCTTAATTGACGACGCGTTTGGTGAATTGGTTAGCGCTCCTGACTATAACGCCGGCCGTCGCGGGTTCGAATCCCGCAAGGGGCAAATGTTTGTGTGGTGAACATTTGTACCTAAGTCATGGATGTTATATGTATTTAAGTATACAGGGTGTCCCGTAAGTAGTGGTTCAACCGAAAACCGTAGATGGATGAGGTCATGTTCTATCAGAATAGGCCAACATGGGTTAAGAAAAGTCTCATGGTTTAAGAGTTATTCAATATTTTTTTTTTCCTTGTCACCATTATTTTAATATTGCGAAAATTATTATTTTTCTGATTATTATGATTTTTGCACAATTGAACTACTTATGTTGCCAAAATCTTTTTTCATCAATAACTTCAATAGTTTAGTCAGAAAATGACAATATTTTGAATTTTTTTGGCCCCATAAAATTTTACTTAAAAGTTTAAAGAGCTGTGTTGGAACAAAAATATACTGGACACATTGTGCCCAACAGCTTAAAAACTTCTACATTTAATGCAAATTACAAAATAAGAAAAAGTATTAAAATAATCTTTACTGTACCAACATTGCGTCAGTAACTTTGTTTCAGAAATCTATAGGTATTCTCAAAATAAACTTCATTCACCGCAAAGTTTCGTAAATAAGTTTCATAAATCTTATTATTACTTATTACTTTTGCCCTTGACTGTATAGTCCACCGCGAATGCGTCTTGCACGTGTTTCCAGCCCAGTTCATTAGTAAACTTAATCAGTCAGGGATCAAACGACTCTCGAGAGTCGCATAACAATGGAATTTCTATTGTGTCTCGTTCACACATACTTGACGAGTTAATTAAGGACGCCGTAGGCGGCGATCCCCCACGTACCTGTTAGATTCCTCCCATTCTAACTTTAATCAGGACCAAAATAGCTGCACACGCATCCTTATGTTAATGGTTATAGCGCTTACTGATTTTTGTACCTGACTGTCCTTTTCGGTACCCATATAAACCCTACGCGGACGAAATAGAGTTACGAGTTGGCCTATTTTATTACCCACTGTACTGTTTTAAATAGCTTTTCCCCAGTGGGGATACAGTCTATAATTGTACGGTCGGGTCTAGTAATGTCCAATTACGAAAATTACAGGTCTCGGTGAATCGCTCAAGATCTTGAGTGACTTATGGAACGAGTGGAGGCAGCTCTGCCATTACCGTTCTTAATGACAGATGATTAATGACCTTCGGAATTCATTCAAAAGTTTAAGGAGAGTTTAACATTTTTTCTGACGTCTTTGAAAACAACATGATTGGCGAAGTCTGTTAGTTTTCAAAACTGAGTAACGCTCTGGTAACATTGTTTTTAAATATTTAAATTATTTTATCGCGGTTTCTTTAAAATATTTATTATGACGCTAAATTCCTATCATAAGATTTAGGCTCGGCTCGGCTCCATATTTTTTTAACCGACACTTCGACAAGCAGTGGTTATCCTTTTTACTGAATTTGTTAGTCTGACATTATTGTGATTATAGTCAAAAGTAGGTAGGACGATACAACCTAGATAGAATGACAGACAAGCGAGTTAAACCGCCTTATCCTTATTCTCTTGTACCTACAATCATTGTTCGGTTTACTGAGATGTTGTTCGCAGACATAATGCCATGTTTTTGTGCGCAACACGACAAAACCCATGTTTGTAAATTTGTGTCGTATCCCATTACATGCACACATACCCAACGTAATACTCAGCATGCTCAATAACTCATGATAAAGATTGCAATTCTACACAATATCAAATTGATTCAACATGCTCGCTATAAGATCGGTATTTTGATAGTGCCACTGTTGGCGAATGCTGTACTCTTTATTTTTTTTAAATCTATCATGGTCTTGTATTTTACCTTTATCGAATACTATAATAATATTTACTAACTTGCACGTAATAAAAACTTGCAATGTTCGCTTGTAAAATCTACGCTTGTAGTTTTTAAACCATTTTTACAAACACCAAGAGCACCGTATCAATATCTATTTCGGTCCACATAACAACAGCAGTCGACACAAACAAATGAATATTGTCTCAAACTCCAAAGTATTAATGCAAATAGCTACATTCTTGTTTATTTTCTCCGCATTAACGCGCTGACGCAATGGTACAGTTCAGGCGACATTTTTCCACTGTCTCGACAAACACGTCTAAATGGGTCATAGTACGTGTATCTGGTATCTGCACGGATCTGTCAAAGTATCGTGTTATCTATCACAGCCAGTGAACAGTAATAAATGGATGCAGTCGCTTCATACTGGAAACATGGATAATGGAAACCGTTTTTCTCACACGCATAATACGATGTGGACACAAGAGCTACGTTATACATAATAAGTCGCTCCCCCCAAGTCGCTCATTGATTGTATTTCGCTAAGTAAGTAAGCCTATTCGCAGATAATGACGCAGCTCCCCGATCTATAGTCAATTTGCAGTTTGGCAACCATTTTCACATCAACTGACATGTATTTTAGTCGTTTAAGCAAAGCCTATGCTATTATGAACCCTGTTAACTCCGGTCCACTATTCTTGGCTATCGATGGTTCCAAGATATATTTCCATATATCATCGCTTACTGGTCTCGGGTCTCTCACTTATCAGGTGACAGTTTGAGATATTTAGCGCGGCGGGTGTGAAGTAGAGGATGCACGAACTATGCGGTCACTGTTGTTAGCTGCAGATGAAATAGTGCTGTTTGATTTAAAACCTCAAATAGAAAGCGGACACTTTCCATATTCTTGAAGTGTTTTCTGTGAACCCAGACTTAGGAATATAATGCTTACTACAGCAATCTATTGTTTTTCTTAGCACATAATAGGTTGCGCGTGGTTTTTATCAATTCCATTTGCGGTTTATTTATTTATGTCTAATAAGAAGTAGGTAAACTCCAAAGGAAGTTCATTCACATGACTTTTTGTGTTAGTTCGGGCGTTCTCTTTAATTCAGTACAACCAGGCAAACAAAATCAGATAGGCATTTTAACTCAGTAGTTTTCACAGTGGGTGCCACAACAATAACAACCAGCCAGTTCTTGGTATCGAAATTGGAAAATGTTGTCTTGATCCTTTGATATAATACTTTCTGGTAATACGTTTTGGACGAAGGGACGACAATCCCCTTTCGAATGTACAGGAATTTAAGATGATATTGCATAAAAAACTGAATACATTGTCGAGTTCATATCCCCCTGATTTTGGCTCGTACTTTTTTTACGCCCTGTATGTATGCATAAAAAAAAAATTCTTATAAATTTAGATAGGTACTTTCGACACAAAACAACGAATACCTTTTATAAAAGTAAACTAGTGATTCCTTTAAAATAGTTTGGTTCGTGTTATCATTATTTGCAGGTATGCGGTATTGCGGGCATTTATTGTTGTTTAACACAAAAGTATTTTCATACCGCCATCTCGAAGCCTACTGGACTTGCAAGCCCCTCAGACGTACAGACACCATTATTCTAACCCCAAGCTCTCACAGCTAGGCGGCAGACTACACATTTGCGCCGGATATTAATTTTGTATCCTTATTGGACGCCGTATCGAATGGGCGGGCGCAGCCGATTGCAGCATTTTGAAAATAAATGATTGCAAACCTAAAAGTACCTAATTAAAAAGTTCTGAGATCTCAGCCTGGAGTGCAATCGTGTTGGTCGGTTTGTAGCAAAAAAAAATAAAGATTACCACTAATTTGGAAATACGCCATAGACCTTTTTGGGCACTTTATCAGTCAGGTGAAAATGTGTGGCATTATTAACCTTACTTGGACGCCTATAAAAACGTTCAATAATCAATTACCTACGTTTAAAATATGACAATGCTAAGTTTTACACTTAATTATATTTCCTATGTGATAGCCAACCCTGCTTCTGCTCACGTAGCACACGGAATCGTGAAAAAAGAAGGCTAAAAATATTAAAACTGTGACAATTAAGCGAGTAACAGGAAACAGAAAGGAGTCGCGCCAATTACGGCTTTTCAACGTTATGCAGTACCGATAACTTCGTAATTGCCGAAAAATCTTTGGTCACGAACGTAATGTACGACTTTTTGGGGATCAGTGCCGAATGCGTTAACCCGCGGGTTCTTTTCTGCTTGGTGGCTGTTGTTGATTATATTATAAGTACTGTGACAAATAAGTTACAGTTTAGTTACATGGGTCATTATTACTTTGCCAAAGTCTAGTCTGAATAAGGATAAAACCTGTAGTCAAAGACGTTTGATGAACTTTGAAACTGACTTGTGCTCTTTAAAGTTATTTTCCTAAAAATATCCAAATTTAATATCTATTTAAGGCCCGAAGCTACAACCCACTAATGCCCTCCATCCATAAAAACTCATAAAAGTGAAAAAGACGAGTCATTTTTTCACAGAAAAGATATCAACACGACCGTTCAACGACAAACATAAATAATGCGGACACAGAATAAATAACCCCGCACGGTCTCCGAATACCAAACCGTCCCCACAGTGAGTGTTAAGTGTTAATAGGATACCGTCAATAATATAAGTGTGAAAGATTGCCAAGTTCGTACACGATTTTGCGCTCACAAGTGATATTTATATGAAAACCAAGGCTTTCAATTTATGTTCTATAAATGCAGAAAATGTTTTACATTATTATTAGGTGCCTATTGGTATATGGCTGTTTTTTGTCGAAATATATTTTGGTTCAAAATAGCACAATCGTAATTATTTAAGCAATGGTCGAGTTATATGTACCAAGATCAAATGAGTTTTACCCCGAAAATACAATAAATATAAAGACCAGATAAAATACAACTTGGCTAACACACTGTCATGTCCCCAAATGCCAGATACTATTCGTGCTACGTTACCAAAAGAGGTTTGGGCACTTGGAAAGTCTAAAGACTTTAGCGTATTGATAACAATTCTTTAGAATTTAACCACGAGCAGTCCGACCGGTCTCTGGAATAAGTCTTTTCATTAAGTGACTGAAAGCTTGAAGAATGATTTAAATCAATTCAACAGCTGAGAATGAAGACATTTGAAAAACAATTTAAAAAAGTAATGGATTGATGTAAATTACAAGTACCACTAGAATGAAATACAGAATTTCTTTAGCGTTCATGTATAACTCATAATTTTATCTCATTAAAAAATACGAGTATACTCATTCAAATAGTACCTATATGCAGTGGAAACCTTATAAAAATGTGTCCCCGACACCGATGGAGGTCCTTAACACCAACTGTTGTTACAATCAACACTAAATTCCTATGGTTTTATTTGCCATTGATTCGATCCGGCGCGCTCTAGTTAAGCTTAGTCCGCGTTTCTGTTTGTTTGCGACTTGGCGTATTTTAATAACAAAGTTATGGTCGGTAAAGTTTTATTCTTGCTATTGTTGATGGCGATTAATATTCCGTCGAAAAACACGCTCGCGATTTTAGGAGGTTGTTTACTTTCTTCGCACCTACGCTTTTGTTGAGTAGCACGCCACTGAATAAATACAATTTTGATGTTTGTCAAGCTTGTGTTGTATAAAAATGAATAGACGGTTGTTATTCGATTTCTAGAAACATGGAATTTCCACGTTTCTTACAGGGTACATAGAAAACATAAATAGAATTCAATAACGTGTTTTTACTTTTTATCTAGAAAGAACTAGAAAGAAAGGAAAACTTTTGTAATCTTTGCGAAAAGAGGTTTTGTTTTTCTGCTTATACGCGTAATTTTTTCGCTTTCAATGCTTTTATGTTTCTTTTATAGCTGCTTCTATTAGTCCATTAACATGAACATGGTCATTACGCTTGAACATTTCTGTATGATGACGCCAGAGTCGTTACCGGTGTCTTCATGTCTGCGGCTGTCGTGACGTGAGCCACTATCGCTGTTATTACTCTAACAGCTCTTAAGACATGACTGTAAAGGTGATTTTTGTCTGTGTGTGTTTTATGTCCTCCGTGACTGAGCGCTCGAATTGCCAATTAAGCGACATTAACTAACTGCCGAGCACATTTCTGGCCGTAAAGAATGGCAGAGTCGGCGGAGGCGTCGCTGAATAACTTAGCGGCACAGTGGGCTGAACTCATTTCCATTTACTATTGCGTGTGGTTCTAGTTTATTGACACAGTAAACACGATCGCTTTGCTTGTTTGAATATGTGAGATGATGAACCGTTGAGGTTACAATAATACTCGAACAAGAAATCTTTACAAAGTTTTAAATAAAACCACTTTCAGTAACATTGCCATTACTTACTAAAACACAATGACTTTGAAGTAAGAAACGCGAGCTATTAATTCTTTAAATAGAGTAATTCTCGTATTTATATCTTTCAATTGCGGCTGGAAAGTTAGGAAAAAGTGTTACAAATTCTTAGGTAAGTAGTTTGTTGTTTGAAACCTGTCCCAATTATGGAAAGTTAATTTTTGCCAATTTACTTAAATTCTTTGTAGATGATTTCAGGTAATTTCAGTTCACTTTTTAAGGTTCTGTTTCTTCACACTTTGTTGACTCTTGTTTTTGGTTTACTCCGTATACGCATTGCTGCGGCGGAGTAATACTACGAGGCGGTAATTATCAGTGTCTGAAGTTTTATTCAACACATGGCACATAATAGAGGTATAGGATGTTTTTTTTACATAAAGCAAAGTATTTTTTGCTAACAGTAAGCTCTTTATATTAAATGGTACGTAACAGCGTACATCTACTTTTTTTATCAACCCAAGAAACTAATCTATTTTGATATAAGACGAGTGGTAGTCACCCAATCGCAACCATTATCCCAGCAAGTGGTCCCAGTCTATACTCGTATACAAAAGTATGGAACACGTGTCGCGCGCTGCCTGGGAGCCGTCACGCGGTAATGGCCGATATAATTAGCTGTCATCTCGATTCTCGCCGTGACAATACAAGTAACAAACGTGATGCATCTGCGAACCGAAGGGATGGGATGGGAGCCCTCACTTTAATTACAATTTCTTGTAACAAGTTAGTCCAGTTTCGTGAACGAGATGTATGGGCGCCTTGTGTTAAATCCGATAGTCTGATTTTTTCACACTCTTTCGTGATGATGGCCCAATGATTATTTCCAGTTTGTGACCTCGAGCTCCGACAGGAATGAACGAATCGAAAAAGCCGAGAAAATATTGATATTTTTTCATAGGTTTTACAGTAATCATTATACGAGAATCATTAAAGAGTTTTTACTGGAGTAAGAGGATTTTCAACCCGATGTTTCTTTCACTTAGAAAATATCCCAACTTATCTTAATCATTTACCCTAGCTGAAATAGAAACGATTCACTCACGCTTGATTTAGGTACTCTGAAATTACTTAATTGACAGCCAATGACATTGATTATTAGGATAAAAGGGATTAGTAATTGAAATATCAGGATATATGAAGAAAAATAAACACAATATTTGTAAAAATAGACAAAGATAGACGACCGATTTGGCGCAGTGGTTAAGAAATTGGCTACTGCGCCAGAGGTCGCGGGTTCGATCCCCGCACATTACAAACATTTGTGTGCATGAACATGTCTGTTTGTAGTGGTCTGGGTGTTTTATATGTATAATATGTATGTATTTACAAAAAAAAATAACTATTTAAGTATGTTTATATCCGTTGTCTGGTTACCATAGTACAAGCTTTGCTTAGTTTGGGACCAGATGGCGCTGTGTGAAATGTCTAAGAATATTTATATATTTATTTATATATTTGTTTAAACCTTCAGCTATCCAGCTGAGTACTCCTCCATGCCATATCTTTTACAACATTTGAAGCAGCTCTATTTTATAATTAAGTTTAGCATGTAGCACTGTGTTTTAAGAACATGGAGTTTTTTTTTCAGCTGTCTTTCCAAACCCAAAGGTCAATAATACATTTTATCTCAGTGAGGTATTCCAAGGCACTAATAAAGCCTTCCTTTATCAGTTGACAGGGCTCTATTACACAATGAATTGAAGATCATATCTTTAAACAGGCAAACGATTTCAAAACTTATCATTGCGACTTATTATGGAATTCGCTCGTCATCATTAACGGTTTCCCAGCCCTAGTCTGTTACATGTAAGGAGTTGTATGGGCGTGAGACGAAACGGAACGGAGAGGTCGTCTGACTTCTATTGAACTAGTAATTCATGTTTTCTTAATGCGCAAAACATCTGTACACGCTTGGATCTTAAGAAATTGAACGCAGACAAATGTGGACTCTGAAAAGAGCAAATTATAGTTGAGCTTTGATTGTATAAGTAGCGATTACAGACGATGTTCTCCACAAGACGTGACAGCTTCAATAGTGCTCAAATGTAGTGCGTCGACATCTGATACGCTGTAACATAAGATGAGGATCTTGTATTCCAAATAAAACGTTGCCTTCGGGCCAACCGGGGAAATAACACTTGGTATTTTTAGAGCACGAAAACATACACGAGTGGTTAAATAAGTTTTTGTAGTCAAGGTACCTCCTACAAAAAAAAACATGATGTACTTCAAAGTCTTCTTTTGAGTTATAGCAGCAGTTGAGTACCTAATGATGAAAGAAATTTTTTATCTTTCTGAAAAATGTTGAGGTAAGTAAGTGAAAATGTTTGAGGAAGTAGATAATAAATAATATGATCATATTGCCACGGGGATTGCTATGAATATCAGTCATTACAAATTAAGAATCTAGAATCGTGATGGTGTCGACAGCGAAACGAAAAATGATAACTTTCAAGAATTTATTACTATTCAATGTCGTATCAAGACCGCTCACGATGTTCTATGTTATCGATAAAGTAAATTATAAATGTAAATGGTTTCCAACTAGCAATAATACTCGTACAAATACGCGCTACTCATGTTTCACATTCTACGGATGCCCTGTCATTGCTCGATTGGAAATATTGCCTCACAATGTTGAAAGAATATATTAATGCCGATACTTTTCAATTCAAATCAGAATCGTGACTGAATGAAATAATTATGCGAAGTCACGGTGATGGATTTCATTTAAATTGAACGTTGACTACGCTTTTATTTTGAATACCCTTTTAAACAGTTGATTCTTAAATGTTGTTCACAAATCAAAGTTAAGTACCTTAACTATAATTATTTGTCAAAGAAACCTGTTTGACCAAAAGAAGGGCATCATCTACGAGTCTAAGCTCGTTAGCATATTAAGTTTAATTCTTTTAAGATATTTGAAGGACAAGATCATTAATGAAGGTTTTAAAAAACTTAAAAATATTTAAGCTTAAACCGAAAAAATCGTGTTCACTTTCAAATTCTATATAGGGCGTGCAATGAAAACTTATAACGTTTTTTTCATATTTTATACATTTAAGTTAACTTGATTGTATTGTAAGTTGTATTTTCGTTAAATTTCATCTTACTTTACTCGAGCATTCTTTATGTATCGAAGACTCTACTACGGCGTACACGATATTAATTTTCTGATTGCTTTAACTTGAAACAAATACACTATTTACCTGTTCAATTTGTAAACGGTCTAGTTATTATACTCAGGTACTAGTTATTAAAGTTTTCCGACTCATTTGATCCGCCAAAGGAACCCTACTTTGTAGCGAGTTGCGACGCTCAACTGAAGCCACACAATTACGCTCGTCGTAAAATGCAGAAAAACGCATTCGCTCTGAATGCCGCTGCGGCTGTCGTGCGGTTAGCGCAGTGAAGGGAGTGCACAGAGACCTCATCTGGGGGATTGCATTTCCTTTCAATAAGTAGCAAAGATTGTAGGCAATCAAAAGCAAAAATAAAGCCATTTATAGAAGGTATTTTTCCCTCTTGAATACAGGATACTGGGTAGAAGTGCCTGCTCTATCTAAGCATGTCAACTTTTACAAAAAGGCAGGATTCAACGCCTGATTTTATTGAAATTCAACTCAAAGGAATAAAGTTGATTGAAATATGGATATTACACTTAAGATTTGTCGTTATACATTGAGATAACCGATCGTAACTATAATATTCAAATTTTTTATATGACTTTTTGTAAACTACTTACTGATTTTGCAAAGCCCGCATTGGGAGGATTTGCATCGTGAGCAGATTAATTTGGCTTGTATTTCTAACCTGGTTTCTAACCTTATTGAAACATGGTGTGACCTTATTAAAACTGTGGTTCTTCTAGTTAATATCCGTCTATAGACTCCTTCACTATTTTAAGTGAACCTTCCGTGTCTATTTCTGTTATACTTTTAGTTACAACGTGCTGTACGCCTGCGGTCAGAGCCCTCATCCGCAGTACAGTCACATGTTAAATTATACAGGAACTTTATAGGCGGGTACACTCATCTTTAAAAAATGTACGCAATCTTCATCGATGCATGCAATGCCTTGAAAAGCACAGGCTATACAGAAAAGTTTTTCAAAAGAACTCTTTTATCCTGAATCGCATTTATTACTATCTAAAAATGAATAGCTTTAGCTTGCATGATAAAATATTTATATTAAACCCTCACGGATGTGTTTATCAACATTCTTTTGTCATTCTTTTGTTTACGCGACTGCCGGGGACCTATCGATCCCCTGGGCGTTTAATTTTTCTGTAATTTCACAGACTTTTAAGTACCTACTTACGAAGAAAACCTGCTGAACTTTTGACTTTCTCTAACCCAATTATGATCGATCTGATCCTCGCATACAAGTACTTACTTTGGCTTTCATCGCCATCTCATGAATATAACAGCTACGAGTACATTTAAAATAAAAATAAAAACTTGGCTCTGCCTACAATATCACCCAGTTAGAAAAAATACCCATAGCAAATGTCAGAATGACTATTTTACGGACCAATGATTAAGTTATTATTTCTTCAAACATGCTCAATCGGAAATATTCAACCGCAGGTAGCGATAACCATTAGTTGAGTAACTATTCGATCATGCAAGCGGGCCTAAGTGACCTAGTATTAATCCTGTCTGATTTCAAAGATTTGATAATTTCGATCGACATTACCGTCCCGAACACTAGTTTTACGACTTAAACCTAATCTAACACAAATTGCGCGCTAGTTACTGGTCCTTCACCCGCGCGGTACCACTCGAGACATCGGGTCATCGGAACCGATCGCATTATGAATGAATCGAAAATGGACCGAGGCTGATCAGTCGGGGTATTCATCAACTCGTCCTACATGCCTACGGCCCACTTAGGACGAAACGGGAAAATCAAAATTAATTAAAATTGTATTCGTCAACTCGTCCCATTTTCTTTTTTCGTGGGACTTTAAACCTTATTAACGTAAAATAAACGTCTAGTACAGTTGCAGAGGAAAGTGTATTTTTAAGAAATGTAACATATAATTATTGATTCTCTCACTTTTTAAAATTTATCATATTTGCTTCGGTTTCGTTCATATTAATGTTAGAAAAACATGTTTCCTATACTAAAAAAGTCATAAGTTTCTAAAAAAAATTCAAGGACAATAGTGAATTATTTTGTTTTACAAGCGAAAGATAGTTCAAGTGTTATTGGAAGTGAATACAATAGATATGGCTTTTGGTTTCAAGATAAGTTAACCATAGTTGTGGCGCTTGCTTTTGATGTAAATGATGCAAGTAGCCTATGAATAGAAAAATAAAGGTTAGAGCAAAATCATTTGTTTTGACCAGTGATGTTTTATCATCAATATAGCAATAAAACTACTTATTAAAACACACTTTACGGATTGATTTCGGGAACATTTATTTTTAATTAATCCCTGACGTTTCGAATGCTTTACTATGATAATGAAATAGACAATTAACAACATCCAACACTAAAGTGTTCAATTAGAAATAAACATTTTGATATCAAACATACAGTTATTTTTTTATTTCTACACTAACACTTTTCTTTCTGATTGTACCTGTATTTAAAGTGGGACGAGTTGACGAATACAATTTTAATTAATTTTGATTTTCCCGTTTCGTCCTTAGTGGGCCGTAGGCATGTGGGACGAGTTGATGAATATGCCGATCAGTCGACGAACCGCCCTTATCGATGATGAATACTTGTCTGTTCGTCTGTTGGGATTCGGATGGATGACTAGTCGATTAAGATAGTTTGATGTTTTTCGGGGAGATCGGTGTAAAATTGTTACTTTCTTTTCATAAGAATAACTAGAGATGGAAAAACAAAATTATTGCGAAATCACTAACACGCAAAAAAAAATTTTTTCTAGGAATCAAAATGAAGAACAAATAAAATAAAGTCTAGACTGACTATGTTTCTTTCTAGAATTTTGCTAAATATATTACTAAATTTTTATAGCTGGATTTGACACAGGATGTTTTAGTGAAGCAAAGCAATTTCACAAAATAATTGCTTCCTTCCTTGGCATCCATCTTTAACGTAAAATAGACGACGAAGTCGTATTAAACCCAAATATAGCTCAAATATTGTGCCCATTTTGACAAGTAAACAATGTTTCTCGATACAGATTCCATACTTCTGCTTATGTTTGAGTTATGGCGTGTTCCGCACTGGAAACCAACATGAATCGCGCCTTGATTGCTTTTGCGATTTGGTACAGCGTAATTAAAATTTTAATTATTGCTCCAATACAGGGTGTAAGGTTTCCACTAAATGTGATAGGCTTATGCAATACTTAAGTGCATTTTAAATTGCATCTCTATATCAATTTTATTTTATATTATTAGGAAAATACTATAGTAGCTTCAAATTAAATTACGCAATAGATTTGTCACTAAACACCATTTACGTGTTTCCACATATAAATTCTAAGACTAGCTTGTTTATGTTAAAGTAGGTAACTCATGAAATTAAAATAAATAATCAATCAGGGTTAAACATTAGTACGTGGGTTCTATCCAGTCCGTGCACCGCTTCAAAACATCTTTTTTTAAAACTCTTTTCGCGACTTCTAACACTAGTGTAAATAAGTAATGATAATTCCAGATATTCTTACACAACATATCTATCAATGTACTCAATTACCTTAGTTAAAAACTCACTTCAATATAATTTGTCTCATATATTCTCCTTTATTCTAACTTAAAACTATCAAATTGTTATATGATATCCCGAGAAGTAGGTGGTGAATTAATATTGCTTTTCAACCAGTTATTTCGTCAGTTTGAAAAAAAACAAAATACATAAGTATATTTGACGTTATTTTGGTTATTGTAACGTCCTGTAATATTACAATTTATTTCTACGAACGCATACTAAATTTACAATTCACCTGTATTTAATGAACTCATTCGTCTGGCACCCTGTATATCTGGTTTCCCGCGGCTGCTGCGTCCGATTAATTTCCACCAGTTATTCGATGGCGATGTTTACAATAACACCCGTGTTATGTCGGATGTTGAATCTAGAAGGTACATCAACCAATGCAAAACCTTCAATTTTCTTCTATCAATTTTCATCAGAATGTTTAAGGTTATAGAACTCAATTTCGGCTGAGCAATGTTGACTTTTTAAGGTAGGGCTACGTGCAAAGTGCTTGAAAGTGCTTGCTTTGTAAAGAAACACAAGCATAGCGTTGCCTTCGGTAGAGTGTGTCGAAACAAGTTGATTTTGCAAAACAAAAAGATTTCCCAATGAATTTCTACAATAACAATGAGATTAATCATGTGTTTGTTATTAAAATGCATAGTCAACTTCACGTGAGGCTGGGCTTGATTTAGTACTGAATAAAGCAAGGCAGGCAATATTTTATAGAATTAATTATTCCTCTTGAATATAAACCTACTAATTTCGTGTGATTATTCAGTTCAAATGCTCATTTGGTTTCAAAACAATGTTTTTATAAACATTAAGCAAAGTAGAGTCTAAGAGCGCTTTCACACTTAGGCGAATTTAGCAGCGCTACGGTCGTGCGACAGTAAGCCTTTACATTTAGAGCGACAGCGCTGCTGTCGCGCTAGTGTAATTTCGTAATATGATAGAGAAGGCCGTAGATAAACATGTAATTGCGCTAAAGATATTTACAAAGTTTCTATATTATTTTAGATTACACCTTTACAATTTAAGTCTCAATAATAATAGTCTTTACAACTTACGTCTGCGATCTGTTGATTAAATAAAGATTGTTCACTGCTATAGCACAGTAAAAGCATAATGTTATTTAGATAAGTATTATTGTTGCTTCTTAGATAGAGATAAACATCTGACAGGCTGTATAGATACTCTACTCAACAATGAAGCTTAGAAAACAAGTGGAAAATTACTTGCGTTCGTAAAAGAACTTCTTTCTCTTAATTAAAATAAATATTTCTATACTGCAACGACAGTACTGTACAGTCTTTAGTGTTAAGCTCTCGGAAATGGAAATAACACAGCGTGTGGCATCTCCTTATTAAAATTTCACTTAATACTTTCGACAAAAAAAATACATTAAATACACTTTACTTAACATGCGATTTGTATCATCAACACTTATTTGTAATATATGTGTACCTAACAATTTGTCTTGAATAGTTACTTATTCTTTATTTCACTCAGAAGGCGATTCAACCAATAAAACAAAACTCAATTAATATAGCCTAGAATGGGATTTGAAAAAAAATTTGATGTTAAATCCATCACAGCAGATAACACTAATTATCATATCACTCTACTTAAAAATCCCGATCATAACTGATTTTACAGATATGCTGATAAATAAAACTGATAACGAGAAGCGAGTGTTTTATCTAATAATGATTTGAAATAGATTTTAAGATAAGTAAGGCGTGATTAGCAACGGGTGCTATTGTTTATCTGTGGTAAGCTCTTAATCGTTTCGTGGCTGACTGTACTAGACATTATCACGTTCGGTCGAGACGAGAACATAGTATAAATTCAACAGCTACCGTCGTGATATTTTTTGAAAAAAAAAACTAGCGGTTAGCCCTGTTTCATTGGCTTAGGTATTTCAATTCATCACACAAAGATACATATCCGTTTTAACGTCTTTAAATAACATCACGTTATACGTAACATTTGTCATGCCAACCACATAACCATTGTGGAGGTTTGAGGGTGACCGACACGTGAACATCTAAATTATCCGAACTATATTTCGTAGACCTAAACCCAGAACTATTATTCGATGTAAGTAGTATGTCTTCATAGAACTATTTTATATCAAGCTTACCTTGCTACTTTTACACAGCGTCCATTCTTCCTTTTAGTGAAATTTCCGACCCTTGTTATTCCTCTGTAGATCGTCAGATTGACCCAATTGAAAACCCCAAAACTTTTCAAATAATTATAGGAAGAGTTCAAATATTCCTAGATAATTAAGTGTTTTTGTACTCAATGATCTTTCTGGTGTTCTTGAACTGTGTCCATTGTAGATACACGATCAGCGGACATTGATGAATCTTAAGTCGACTTCAGTGACTCTTAATTTGTTTGGAGCGCAAAAGAATGCTGTGTGTTTTATCCGGTAAATATCTTAAAGTATTATTGGATCGTGCTCATTATGTTGAAGCACGAACTTATTCTGTCAAGGCTTTACCTATATGTGTTGGATTCAGAAAGCTGTCACAAAGTACTTAAGACTTGTTTACTACAGGATCTTAATACTATGATAGGGTTTAACAATTTTTATAACTTTATTATATTACTAGCTTTTGCCCGCGACTTCGTCCGCGTGGAATAGTGACTTCTTTCTCCCGTTTTTTACACATTTACCACTATATCTTTGCTCCTATTGGTCGTAGCGTGATGTTATATAGCCTATAGCCTTCCTCGATAACTGGACTATCCAACACAAAAAGAATTATTCAATTCGAACCAGTAGTTTCGGAGATTAGCGCGTTCAAACAAACAAACAAACAAAAAAACTCATCAGCTTTATAATATTAGTATAGATTCGCAGTGTCACAAGATGATGTTTTTGAAAGCGTTTCTTCAGTGTTTGAAATCAAGTGTGTCTTTTTTCCTAAGCCCTGCTTCAACTAAACATCTAAACAAAAACTCGTTTAATACCTACTTTAACTTTGATCTTCCGAACTAACCTCGTCTGTAACCAGCTAAACTAAGTTCTCCAACTAAAGTAGTTCCGTCTAAAAAGAAAGAAAAGTAATCCCGAGGATGTGGTTAGCATTATTTTTACATATTGCAGTTTTCTGATTACATTCGTGGTGAATTTCGAGTCATACTGTGCCGGGAAGCGAACCTACAAACGTTGTGTTATTTATCTATCAACAACCAGGCTGCTTTTTCACTCATCCATATCCTATACGTATTTGATTAGCATCCCAATTACATCTCTCTTGACCACCCTAGAACTTTTCGTAGTCATATGAAACCGACTTATGTACTTTTTGATAGTACTTTTTACTTTGATCTTTGAGTTCATGAAAGATTAGATAACGCTTTATTGCTATAACATCGAATACTTTCAGTTACAATTCATGATGATGATGTGGATGAAAGATATTTCCTATTCAAAAGAATGTATTGAGGTAGAGTGCAGTATTTAGTAATTCATTGCTAAAATTCATACAATAGTATTAAAGGTAGTGTTAATTTTTAGTTATTTAGTTAATAATGAACACTACAAATTTATTACGTTCATTCCGCCGTGCCATAGAAAAAAATAGCACGTTTTGCGTACATATTGTGTAGCAGAACGTTGATTTCTTCGGCACAATAGCTCCGTGTTCTTGCTATCGAGTATGTAGTAGTAAGTAATGACATACAGGCGAGCTTATTCCCGATAAACACACGATACAAAGTGGGCTGCGAAAAAACCGTCAGGCACATTGATTGTTACAAGCAGGCTATACAGCCGGTTGTCAGTTTTATATTCTATTTAATTTAACTTTAACTTATTCATCTATCTAAGTAATAGTGTCTAGAGTTGATGATGACGAACGCTTTTTTTGTTAAATGACTATTATCGATAACATTTGGAAAGTTGAAAACCCGACAAGGTGTCCTGTAGTAACTGTCATGTTGTACAACACTTTATACGCATTCAAATACACCTTTCGTTCAAACAAGTTGTTAACAAGATTCTACATTAAAAAATGAAAGTGCAATGCTTACACTCATGGAATGCTACTGCTGACGTACGGAATACTTATTTGCTGTTGTATCTATGCCAGCCAATAAACTAAACTGCTTACCAGCTGCATATGGCTTCGCCCATTGCTAATGCTCCCTGGAATGCGTAGATATGTACAGTGCTGTCTACATAATTACAAGACGCACTCTGACATTGACTACCTCATGTCAGTTGCACAACGAACATTCAAGTACAAGAGTGACAGTGTAAGGCGTTCATCCAGTTTGTGTTATGAATATTAATGCTGGACTGGTTATAGAAGCATCCTGTATATCGATAATCGTCAGCTGGTTTCCGGCCGCGAACAATGTTGGGAGCGGTGCGCCCGCGCAAGAAGTTACTTTAAAGCGGCGTTTATATGCGACAACATTCTTTGTACGTACTATAAAATCTCGATTAATAGACTTACTTTATTATTAGGACATTCCAACGTGTGGTAAATTATCTACCTCTTCCTTTCATCATAAGATGTCCGTCCATCGTTGTAAAGGCTCCGTATTAATTTTGCAGTTTAACTTTTTCCTAGAAATAAACCATCTCAATAGATGTCTTATTTAAACTGCATACCCTCCTTTAAAAAATAATAAGAAGAATCAGGGTTTTCTTTTGATATTCTTAGATACAAAGTAAACATAATACATAAATAGAATAATGAATAGACGATCGCTCTGTGTACACGCCCTTATACTGTAAAGCAGTTGATTAGGTTAATTGTGGCATTAACGCGCTTCTTGCGACACATGAGTGACACACTGCCAATTGCCTTTGATTTAGCGAGGAGTTCTCTTGCATATTACATACTTTGGTTGCTTTGCGCATGATTGAAGAAAGTGCTAGCAAGGAGCACTACAAAGATAGCAATCGCTTTATGTGCTCACTGCTCAAGCAAAAATTTTGCTCGGTAGATCCGACTTTTGCATTAAATAGTCAGAACTATTGTAATTTTATTGCATGCGCCTACACACACTTATTTAAGTAATAAAAACTAAAATAAAATAAGTTTTTTTATGTGTATTGTGTAACAAATATCTGACATTCTCCGTAATATTTAAAACAATCAAAGTATTTTATTACACTTATGACTTCAAATGTGATGACTACTGGTAACTTGTTCTTATTATATGAAAAAGTATTTCTAAAATGCCATTAATTGTCAGAGACGCAAAATTATATTTTGTTTCAACTTGTTTTCTCGTTTAAACGTTTTTTTACTCATTGTGATTCCATTGCTCAGATAGAATACGATTGATAGCGTGGAATTTTAGCAAAATGAAATGAATAATAATAATTTTACAACAATTCGAAATATTACCTAGAAATGACCATATTATCACGATACACTAATATATCAATATAAATTCAATGTGCTATGTTTTATAGCACAAATTCACATCAGACAATCAAGAATAAAGTACGTTTGCACGTTAGTAAATAGTGCAATAAATGTTTATTTATTGGCCATCAAAGACCCATTCAGGATTTAGATCGGACTTAACGATCTCCAAAGACGAGTAAATTCTGTAACTTACTAGACATTTTCGAATACTTGGTCGTAACTTCTACATTTCGACGAAGAGTTCCATACATTGCCGACATCTCTGGAATCCATCTTAGAAATTAATGATGTCGTCCATAAAATTTTCCCACTCCCGTATCTTAATAAACGTGACGTGAATATTCTCCTAAAATGTACAGTCAGCGGAATTGATAGCTGATATGATAGTCATTATTATAATAATGACATTTCAATTTGATGATTACGCAGATTTTGCAGCTGTGAGAAATAAAAAGAGATTTTTTTAGTTGCCACCCTAGAATATTTAAAGTAATGAGAAGGCTATGTAAGTAGTAATGCATTACTCAAAAGAGTTTATATGATAAGACCGTTCCCTAAGTTATAAACGTGGTAAAGTACGAGAAACTTAAAACTTGTTTTACTTATTGAAAATTGAAATGAAGGCACACACAATTTTTAAATTCTACTGCGCACACACGCGTTTGTTTCCCCCATCTTCTTAATCTCCGATAAAAGAGCGCCTAACTTTTACCAAAAACTTTAGGGCTATAATATAGGTTACATTTCACAACTTGCACCTACATCACGATAAAAGACACATACAGTCAACATAAAATTGTTGACTACTAAACTGAAACGTATGTCCTTCGCAGTAGAGTTCATAAAAGCTTACAGGTTTTTGTAGCTGCCCGTGTGGAAGATACTCGGAATACAGCCCCACACAGTTTTCGGGGAAACCGATATAATGCTTAAAGTAATAGAGGCTGGTGTCATTAAGCTTTCTTTTTATGTCATACCAAACAAGGCAAGCCAGCGATTCATGAATAATTACTATACTTGCAAGTAAAGACTTTATTGCAGATTGCATCTCTGAATAACTAGTTGCATTTATTTTCCAGAATATTAACTTTAAAATTATACGAACGAACAATAACACCTGCTCCGTGGTATCTAAGAACTACTCGTCGTTACTTCTGGTAATAAGACCCAGTTGCGTGGTCGATATTTAGCTCAACTAATGTCGTTACCAGCGGTTGAATACTTACGATTGTTCGCGTTTTGTAAAAAAAAATGCCTCAACAAATTTTAATTAAAACAGCTATTTTAACATTTGGGTAAATATTTTTTTCTTATACGACATTTAACTGTTAGTAAAGTAACTATCGATCACGCTACTGGGCCTTAGAACATTAACTTACGTGTTAAGCCATCGCTAATAGTAGATTTGTATAATGTGGATATTGTGTTGTTACTTTGAATTCCTTTTGCGCAATCCAACTTTACTTACATCGAACTATGTAGTGACTCCGATCTGCGAATCCGATAAAAACCTTTGGAACATGTGAAAAGTAACAGATACCAGCAACAGCCCCACCTGTCTCGTGTTCCATAGTAATGGGACACAGCGTCCGCGTTCCGACCGATCACGCGCTACAAAACCTAGTATTCCGGGGTATTACCGTATTACCTAACCTCAATCGCTTTCGTGTTGCAATAATGTCGCCATGATTGTGTCTTGAACGTTCCGATTGATGAGTATATGCAGTCCTCCACTGGTTTGGGTTTTCCATTTGGCCATAATGTAGATCGTAGCTACACATGAGTTGTGGTGGTATGTATAATTGTCCGTTTTAACATTGACAGCGCTATTAACCTGCTGGAAGTCATTTGATATCGTATTCGCCACTTTTTTCTTGGGCATTGCCACACTCGAATGGCAGTCAAGGAACGTAATCCTAAAGTAGATACCGCATGCCTGTAATACCGGGGTGCGCAATAAAAACTACCCGCACATAGGGCTGCCCAACAAACGATCACTGACGATCGTTGGAGAATGTTAATCTTCCATCACTGGAAGGGACGATAGATATTAACTATTTTTATGCGAAGATTTTAAACAAAAAGTGATATCGAGAAAGATGTTTCGAATTCTACGATCCTTGTGTTCGGACGATTCGCATCTTCTTTTGTTTGACGGTAGCTGTTCCGAGAATTAAATTGTAAAGTTGGTGTTGAGTTTACCTATATTCTGTTGATTTTTAACTGAATTTCAATGTTTACGTCATAATGCTACTCAGTCATCTTATTTGTAGGGTCGGTTCTGTAATGCTAAAAGTTTTAGAATAAAGTGGTTGTGGCATACGGACGGACAGACAGACAGACTTAACGAAACTATAAGGGTTTCGTTTTTTGCCATTCGGCTACGGAACCCTATAAAGGCGATGCATGATTATCGCTTAGTAAGCCATTTACATAGAGATCAAGATTTTAAGAAAATGTATATTTTTTTACATTTCCGCCAGTTTACCTAGCATACTCGTACCTAAGTACTTGGTAGCGTGCCCCGAGTTTGTACTAAGTCTCTATTTGTTGAAGCACATACCTATAAAAGTGCGATGCGATCTGACTCAAGGGAGCTTTTACTTTTTACGTGCAGCTTTAGGCGCAAACATTTCGCCATAATCGTGTAAGGTTATTACGCGGGTCAAATGTAAGAAAATGCTGTAAGTACTTACTTGTGCTTTGTAAAAAATATCAGCATTGAAACCTTAACAAAGCTAGAAACGTGTTTTTGGAAACTGCGATGCATTCATTCTCTACTTTTTACCGCAATTCTTACTTGGAGTTGTTTTAATGTTAATTAATAATAAATCGCGTTGCTCTAAGTTTTTTTGAACGACATCAAATATTTTCTGTCTTCCACCTTATTCATTCACATCAACCTATGAGGAACTATTTGCATTCTACATCTTATATTTTATATCAATTATTGGCTTGCTTAGTGTAGCAATGAGATCTCGATAAATACGAAGGTCAATCTGGTTTGCTTGCTTGATGTTTTAGAATAATTCAGTTCATGGTCCATTTTACAGACTGCAGAAACTACAAACACCTAACTCACGTATATCTTAAATGCGGTTCTTAGCTGGCCAATAGATAAATAGAAGCACGGCCATATTGTGTAAATATATATTTTTAAGATTCTTTAACTCAAGTGCTGTGTTAATAATGACCGGATCAGAACAAGACAGACACGCACAATAATCTTCAAACTTGTTTCATTAGGTACTTAACATAAGAAAATTACTTACATATAGATAAAACGTAGGTACTTTTACATAATTATCTGAAAAAAAAACCTTAAGGGATGTATGTACTTTATATATTTCTGGACATTTATGTGCCATTCAAATAACGAGTACCTACTCGTACCTTACAAACTCGATCTCTTCTTACCTAGGTATGCTCACGCTCAAGACTAAGCTATAAATCAGATTAGCCGATTGCGAGTCGTCTTGGAGACTAAATGGACACGCAGATGGGACGGACAAACGGTCGTACGGATGGACGGACGGCCCCTTTGATTCATTATTCCTGTAGGCGCAGGATAACGAAGCGACAGACACGGCCTTTATAGGAAGCTATAAGTCTTTAGTCCTATAGAATACGCGAAACGGGTTCAGCTTAGGGAAAATGCTGGATTATCGTTTACACGAGCACATTAGATTGTTAATGTCTGTAAATGAGTAGCTTATCACTTGTGATTTTTTTATACACACACTAACTTATTAGATATCGAGATATTGCCCTCGAGAACATATGGCTTGCATGAGTAAAGGCACTGCATTACAAAAAAAAAGAGATTTACGTCTGCGTTGAATTAGTTACAAGCAGTGAATTAGCAGATATTTCTAAACCACCCTATACATATTATAACTCAAAAGCTAGTAAACGTTAGGCTTAAGCCTTTAGCTAACCCTGAGCCCGCATTACAAGGGCATAATTTGCGCATGACATAAAACTAAGTGCGCTCTTTATTGCCTAACGCGTGTGCTATCGCCGATAAATGCCCACTGAGGGCTATGACATCTGCCTATGGGCACAGTTAATTTATGGATCGGACTAACAGTACGTAATATTCATAGAGATGTATTTGATGACGCAAGTACTTATTTACATGTGAGGGCTTACAAATAAGCATGTATTCGTTATTATATTTCGTCGCTTCATTCTTTGATATATTTACTAGGTAGTCCCTTTATCCTACAGGCAACATTCGCACATTTAGAGTAGTTTTTTAAAAGAAAAAAACAAATACTTCTTTATCTGTGCGCTCCAACCGCCACCTAGCGGCTGTCATCTCATTCCTTTTTCGTGCGAGGCAACGCGCACACACGCTCCTGCAAATAAAAATGCCGAAACGCAGTGCTCAAGAGAAATTACGCCATTATGAAAGGAAGATCCGCAAATTATTAAAGGAAAACGAAACCGTTGAACGAATACGATGTTTTGATTCATCGGATGAGGAAAATATCCCAGGTACGTGAAGTGTTTTTCACCCCTAGAAAAAATAACCTAAAATAACGGTCTATCATATCATAAACGATCACTCGTATCGTTTTGTTTTATCAAGTTTTACTCCAGTGATCTATATAAAAGTCCTTCTAAAAGAACATTTACTAAATCACGATTGACTGCGGGTCAATCGCGATATCATAATTAGCTGTGGGCTAATTGTGGGTCATAAATAATATGACAATTTAAGTAGAAATTACATGCGCTCTATGGTAGACGCAAGTTATCTACGATCTATTGTCTGCGGGACAATACATAAGCCATCATGCTAACATGATTACTTACTTTATAACTTTGACCTGTTTTATTGTCACCTCCTAAAAAGTAAATGTTTGTTTTAGATACGATAAATATCGTTCAAAATGAAGTCGAACTGGAGGGCGGTCCATCGAATCCGCTAGAATATGCTGACAATGATATGAGAAGTCCAGAACATTCGGCTCATGCTACCCAATGTACACCAGAGATCACACAAGAAGCCACGTTGGAAACAAGTTTGGATCCTGAGTTACTCTCAGCTTTAGGAGCATCCACAGCAGACACCCCGGACTTTGGGCCTGACATACATGAAAGCTTAACAAAGTTATGGACACCTTTATTAAAAAAAAGGCCTACCAAAGGACCAAAAAGAAATCCTTCTTAAGGGGAAGGAATACTTGGTCCCCAGTAATTGCAGAATGTTACAAGCACCAAAACTCAATGCTGAGATTTCCGCTGCAGTTAGCGACATAGTAAGAGGACGTGACAAGAAATTCCTCGGCTTTCAACAACAACTTGGCACAGGTGCATCAGCTATTAATAGAGCAATGGACACCCTGCTCTCATCAGATAATAAGATCCAGGCCCTGAAGTTTTTAAGTGACGGCTGTCGCATTTTGACTGATCTGCACTATTGCCTAACAAAAGATAGGATTAAACTTATAACACCCAGTTTGGAGAAAAACTTCCTACACATGATACAAGATTCTGAAAGGGATGAAACACTGTTTGGAAGTTCCTTGTCAGAAAAAATAAAAGCCAGCAAAGCGATCGAACGCCAAGGCTCACTGATTAGAAAGACAGTGCAAACACAGAAGGCTGCCACAGCCTCTTTTACCGCCAATCGCCCATCCTTTCAGGGAAACTGGTCAGGACCCCCCCGGTACTTGTCGAACAGGGGGGGGAGAAGAGGTCAGAGTCACAGGGGCCACAGGCAAGCAGGCCCCCCGCGACGGCCATACCTGCAACCAGCACCAGCTCAGACAAAAGGCTACAATCAGCCCCGGCCACGTGCACCCCTGCAATAATACAGGTACATGCGGGTAGAATTACCTTTTTCCATAACTGTTGGTCACACATTACAAATAATCAGACTGTATTATCATGGATCTTAAACGGTTACCCTATACCATTTTGTGAAAAAGTTACACAATTCAGAATACCCACACCCAATTTTACAACCCAAGACCGCATTGACATAGCTGTAGCTATAGATAAATTACTCGAATTAGGAGCCATTTTACAATGTCAACCAATACAAGGCCAGTATATTTCAAATATTTTTTTGACCCCTAAACCTAATGGTGGGAAGCGCCTCATTTTAAATCTCAAACCACTAAACCAATTTATACCAAAATTGCACTTCAAAATGGAAGATTACCGAACAGCTTTAAAACTTATACCTCAAGGTGGTTATATAGCGACTATAGATTTAAAAGAAGCATACCTATTAGTACCTATATGCCCTAAAGATAGAAAATATTTAAGATTTAACTTCCAAGCTCAAAATTCATCTGAATTATCTACCTTTGAATTCACTGCCATGCCTTACGGCCTTTCTGTGGCACCTAGGACGTTCACTAAAATAATGAGAGAGGTAATGTCTCACCTTAGAAAACAAGGATACATGTCAGTAGTATACCTTGATGACATTCTCTGTATTGGAGCGACTAGGTCCCTGACCGAAAACAATGTACGCGCAACCTTATCATTGTTAGAATGTCTTGGTTTTGTGATTAATTATGACAAAAGTGTATTAACACCTACACAAGTCGGTACTTTCTTAGGTTTTGTTTATGACACACATAACTATTCAATTTCACTTCCATTAGAAAAACGCAAAAATATTTCACAGATGATACAGAAGTTTATAAAACTCCCTCGGTGTACAATACGCGAGTTTGCAAAACTAATCGGCGTCCTAAATGCCGCTTGCCCCGCAGTCCAATATGGATTCTTGTACACAAAGATATTGGAACGAGAAAAATTCTTAGCTTTACTAAGACATAACGATAATTACGAAGCAAAGATCGATCTGCCTCGTATAATTTTAGATGACCTAAATTGGTGGCATGCTAATATTTTTATTACCTCTTGCCCTATTAGACCTTCATGTCACAAAAAAGAGATCTTTACTGACGCCTCACGAACAGGCTGGGGAGCCGTGTGTGATGGCAAAAAAGTTCATGGCTACTGGAAGCCGGCAGAATTAGAATACCACATAAATTATTTAGAACTTCTCGCAGTATTCTTAGGTTTGAAAAGTTTTATAAAGGACGATGATAACTGTGTAATTTTATTGCGAATAGATAATACAACCGCAATTAGTTATATCAACCGCCAAGGCGGTATTCAATTTCCCCATTTGAATAATCTTTCACGGTCCATCTGGCAATGGTGCGAAAGACGTAATATTTGGTTACACGCATCATACGTGAACACTAAAGATAACTGCGCAGATGCTGAATCAAGAAAAATCAACCCCGACACAGAGTGGGAGCTTTCCGATAAAGCATATCAATCGTTGATTCACAACTTTGGTTGTCCTGATATCGATCTTTTTGCCTCTCGCAGCAATGCCAAATGTGACTTGTTTATATCTTGGAAACCAGAACCAGATGCTTATACTGTAGACGCGTTTACCATCAACTGGAAACCTTATTTCTTCTATGCTTTCCCGCCTTTTTCGGTTATATTAAGATGTGTACGAAAAATTATAGAGGAAAAAGCTACAGGTATCTTCGTTTTTCCTTTTTGGCCATCTCAACCATGGTTCCCACTGCTTCAAGGGATATTAGATTCTGATATTCTATTTCTCGACCCAGATGACCATTTTCTACAATGTCATTTCAGGAAGTACCAAGCTTCGCACCCCAAGTTTACCCTGGGTGTCGCGAGGCTTTGCGGGCGGCGTTCAGGCGACGCGGCGCCCCATCCGATGCCCTAGACCTAATGATGGCATCACTGTCTGACAACACCTTCAAACAGTATAGTGGTACGTTAAAGCTTTGGTGGGAATTTTGTACGCAGAGCGGCATAAGCATTTACGAGGGCTCAAAATCCTCAGTACTTTCCTTTTTAACACAACAATTTCAAAAAGGTTGCTCTTATGGCTCTCTTAACAGTCACCGGTCGGCTCTGTCACTATTTCTAAACCAAAATATTGGTACAGACGATTGTATTAAAAGGTTATTGAAGGGGGCATACAAATTAAATCCAAGCCTACCGAAATATACGACAACTTGGGACCCTCAAGTTGTTCTCAATTATGTATCAAACTGGTGTCCCAATTCAGAATTATGTATTGAAAAGATTACAAAGAAACTAACCATTTTATTAGCACTTTGCACGGCCCATAGGGTGCAAACGCTTTCCCTTATAAAAATTGAGAATATTTCTATGAGTCAAGACGGGGTTAAGATAGCCATAACAGACATCATTAAAACGTCAGGACCTGGCCGAGATCAACCGGTCTTATTCCTGCCTTACTTCCACAATAACATAAATATATGTCCCGCTTCGGTCCTCAAGGATTATATCTTTATGACAAAAAATATGAGGACCCAGAACACAGGTCGTTTACTGCTCACGTACAAAAAACCCCACAAAGCTGCAAGCTCACATACTTTAAGCCGCTGGATAAAGCAGGTGTTATCAGAGAGCGGTGTTAATGTCAGAACTTTTAGCGCGCACAGCACGCGGCACGCTGCTACCTCGACTGCGCATGCTGCGGGCCTCACTGTAGACCAAATACGTAAAACGGCTGGCTGGACCAGCACGTCCACGACCTTTGCCCGTTTTTATAACAGACCAATTTTATGCGAAGGCGACTTTGCAACCGCAGTAATGAATAGCCGTAGAAATAATTGATTGATCTCTATGAAACCAAAAATTATTGTTTAAGTTAATTAAGTCGAATCGTGTTTTAAAACACAAATACAATTAAGTATGTTACATTACAACTTAAGTATATAACATTAAGAATGATACAAGATTGTTGTCATGTTTTGTTTGTTTTTGTTTTTGATTTTTTCCTTTATTTCAAATAATTATAACCAGTAAATGTACACAGTGTTTTATTAAACCTTACCTACCATACCTATGTAATATATACAATGTGTAATACATAGAACAAAACTTTCTCAAACTCTAAACATCCACCTAGTAAATATATCAAAGAATGAAGCGACGAAATATAATAGATGATCAAACGAACTTACCAAGTGAAGTTCGATCGTTATTATATGAGTCGCTTCATTCGAAGATATAGCAACCCTCCCACCCTACATGTAAGCTTAAAATGCATACAGAAGTAAATCCCTAAATTAAGTTTTGTTCTTAAACTCTAAACGAAATGAGATGACAGCCGCTAGGTGGCGGTTGGAGCGCACAGATAAAGAAGTATTTGTTTTTTTCTTTTAAAAAACTACTCTAAATGTGCGAATGTTGCCTGTAGGATAAAGGGACTACCTAGTAAATATATCTTCGAATGAAGCGACTCATATAATAACGATCGAACTTCACTTGGTAAGTTCGTTTGATCATCTATTATAGGATTTGATTTGAATGCCTCAGTAACTACAATCTCTCACTTGCTAGCTAGATTTTACTAACAAGCATTGTTTCACCGAATTAGGTCAAACATTACAACATTATTGTTCTAAGTAGCCATTTCGCATAAAAAATAGATGTTCAAAGATTTAAGCATGCCAAAATACAATCAGTCGCTTAAAATAACTTGTCCTTTGAATATCATAAGCTGCACTCCGTAAGTACCTCTTCTGTTCAGTAATTCTAATTTTCCTAAACACTTCAAAACAATGTACATTTAAAGTTTAACGTTAAAATGCAATGTTTTATGGACGTACGGTTTTACATATTTACCAAAACACTGAAGCCTGCCTGATCATGCAAGCAGGGCGATCGAACACATTATCATTTCTATTAATTCTGAAAAACAATACCAAATCAATAAAAAATCAACTCTATTCTTGCACATATAAAGACAAATTTTGAAATTCTTCATGACTATTTGTTAGTGTAAACAAAGGTACAGTCATTCCCGTGTAGAGCTCATTGAAACCCTTATGAATACAGAGTTACGAAACCAATTTTAATAATAACATGCTGAATTTGTTCCGAGGTTGTATCCACAGAAACTGTTTCTAGAAAGGGCGCTCTGTTATGAAGTCTGCTGTATGGAAATTGAGTCTGTATCGGTAACTCTAGCTAGAAACTTATAGTCTTACTCTGAAACCTTAGATTCCCGTCCAACTGGGTGTTAGCTTAGTTGGCTTACCATCGTTGCGCAAGACATATTGGATAGTTTCTCAATGGCGCATTTTAATCAAACGAATCATATAATTGATATTATGTATTCGTCAAATATATTCTTAATAGTGGGTAACACTTCTAAAAAAATCTTAATTTTATAAATTAAACGATTGTTGAACGATCATACTCGTACATAAGCTTATACGCATGAAGTTAACGCGACTATTCCGGTATTGCACCGCTGAAATTAATTTAAAAATTATTCATGAACTATATATGTATTTCTTTAGCTTAAGGTGGTCTAACTAATAAATTTTCGCACTTTTGCCTTTCAAATGGTTTGAGGCATATCCGAGGCCGGATGGTTTCTGTGTCTGTACGGACAAGCGCGCCGCGGAATAAAATGTGTTGTATAATTACATTTCAGGGAATCTGGAGCTAGTTATTTAGTTAAATTTTTTCCTGCACCCATAACGAACCCGATTCATGCACACAGGGCGGCATACGCCATAACGAGTCCTTCACTAGTTCGTTAGTCGTGGATAGTGAACCATCATAGCGATGGGAGCATTTCTTAGACTAGACAGCCTTACAATAAGTAAAGCGGAGTAGACTGACTGAAAAAAGTTATACGCCGAGCGAATTAAAAAAATATACCCGGGTGCGCATTGTGATGTTGCTTTGATAGTTAAGCAGCTTAACGTTTCAACGGATTAGCAAATTCGTATAGCGATTTTGAATAATCTAGTCAGCAGATTATCGTGGAACAGCACTACACGTAAACGAGTAAGTGGAATAGAAATACTTTAAATTTTTCTAAAGTTTTATCCCAATGCCAATTTGGTCTCAACTAGTTAAGTGGGAATTGATCTACCTGGAACTTAAATCGATAAAATCAAGATCGCAATACGCCTCTGGTATGGTGCAAACTGCTAATGGACCCTTTCGGTGAGCACGTAATTATTTACGAACGGGCAAACTAGCAAATTACAACCTTTACCGTGCAGCATCTTCATTGCGTTCAAAAGATTTATCTGTGTCATTACGTGGCATTTCTGTAGTGTAAAATAAAGAAGAGTACGAATAAGACAAGAAGGGAGTAAATTATTTACGTATCCTTGTAAGTAGAGGCTGCTTCCACAGTTATTATAATTCAATGGTCGTGAGTAATGAGATTTTCAGTTCCACACGTGAGGAGTGACCACGTCTCCACGTGATGTCACGTCTCACGTCATTCCGCCAAACATAGTTGTCTATTAATACTGGGATTAACGCCAGAGCTGTCGTTGCGTATTTGATGAGGTTGAATTGCTATGTGTAGTAATCACATAGGTATGCTAACAGATTTAATTTTGGATGGACGTGTGTCACTGACATTACACTAGCTTCATCTTAGTTTCTACCACCTACCTATTACATTGGTGTATAAGTAAGTACCGTTATGTAAGCGTTGCAGTCTGACAAAAAAAACATATTCATCGAAGCAGATCTAGCTCAGTATATTATTCCATATGCCTTACTTTGATTTTGGATTTTTTTCGCATTGTAATAACGTAAATTATTCTGATACTTAGTTTTGATGAATTTATCGTTTCTAAGTAGAATTTACGAAGAATCTGAAAAATAAGAAGCCATAAAAATTCGTAAAACGGATAGACCATAAAAGCAGTATAACCGTATCATCTCGGCATGTGCTTAGCGATTAGCCTACATGCGCAGGATACGATAGCGGTGATCGATGGGCCTCATAGCGGGCCTTGGCCCACTGGGCCTATTAGGGCCCACGCGATAGCAGTCGTTCCGGGGCATAGAGAGTAACTTAGGCCTTTGCGAGATAATATTTTATGAATACGTTGTTAGATTTTAATAAAGTTTATAAAGTGCCTAATATAATACTTACCTCAATTAGGATGGTTCAAATGTTGTTTAGTAGTTGTGTGTGAAACACATGTGCGAAAATAAAGTTATTGATACTGATTTTACGAATCACATTTCAAGGAGTTATGTACACATTCGATTTGAATTGCAGAATCATTTGCTTCCTTGTACGTGGTTACGAGGGACATATTTGATTCCTCATCCTCGTCCTGGAAATGCGGTAGGTCAGTGGGCCTTGCTACGGCCCTTGGCCCAGCGAGGCTATTTCGGCCCGCGACGCAAATAGCACCCGGCTGTTCCGCTTTATTTCAGGGTTTCAATCGGTTATGCTAATTAAAGTATTCTATTTGTTGTGTGACCTAGATACGAAATCTGAAGTAATAAAATAAGAAATGGAAATAAGTGAAGTCTTTTTAATAGGATAGAAATATTTTATTATGTTTTTTAAAATCTGACAGTATATTATTTGCTAACTACTTATTTATATGTAATTTCCTAGAAACAATTCTTAAAAACACCAGGAAACATTTAAGCAGCTCATTTCAAGAAGGCTCTTCCTGTTGTTTTGTTGTTCGCATGAGGAATGTAGAATCTTTCTCCGCAGAGCAAAACAACGAACGACCTAGTGTGTGTGCCAAGTAATGCTCACGGATGATACATAGTTGCAATTAGAGCGAACTACAATGCTCTGAAGTCGCTCTTATAGCTCACATCAAGATACGGTAGATTTATTGTTGAGCTCTAAAGAAATGCTGTTTTGTTGTTGCAAAGTCAAATGTTATCCGGCGGTGCTATAGGTATTAGATAGATACTCATACACCGGTCCTAATTGAATAAGTTTATCGATTGATAAGTATAGATTCAAAAAGATAGATCTTAAAGAACTGTGAGGCACAACCCAAATCCGAGAGTTCCGAGAATGCATCCCTCTATGCAATGGAAGTACCTACCTTAATTTTGATTTTGAGTCATATTTATAGCAAGTTTCTTAACTTGCTTTAAACCAGGTTCTCTGGAAATTATAAATCAAACTGAAAATGTTACGCAATGATAAAAAGAACTTAAATCAATCACCTACTTAATAACTTAGCAACCCCTTTACATGTGTAATAATAAATAATTAACTCAAAACGAAATTCGGTGGCGCATATCACATTTCTGATTAGTCAGGGTTATTTCCCGTAATTTTGTTACTGGTCTAGTTATTAACCCTTTAGTTCCTGCGTTCGGCGGCACCTGTGACACATTCGGTGTGACGAACACAAAAATAGCTGTTCCTTTGTTGGCAAGCGCCAGGATGTGGCCAGTCCTGTTCTGATTAGAACAAAAGAATTAATTTGGGAGCGTGTAGGAAACGACTAATGTGCGAATATCCGTCTACATGACATGCACATGGTGTTCTTGTTTAGATTTAATTTAAACAATATCAAAGCAGAGAATGATTATACTCTACATGTAGTAAGTACTGACAGTGGTACTGAAACTGGCGGACCTAATCAACCAAGACTTTTATTGTACTGTCAAGTGTAAGTGCCTCTATCATAATGACGTTTTGTTATACTAGAAATATTAAACAACAAATGTAAGTTACTCATAACTTTCTACGATGGTCATCTATATCGCATAATATCACATAATTAGTTTATTTTGAAAGATATCTATTAAAAATAGGCTTTTGCACGATACTATGAACATGAGGTAAGTAGATGCACGATAAACGTAAGTGAATTAATGAATTAATTTTATTTTAATAAAATACGGCACATACATTGGTATGTGCCGTATTGTATTTACCTATTGAGGTAGCGCACTTATATGCAGCTTTCGTTGCAAACAAAATTAGCTTAAAGCTTAAATTTATCGCTTATCTTTGTGTTAAAATAAATGTTTAGATTTTATTGCCACTTAACAACAATAGACAGTCTCTCAGACATCGTCCTGTACATGATACATTTAGCAAACACAGCTCGTTCTCACGTAGGTAGCTGACGTACTCTCATAATGGCGGATCGCATTCAACGACACGTCATGTCAACCAACACGTTCGCAAATACATTACAAAGATTACAATACTTTCGGTCGGTATGGAATGTTAAATAGGGAACGTCACATGGGAATGGCATTTTTTCTAAAACAGACAAGGTATGTACACTTTACAATTAGTACATTGAAAATACATATGACAATCACTTGAGTTAGATTATGTTTTGTATCTTTATTCTTTATACATCCAGTAATTGTAAAACAACTATATACTAGAAATGAAGGCCACCTCTAGGTCGTCATTTGTCTCCTCCATTTTACGAAACAACTCTAGTAAATGTTATTTTTTATTTTGTTTTGAACTCCATTTGTATATTTTCCATTACTAACGTTAAAGGCAAAAGAAGAGTAGTATGGGAATAACTTCATGGACAAGAGCCCCAGCCCAGCTCTTAGATTTAAGGAGAAGAAATATAGAAGCCCCTAATAGGCTAATATGATCATCGAAAGAATAAAGCTAACTGTGCTTTATTTTTAATCCTTATTTTACGAACAATGTTGTTGATAGCTTAGTTACAATTCGTTGTTTTACCAGATACGAAATGCAAACATTGGGTACGTGTAACAAAGCAGTCGGTTTGTTACTCGCTCATAAAAGCGCATTATTTATAATTGCGGTGGCTGTGTTTAATTCGCTTGCATAAACTGCTGTGACGAACATTGCACCTCGTATAACTGTGCTTCGGGTAACCATGCTTTGAGACTTTCCTAGATACAACATACTAAAGGCATTGCTCATGTTTTGAGGTAGAGTTGCGTTAGAAGGGTGTTGGGTGCATTTCATAAAAAGCAAGGTACAAATAGCTATAAAGGATTGCCTTGATTTGTAGTTCAAGGTAAACACAAGAGCCATCTATTAGATAGGGTTTGTAACTACCGACCAGATGAACCTAAAATTATATCACTTAAAGATTTTTTCCAAGAAAGTTAATACTTTTTAATTAAAATATAACTGTCATGAAATGGTTTATATTTTTGTTAATTTCTTCATTTATACCACAAAAACCGCTAATCGTGGCTACATTAAGTAATTACCGGTGACCACTAATTACCGCATATTCGAGCGGCTCTTTGTGCAGCTCATTACATTGTTGTTACGCCGTCTGTCATTGATCTCTGTATATGCCGCCGTCATTACCTTTCAATACTAGTAGCCACTAATCTACACTGGTACTTTTATTAGTTTTCTGCGTGTTAATGAACACAATATTTGGAAATCTCTCACCCACTTATTTGAGTAATAATCTACTTAATTCAAACGTTCATAATGGTAAGAGTATCAACCATTTTTTTTTTATTACACTTCATGCACAAACAAAAGGTACATATGGCGGACTTAATGCTAAAAGCATTCTCTACCAGTCAACCATTGGTCTATACAGAGAAAATACAGACGGCGCGAAGGAAGTGATAGAGGGGTAAAAGAAAAAGCTTGACGATAAAAATTACAACAGGTTTTTAAAACACAATAAACATACATACTACTTATTACATAAATACCGCATACATTAATACATAATATAAAGGTATAATAAACTTAAACATAGTACATATACATACTAACTTGGTACACATGGAAAAGAAGAAAAAAAAATGTCAGTGAGACAAGTTTGAAATCTCTTCCTTGTAACGTGACCAAACCTCTGTTACATTAAAAAAAAAAACAATGTTGTCACCAAAACTAGTGAAGGACTAAATTTTAAATAAGTGTTAGAGAATGAAGCCGGGCCCAATAGCTTTCAGAACCCTCTGAAAGCGGGTAGGCAGAAAATTTGATAATTCTAGATGTGTTTTTTTACGAATTCTCAAATTAGCTGGAACTTGGGACCCTACAGAGTCGGGTGGTATTTAACTCTAGAAACGAATTAAAATATATAGTACTAAGGTCGTGTTTAGGCTAGGAAAGCCGCTTGCTCAAACATTATAAAGAACGAGATCGGCATTAGTGCACGTGAGTTATGTCACTTCACGACTGCGCGTGCGACGGGCAATTAGTGCGTTATTGCTCATAATATGATAGCAACAATGCGATACCAACCTCAGACATAATCTTGCATTCTACCCCTTTCCCAATACGACCCATAATCCAACAGCAACAGAAGATCAGCACGCCTCGCGCCAGTTACGAAAAACTAAACTTATTTACTCAGTTATAAAGTCGAGATCGAAATAGCAAATGTGCTGAAATTAGACTCGGTGTTCCCACACGGTACGGCCGTTTAGATAAGTCATAATAATGACATTAATGCATGACAATGATTAAAATAAGCTCCAAATGACTGTTTTAAAAGCGCCAGCATGATTTGTGAACAATTACGAATTTCGTACGCACAACCAGCAGATAATATTAGTTTTTGAAACTATCTGTATTGGCGTTTTAAGTAGAAACTCGTTAAGATTTGGCACAACAATCGATCACGATTTCTATCGCTTTAAAATTAATACAGATCGTGTACTTTACACGAATTGTAAAAACATAAATTATGGACCTGGCATAATAATACAGGCTGTAGTAAGTACGGTTCTAACGGTTATTGCTTTTTATCCTTGGTTCATGCTTTATACCCTAAGTTTTTTCTCACCGTAAAACAGAGCCCTCAGATCTCTCATTACCTAAGAATGTGGTGGCACATAAGAGCGCATGCGAGCATCTGTTGTAGGTGTTCTGTTGATACATTAGGCGTCTTCCTAAGCCCGGTGGCAGTTTTACGACTTACTTACCATGTTATTGATAAACTGAATAAAACATGCGACAATCTCTAGTTGTCTGCGACGAATTCCGGTAAAAGACGGCGGATGCGATGCGACACAACGTGGATGCGTCAAATCCGGTGCAAGCTTCCAATGTCAACTTTGCCTGTAGCTTTGAATATATCCTCCTTTTTCATTGCAAGTAAAGCGACAGGGACGGCTATACGAAAATAATGACATGGAGTAACAGAGTAAGGCCTCTAGAGTACTTCGATGCCGCTCCCGCGCCGGAAGCACAGATTTACTATAGATAACTATGGCTGATGTGATGAATGAACAGACCCTGTTTGCAGCATTGTGAATAGATACTGACTTTAGATGTGAAGCTGATAAATCCAGACAGGGAAGGACATTCTGCAAATGTGGCTGTAATATAAAGACCATGCATGAAGACTTACCAATACAGAAACTATGAGTATTCGAATTCATCAAGAGTATTAATTCTGAGCTCCATTTTACCTTTTTAGAATTTTCAGATGTAACTTTTTTGAAAGGAGTAGAGTTAAAATTAAATCAGACATATTTTGTTATAATTTACCTCTGTCTCATTTTTCATTAAACGGGAATCTGCATTCTTACGTTTGTTGTAGAATAGGAAAGATACTAATCTCACAATTGATTCGAAAGCGACAAAATATCGTGCCCTCCGACGCGCTGACGGAAGCTGCGCCACAAGATAAACGACATAATGGCTGATGTGACTGAAGATTTGAGCGATTGCACAGTTAGCGACAGACGCCGCACAATAGAATAATGGCAAGACCCAGCATTGTCGGGGATTAACAATAAAATAAATACGCGACAGTATACCAATTGTTAGCCGAAAGATATGCAGCGATGGACCTTTGTGTAATTCGATTCACCCATTATATACTGGATTATTTAGAGATTCTCATAAGTGTAACAAAGGACAATGAATACTGTTACTTATTTAATGACATAACATTATTATTAAATACGCTTCGAACTCGGCTTGTTCTTCACACGTGTTTATAGCCAAACAGATTTTGTTATTACATTTATCAGCTAGTAAATGTGCATACCTACAAACATTACAGATGCCCCTGATAATGTATCATCATCGTTATCAGCCAAAGGTCCACTGCTGAACATAAGTAGGCCTTCCTCACGGTTTTCCACATCGACCGATCACAATCGGTCTGCGTCCAGTGTGATCCTGCGATCTTCACAAGTTCGTCTGTCCATCTTGTCGGTGGACGTCCTACGCTGCGCCTTTGGTCGAAGGGTCTCACTAACGTATATAACGTGACAACTTACCAAAAACGGATTCAATGTTTCTAGCTAATGACGAACAACAGAGATGCTTTATTATCACTTTCATTAATGTTTTAACATAATACCCCGTTCAGATATACGTAGTAAAATGACTTAACACCTACCTACAAGTAAACAGTAACTTTTTTCAGAACTAAAGTAAACAAGGTGGTAAATAGCTTTGACCTGCTCAATTAAGATATCAACCAAAGTTTATAAATGCACTTACGAGTGCGCGTACTTGTTAAGAAAATTTGACCAGGCACCTTTAGCTCACTGCGCCGCTGTGTCTGAAGTTGAGAAATCAACCTGATGAATTTGTGAATTGTCACTGTTTATTTAAGCTCGCCGAGGAGAAAGGCTCGCCTATCATTTGCCAACCTTTCACCGTATTTCACAGCTTATTATTACTTCTGCAGTGACATTAAGACAGCCGTGAAATGTCGTGAACTTAGAGGTTTAACAGGAATAATAAGCAATTGTTGAATCTATTAGCGTGGTTGCAGCGTGACTGGATGATTATAGGGGCGTCTTTGTTTATTTCGCCTTTGACAGGCATTGCATGTAAAGATGAAACCACACTTACATTGACCTCAACATATTAGGACGGACTGAGAATATGCAGTAAGTAGTCCACTGATAATGACCTACTACTAAAATCTTAAGTTGGTTTAAATAGTCCTTCCTTGCATATATGTATATAGTATGAGTATCTTGTTGTACAAAACTTAGATCGTTGCATGGACTTGCAACAGTTAATGTGGATCATTCGCATTATACGAGATTCAAAAGCATCCAATCAATAGATACGTATCACAAAATTTTGAAATAAGAACATTTCCCTATGCAAAAGTGCAGTGCCGTGTGGTCTCACCTTAATGCTACCCGGTGGGTCCGCCGTAAGCTCTTGGAGACTGATTACGTACATACTAACGGATGTTTACGTGTAGCGACCGATCGTTATCCGATGTACGTCGCTCTCCGTCATTCGTGACGTTCGACGGCTCATGTGATTTGCATTTTATGAGTGTTTGCGTCGTTTGACTCATTTCTTGTCTAAGATACAACTGTTATTGCATTTGGTAAACTATTTTATGAAGTTATATAAATAAAACAAATAACTTCATTTTGTTTGTGCTTTGCGAAACATTTACCGAAAGCATCTACATACTTTTGATGTTTGTAAGTGGCACAACAAGGAGTTTAAAAAATACGTCATCAATGCCTATAAAGTAACTCTGCAGTTTAACACTTATACAAAAATGCAAAGTTAAATACATAACTAACTAAATTGCAATTAATGTAAAAAAAGTTTCATAGGCGTGGCTTGATCTACCTACTGTAGTGTTTGTGTGTTGAAAATACAAAATTAGGTACTTTAAGAATTCCAAACTCTCTAAGACCTTGCGCACAATGCTTTGCACAAAGATCTAGACTTTCAACATTGAGCACAATGAGCGAGCGTCTATTCTAGGCGCTATCCGTCAATGCCAGCCGTCCGTCCGTCCGTCACGACCAATTTTCATATTCCGCGCAAGTCACCTCGCAAGTTAAAACCCCATTTGTTCCGTGCATTAAGGTTTTTGTTCCGACGCTTTTTGCTCCCAGGACGGTGTGAAGACCCAAAGGCTTATTACGTAAGGTAAAAACAGCCAGTTGTGTAGTATAGGAATTGCTTTGAAAGATCACCAATCTCCAACTTAGGTATCCTTCAATGGATGTTTTTGTTTTGGGGAAAACCATAAATAATGATGAAGGAATGATGATGATGAATCATAGGATGATGGTAGTCTTACCTTTTAGCGTTCGTCCATCTACCTATACCATTTTCCCCTTTTTGCGACAGCCAAAGTGTCGAACTACCTTCAGTAAAACGTGGCTCGTATCCATCTCATATGAACGAGTAGGTCAAGGCTCCACTCCATTTTAATCATACCCATACACAATGGCTAGTTTGACAGCGTCTATCCAGTCGTGATGTAATAAATACGTAATAGGTCCGCAGACGTGCTTTCTTGGACTATAATTTATTCGAGACATATGGACCTCTTCGTCACGCTCAAAGGGGTGTGCGAACGAGATGAAATGCTAACGTAATGCATAGTAAAGAAACGCTAGGCATAGACCCAATTATAGACTAGTAGATGATTTCTTTTATGAACGATAAGAATGTACTGTCTGTTCGATCATAAAAAAGTTATAATAAAAAAAGCATTAACAATAAAAAGTGACTGAGTTTCTTGCGAACTTTCTTCTCAGCACTAGCCCACTATTGTCCCGAAGCTTAAGTAGGGTCTAAGTTGGGACGTGGTGTCGAAGTGCTCTTAGTGAGTCTACATACATAAATAAATGATTGCTAAGAGGTATTTGTAAGACACGATTTTGCGTCAAATTATTTACATTTCAAAATAATTGTTGCTCTTGTAGTATGCTTACTACAAGTGTAACTAAAATCAATATAGGTACTATGGATACTTCGCACGATTGTGCAATGACTAATTTAATTATCAAAGTTAAAATTGATACTAAAGTATGCTAAAGCATTGCAATTATGACGATGAATGGTAATAACGTGCATTCAAATGTTTTGTTTGCAAGAAGCAGATAAATGAACTTGAAACCGTATAAAAATCGTATCATCATCAATGCTATTAATTACTACACTGGATATTATGGTTATACCTTTTACTTAACCTTCAAAAATGGAAAATAAATTTAATGTTTTTATGCGTAAAGAGGTATACAAACAAAGACATATTTTCTAACATTAGTGCAAACAATTTAGAGGTAGATAACGCACAAAACAATGTCCTCTTTTTATATTTTGTTGTAAACTTTTTGTTCATTTCTCTCACCTAAAATAGCGTCGCATCACTTTCTGCGGCCAAGTATCTTTCTCCGATGCTATCGTCACATCAAAGGCATTCCCCGACATCTCGCCGAGGCGGCCTTATCTCGTGCATGCCTCTTCCAAACAAAGTGAGATAAGTCGCTCAAGGCACAACTTACAAGTACGGCCGCAACTAAGGATATACTCTACCATTGTAAGTTGGTCTTGTGGTAAAGTAATCTCAAGTTGATTGTAAGTTCAACCTAAACTGGTGTTATGAGCTTGAAATTTTGATTGTGTATTCTATCTGTATGCGTATACTCAATGGCTTCATGCCCGATACACATCGTGACAGGATTGTATAATGGAATGTCCGATTAAATAAAGTTTTCAATTTTATTTCTGTTTCAACATGCCCAAACGGCTGGAGATGTTCATAAAAATGTTTTTATAATATTAAAGCAATAAAAGTTCATCAAAGTATTGGTTTTAAAATACGTGAAATGATTCCCTCGAGAACCGCGGCAATATCTCTACTCTCTACCGAAATCTATATGTGAACTAATTTCTCTGGCTTTTAGGATAAAAGTGAGTTTTACTCGACCAGAATCGAGACTAGAGTGAAATAATGTATACAGTTTATCTTTAACATTTGATAACGTAATTATTGCTTCCTAGCTAAACGAATTGCTTTAATCGGATCATGCAGAAACAACGTAATACAAAATCGATATTCATTACCGCGTTGTAGATTATTCATAGCTAATCACTTGTGAATTTTAAATAGGCAGGCTCAAATTAAAACCATTTGCAGATAGATTTTGTGCGCTGCAACTTTGTATGGTAGAGAAGGATGGAGGAGTGACTTTACGTACCAAACGTACTATTTTTCTTACTCTATTGATTGTCAAGTTCAAAGTTTTTATAACTGTTACGGATGCAACAAACCTTTTTCATCTCTCCTGTTCGGAAAATAGCACTTTCCTGTGTAGATAGCTGGGTGGAAAATAGCTTATCCATCCCTAGGGTGGAAAGTAATTTAGTTTTAATTGGCATGGTATAGAGTCAAGGCATGTAGTCAAAGCTTGGGTCAAAGATAATTGAGTCACATCATATTATAAAAATAATCAACATTTTTGGTTAGCTAAACATTGAAAAACATGTCTTTTATGATCGTTGTTATAAAAAATATTCAATTGATTCAATCTATAATTAATAAAATATACATATTACTAATCTGTGATTAAAACATTCGGCTCCCCGCCATAATACCAAGATGACACTTTTTTTTTATTTTACATTGTCAGTGTCATTTTTTCTTTTTGAACTCTATGCCTACTTTTTTAAATTTTGACAAATATTATCTGTGGGGAAAATTCGATCGATATTTTTTACAGTGATTTTAATTATTTCGTATCGTCTGCTTTTTCATACTGTATTCATGTATTCGTGTCGTTATTCTTTCTAATCATGTTAGATGTTTGGAGAACTGTAAATTAACTGTCTTTTTGTGCAAAAACTTGAGTTTTCCTTTCTCGCTGTACTACATAATACCTGACCATGACATCTACAACCACTAATGTAAATTTAATGTTTTTCCTCACAGTCGAAATGAAAAATAGTATGATTAACTCGGGTAAAAGCACCATTGCACTCTCGAATTATTGGCGCTCTCACTTGGTTCGAGCGCCAGAAACATCTCGAGTGAAATGGGTCGCTTTCTCCCCTTGTATAACAATCTACTATTTATTAAGCATTATAGTTTTATATACTGATAGGATGTAAAATATTTATATGATAAATTGTAACACTTTAACCTCTAATATTATTTATTATTCAGTAAAGATTAAATGTCATAAAATATATTAGCTTTAATAGGATATCCGGTGGACAGTAGCGCCATCTATTCTTTCTCTTTATATTATTAAATAAATCTAACCGGATATCCTCTTAACAGCGCCACCTATAAGAGTTTACTGTAAAATAATAATTCCAACGGATGTCTGTCATGCAGCGCCATATTTATTTAATTTGTTAATTATTTAATACAGATTTCCTGCTAGCAGCGCCACCTATAAATTGTATTTGTTAAAGTACTAGGAAATATTCTAATATGAAGGGATATCCGCTTAGCAGCGCCATCTGTAATACTTTGTTTCTTAGTATAAAAGCGCATGCAAGCTAGAAATAGTTCAGTGACCATCAGTCTTCAAGAGTGTTCATTAGTGTCCGTCAGTCTTCATTAGAGTTCAACAGTGTTCGTTAGTTTATTGTGAAATATCAAGAAATATATTCTTTATATGTGACTTTGTGAGTTTCTTTGTGCATTGGGCTTAACAAGTCAGTGCGTGGGATAGAAGGGCATGTGTAAATGCTGTTCGAAAAATACCAGCGTCCACCATGAGCCGACGACGTGTACGGCTTTTTCATCGGCAGAAGAAGATACTGTATCATAATGTTACGGTAAAATATACTGGAGGAGCTGATCAAACCGAAGATGGAGGCAACGCCACAAGGAAATACCAGGCAACAAGTAAAACCCAGCCACCGCTGGGCCATGGCATGGCTATAGCAGGGCCATGAACCCAAAGCGAACTTAACATATACAAGGTACGAAAGCATACAATACTCAGAAATCAGAAACATTTATTTGCTTTAAGCATGGTATTACAATAATGTTAGAACCTACAAGTAGATTCTCGTGTTCAACTTATTATGTCATGCAAATCTATACACAGTAACATGAACACTTTATTTATTAATATAAATTTTCATTTGCTGAATAAAAGCATTTAGTCAGGAGCAGTGCATGTAATTATATTTTAAACAATGGTGATGACAGAACTTTAAAACTATTTTAGTATTTTAACTCGTCAAGTATGTGTAAACGAGACACAATAAAAATTCCATTGTTATGCGACTCTCGGCATTCGTTTGATACCTGACTGATTAACTGTTTATTAAATGTAAGCAAAACAGAATTAATATCACAAATCAATTTAACACAAACTCGGATAACAGAATCATTACCTTTTCTAAAGAAAATACCCAAAATTTTGTTAGCGTTTTATGATGAAAATTCTAATACTATTTCTGTTCACACATGGTTACATCGGTTGGAGTCTCTGCAGCAATTTCGGTTTGAAAAGGATGATGCTGTCCGACTACATCACCGTCAGCCTGGAACGCGCTTCTGTAGTTTGGAGACCAATAAGATTTCAACATCAGGAAGAGTACAAGCTTCATAACTTCGTGACAACCTCCAAGCAAATAGATGAAAGGTACTGAACATTTGTTATAAGATATGGTAATTTAAACAAAATGATTCCACCAGTAGGGACTTTTACTATTACTAGTAGCTTATAGACAAATTGGTTAAATCTTAAGCATAATATTGACGATATATCATTTTTTGCTTATTACAAGTTCTACTGAGAAAGAAAATGTTTTAAGTAATTGATTCTTTATGTTGTAAATGAATATGTTAGATCTTATAAAGTGTTAAAAGCATAATGTTAAACATAAAGGATTTTTGCTAGACAAGAGTTCAAAGAAATAAATTCAAATAATAGATTCTGCAATTATTTTGCTTGATGATCAATATGCTAGACCTTGCAAAGTGTTAAAGGCATTATGTTAATGATAATATAATACTTTTGCTAAATAAGAGTTTGAAGAAAGAGAAATAGAAAAGTGTTTAAAATAAATTTTACAATTCATTTTAATTTATTAGTTCTAAATGTTTTTATACAAGTATCATAGACGATTGTACTTAAAGTTTACAGTGATAATTTTTCCTATGACAATTAAGTTTAAAAACATATTTTATTCAGTTTCTTTTATTTAAGATAAAAATTGTTTACTATAGTTATATTGTTACAATCTTGTTGAATATTTTGAATTTAGAAAATAATGATACGATAAAAATATTATATCACAATACATCTAGTTTTATCAAATAACGATCTGTGTAAATGTTAGTAAATGAAAATATGGGTGTGTTCCCTAGGATAGAAAAAATGGGTGTGTTCCCTAGGATAGCAAAACTGGGTATGTTTCCTAGGATAGTAAAAATGGGTTTGTTCCCTATAATGGTAACTATGGGTGTGTTTCCTATAATAACAAATATGGGTGTGTTCCTTATGATAGAAAATATGGGTGTGTTCCTTATGTAAGAACGGGTGTGTTCCCAGAAACCTATGGATGTGTGCCCCTAAGTAAAATAAAAAACTGTATGTGAAAAATGTTATTTATATCCTCTAAAAGTTGATAGTATTTTAATTGTAATTAATATAACCACTTTACGAGGGCGTAAATAGTTGTCAGGAAAGGCCGAGTGATAGGATGTAAAATATTTATATGATAAATTGTAACACTTTAACCTCTAATATTATTTATTATTCAGTAAAGATTAAATGTCATAAAATATATTAGCTTTAATAGGATATCCGGTGGACAGTAGCGCCATCTATTCTTTCTCTTTATATTATTAAATAAATCTAACCGGATATCCTCTTAACAGCGCCACCTATAAGAGTTTACTGTAAAATAATAATTCCAACGGATGTCTGTCATGCAGCGCCATATTTATTTAATTTGTTAATTATTTAATACAGATTTCCTGCTAGCAGCGCCACCTATAAATTGTATTTGTTAAAGTACTAGGAAATATTCTAATATGAAGGGATATCCGCTTAGCAGCGCCATCTGTAATACTTTGTTTCTTAGTATAAAAGCGCATGCAAGCTAGAAATAGTTCAGTGACCATCAGTCTTCAAGAGTGTTCATTAGTGTCCGTCAGTCTTCATTAGAGTTCAACAGTGTTCGTTAGTTTATTGTGAAATATCAAGAAATATATTCTTTATATGTGACTTTGTGAGTTTCTTTGTGCATTGGGCTTAACAATACTTTTTTGATTGACTTTGTCAAAAATAATAAAATAAACAGTTGTCACCCAATATCCCGTGCCTTTATGTCCCGACCCGTTCCTTCCTATTCCTTTATTATCCCTAGCTTTCCCCTCAAATCATAGCTATCCCGCACAATAACTGACAATAATATTATAAGGAAGGTCTCTACTAATCGATTTTTCTTTCTTTCTTTTTAAAATCTAAGTATAATAATAATAATAATAGATTTTTACAAGTGCTTTATTTCCATATCCTATAGACGGCCCTACTTAATATTCGAATGTTTCATTAGAAATTCGTTAACAACCAAAGATGTTATTGCTACCCATAAGTATTAGACGCAACTTGTAGCTTTCTATTGATTTTTATCAAGCACCACCGAAAGAATATATGTATTCCATTTTCTTTCCTAGTGGCCAGTTATTAGTGATTCTTGTGGCGTTCGTGCTCCATTGTCATTCAGAGGCTAGCCGGGCCGGCCTCCGAAGACACCCACCCTACTTTGTAAGACCATATCGATATTTTCAGTTCTAGCTGTCTTTCTTTCACACACTGGGATTGACAATTGTGTGAGCAAAAACTCAGGAACCGATAGACGTCGTTGATTTTAGTAAGTCCTCTTAAGTCTTCCTATATGCGATCTTTTCCGATCAGGGCCCCAGCTACAAAAATGCTTTCGATTTTTTGTCACTGTTCCTGGGATATTTATGGGCGCCTTATTAGTTTTTTATATAATACTTACTTTTGTGATCACGAAAAGTTTTTGTATTCAAACAATATTATTTTCTCTTGTTACTCAGCATGCCCTTTTAAAAGTGGTTTTATCGTTCGCTGACCCAATCATGGAGATGATAAGTCGAAATCAAGATTAAATAAAATGGATCGTGTAATAAAAGTTGAACGCATGCTGCGACCGTCATGCTTCGTAGAAGTCAAAAGAAAGTAAATACTATCAAAATACGAACCCCAAATAAAACTCCCAAAATTGAGATTTACTCATATTACGAGTATAAATACCTTACCTGTCTAACAGTCGATAAACTGGCATATACAAGATCCTTTACGAATATTTTAATTAAAAAGTAACTTCATTAAAATGTAAGTTATTCAACACAGCTAACAGTCGCTTGATGAGTGTGATTGGATTTTAAATGACATTTGATTGATCACTTCACAGTTCGCCGTGAAAGTGACTGATATTTAATTTGCCTTTGACCTACACCCGACTGGTTCTTGATATAACTTTTTTTAACTTCCTTTACTCCAGCTGTAATCATAAGTCATGGAAATCTTAATTCGCAATTACTTTAATAACCGGCGCAAAAACGCTAGAGTATTCGATTAAACTTTTGATTCGTGCCCGGCTTAATAAGCGATATGAGTTAATTTCACGATTCATTGCATTTAATTATCTATGTGGCCGCACAATAAATTGGAAATACGCTTTAAACATTTTTGATCTGAATGATTTTTTTAATTTGTTGTTTCTATTGTAATATTTGAACGATACAAAGTAACTAGATGTTGGCATTGCTGCCTCTTTCATGAGATGACTATTAATAACTACTAAACTACTTATTATTTTATAAAGCTGAAATGTAAGAACGTAGCAAGTTCAACAAAAAAAAACTTGTCAGCTATTCAGCAACTAAATATTAGTTTAAAGTTAAATTTTGTGGTTGGATGGTCCAGTATATTGAAAAGGTTTTTAATAAACCACGCAAAGATAAATACGAGTTTTGATGCTTCCAGAAAATATTGCTAAAATGTGTGGACGATGCCAACGGCCGCTAGTAATATGATAGATGATCTATACTTACGAGACGGCTCGTCAGTCATCAAACCATCATCGTAATGCAGGAAGAGGTGGAGCCTCCTCTCGATCATTACGGCGCCCGCGCACAAAAACAGTCGCCAGCTGTTACGTTCGGCGTGAAGAAAGCCATCGTGGTACGGGACGATCTTACGGGACGTTAAGGAATAGAGCAATAATAAGTACTTGTTAATTTATAATACAAAAACAGTGCGAAAAACAAACTTCAGTAACAGGTTAACTATACTTAACTACAATAATAGATAGTCTATGGTCTATCTTTCTCGCGTTACTACAGGAACCATTGCACGATTTTAGTGCTATTTTAGCTGCAGATTTTTGTATACAGTTTTTTTTTGTTTCCCTGTAATTAAATATGTGAATTTTAGATCGTAGCAGCATTTATTATTTCGCTTATTCCTTGTTATAATTATTTTCCGATCATGTTTTTTTTTTATGAGACGAGATTTTTATTTGTTACATCGCAATATTCACAGATCCAGAGAGAGCGCATATTGGCGCAATATGTACTTGTTATACCTAGAGCATTTCACTGATTAACAGACATTTATCTTTTAAGTCAAGATGCAACTCACCCTTATGGTACAAATAATGTATGTGACTAAACTTAGAGACAGTTGCTCTATCAACAACTAAAACGTCTCCTAATCCGGATCCTCTTTCCACGGAACACTGACTTTAATCTCAGTCTGGCCTTTAATAGGGTCTGCAATGCACCGTCTTATCCCATCCAAATAAGGACCAGAATGGAATAAAAAAACTCGTGCATGCCCATAGATCTATCACCATTTAGGGCAGCCCCGCCTATACTCCGAAACAAGGTCCCAGTGGGATACTAGCGCAGTTTTAAACGAAATTCAACCTTAACAACAAGGAATAAAAACTACCTTTTTTGTAGTTCTTTGCATCCGTTGGTTTTTGTATTCAGTATAAGTAATAGAGCTAGTTAAATTTGTTTCTACGTAAAGTTGGTGTTTATGGCAGAAGGGATTGGTCGTTAACGGATTTCGTTGGTACCTGCTGTTTATTGTGCTTAATTACAACAACCAGGCTTACAAGACATGATTCAAAGTCGTAAACATTAAAATATAAACATGCTAAGAAATCAAATTAGAGTTACAGCGTAAACCGTATTTGGTGATCTTTGTTTTTTTGTAACAAAACATTTATAGCCAATTACAACGTGCATGGATACATTATTATAATTCTTATGATATATTTTTAGGCTATTTATATTATTATTCAGGATATCCTGTCTCTGTATTCTGAAGAAAAACACCTAAAAATGTATGTGTTCAGCAGTGTTTATTTCTGCGTCATAGATATTGTAGATACACAATGTTACAAATAACGAAAACAATGGATATACGAGTATGAGTATTTACGTGTTATTTGCTTTTACGCAAAGGATGTATAAAAATACATTCAATAAATAGGGAGAGCTTTTGGTATAATGTTGCCTAGTTATATTAAAATGCATCTATCTACTTATTTGTTGATTTTACCCACCAATCTTCCTCAAATAACTGCTTCCATTTCCATGGTATGTTTACGTTTTCATCTCATAGATTTATGCCTGCCGTCCGTGATCGGATTAATTTATTAATGTTAAAGCTCGAAATAGGTAGAACAGAAATTAATGTAGAAGGGCTGCTGAAGCTGAAATTGATGACAAATAATCTCGCATGAATGTTTAGCTCGATTAACAACGATGCTTAGATATTTACGTGTGTATACTATACTTTTCATACTCACTTAGGCATTGCAACTGTCATTATTCAGAGACTAGTAGTTACCCTTGTCTAAAAATTAAAATTACGTTCATGAAAGAACTGTAACGTTATATATTGTTGAAAAATAAAAGCATTGTACGAATTTGATACCTATCAAATTCATAGCGTTGCATACAAAGGATACTGAACGCCTCGATTTGATACGGGGCTGTCCCTTTACGGGTGGTTAGATCTGCTTCAACTTTAATTTCCTCACATCTTTTATTTGAAACTGTTAAATACCATTAAGTACGCTCACTAAATAAACAGCACATCAAACTTCTCTATCACCGTTCTCAAATATTTGCTCTTATCGGACTTACTACACCTATGCACATTACGTTGGATATTTCCTCGCGTTTTGCACTAATTAACGGTTTTATCAAGCTGTACAATTCGCAAAATAGTTGCTTGTTTCTCGTCTCTCCTTATTTTGTTGTTATTTTCCTCGCCATAAATTCTCGCTCGCTTGCTTACCGCTAAATTGTTTTGTGTTTATTCTATTTATTTACTTATTCAGAACAAAACAGCGTAGGTAACAACAACGACTTAAATCATTTTATGTAGACGTAATTAATATGGTATTTAATTTCTTAAATTAGACGACAGGTGGCCTTTTTTGTGGCGCAATGAGCTTGCTTTAAAAAAAACTGAGTTTTAATATGATTTAATAAATAAATAAAATTACGAGCTACATCCGCAACTAACTCTCAGTTATTATTACTTCGATAGCCCACTTATGATCTAATAAGGAATCAAGATCGTTATAGAAATAGATGCACTTACACTTAAAAACGTTTAAATACAACCTAATAACTGCCGAGGAACCAATTTGCATGTTTTTAATGACAAATAAAATCTTGTCCACATTAATTGATATTTAATCCCAAACAACTGTACTTAATTACGTCATCATGAAGAATTTTATTGGGTTGTAGTATTTACGATGGTATGGGGGCCTATTACGAAAAACGAAATTTGTCAATACGATCATCGTTTGCGGATTCGAAGTATTTTTATTATGCAATCTTTATCACGTTATACGCAAACGATAATCGTATTGACAGGTTTAGTTTTTTGTAGTTGGCCTCCTATACCTTAGTACTTATCCCTTTTGTATTGATTTAATATTCTTATTTTTTGTGAGCAATAAAGAATTATACTTACATAATATACTAATTAAATTAATACCAATCCTTAATTTTCTCTCGTAGATATAAAGTGTTTGTATGTATGTTAACGAAGATAGCAAAGGATGGATAATTATTTTAAGTATGCTTATACAAAAGTGAAGTCAGATATCATTGTTTAATAACAAGTCGTTAAACATGGGTTCAACGCTAAATATCCGAAAACTTATTGATTGCTGTGCCTACAATATTTATGAAGAACTTTTTACATCAGTACTGGAAGGTAGATCAATGCGCAAGATACATGTAGCAGTTTGAAATGTCATATCAAGCGACATGACTTCAGAAAGATGTGCTTATTTTTATCTCTGGTTGTCTTGTCACGAATGCGTCGAGTGACATCCAGAAATGTCGTCAGGCATGTCATGTCTAAAGATACTCCACTATCGGGCGTGACTGCTTGAATGACACTCTAGCTAGGTGAACATTTTTAAGTGCCACGTATGCGATGGTGGAGTTTGAAAAATACTTACTGGTGGCCTCTACAGATTAATCGTAAGTAGATACCTACTTATTTTACGTTAAGTCTATTAAAAAGTGTCCTATAATTTATGCTTTTAGTAAGTTATCTTTCCTTCGTGGTGAGTTTAGGTAGAGCCCATAACATGCATTTTCAGTGCTTTCTTATTGTTACCTATGAACCGAACATTATCAGTCAATGTGAATATGCTTCTTTTGTGCGATCTTGCTTCATCGAGGAATCCGTCTCACTCAAGGAAAATGATATTTTCCATAAATACCAATGAAAATGAGCTTACGACGCGCTGACTTCTGAGGAAGAGTTCTGTATGAATGAATGTGAGCGCTCTGTGTTAATTTCTATTGTGTACCCGTAGATACAAAACATGCTAGAGACGGCGAAAAGGGTATTCATTCGGTAGATTAATGATTAACTGGCTAAATAACTATAATTAATTGCTTAAGCTAAGATGTCCGTCAGTCAAACTTGTGTTAAAGTTCACAAACGCAAAAGAACAATAGTTTAATCGTGAGGCAACGATTAGGTAATAACGTCAAATTATACGTTGTGTTAATTACTATATTGATTCATTGTTATATTCTGAAAGAAAGAGTTCTGATTTAAGTTTCGAAATGCTTTCTTTGAATAAACAATTTTAAGTGGTATAACATTTAATTGGGCAGGGGCAATGCGAAACCCCCATTCCTTTCTTCTTTTCTTTCTTCTTTCCTTATTCGATGGAAATTGAATATGTCAGCATTTATGACCATTCTTGATAAGATTACTCATCAGTCCAATTGCATAATCGTTTCTAAAAGAAACATCGTAGGTAGCCTACATCAGAACCATTCCTCGAGCAACATTACAAAACATGTTAGGTGACAAATAATGTAAATATCATTTTAAACCAACAACACGTTTTTCCAGTTCAGACTTAATCACTTTAGGAAATCTGTTATTTATTGACATACTAATGAATCACGTCCGCGTAATTTCTCACAAACCCAATGTGAAAAACTTCGACGTCAAAAACGGGCAATCGATTCTTACTAAATTAAAAAATAGTTATAAGGAAAATTAAATCGATTAACTGTGTAATAAATGTCAGCTTTATACATGAGTGGTCTTGAGTGGTTCGTTAAAAAGTTAGGCTTGGTTTACACTTGAGATAGAGAGTCCATCCCGGAAGGTTATTTTCAGCGCAACAGTTATGATTAGTAAATCATAATTAAATAATATCACAACAGCTCAAGTGGCAGTAGGCAGGGCACATAGCGCGTAGAACTGATGGCCGTTGGGGCAGAAAAGTCCTAGATTGGAGACCCTTCGACCAAAGGCGCAGCGTAGGACGTCCACCGACAAGATGGACAGACGACCTTGTAAAGATCGCAAGATCGCACTGGATGCTGACCGCTCACAACCGGTCGTTGTGGAAAGCCGTGGGGGAGGCCTATGTTCAGCAGTGGACGTCCTTCGGCTGAGAATGATGATGATGATGACAACACGCGTGAACTACACCTATCACGGCGGTTCTGGGGTGACTGATTTTGTCTATATGTAGTTACTGGTTAAGCTTAGTTACTTGAAAAAACTTAGCACCAACCTCTAATGTCCCTTTGGTTTTCTTTATGTAGTTTACGCGAGACCCATTACGATCAAAATATGTGATCATCACAACATCGGAAAATTTATGCGTATAACGCACCTAACTGGAAACGAAGGGAATGCGTTGCAAATCTCCTGTAACAGAGCCTCTACAAACATACGCAATGCTCTCTTCATCTTTTAAGTAAGATCTATATATACACTTTAGTGTGCCCTAGGTTTTATGCTAGTAGAATAGAATAGAATAGTTTATTTGCGTCAAAACATGATAAATTTAATGTGATTACAGAGTTTCATTTTAGACCTCATGCTTTGCCACAGGCGGCATGTCAACTTGGAATATCTAGTATAGTAGACTAGTATCGCGTAGGTTACCAAATCGCAGCCAGCAGAAGTTATATTAGTGTTATCGCCGATGCGCAGTGTCACGCTATCGCCGACGTAAGTGTGCTACTAAAATAGGCCGCATAGCTCGAGTGTCATTTACTGAACTACATATTTAGGGTTCCTTAGGCCTATTGGGTACGAACTATGATGGTTAATAATAACTCTACTATAACTAAAGCGTAGCGTATATTCAAATAATTCAAGCGAATTTGTTTTATTACATCTGACATTGGGTTTGCCTGACTAACCTTTGGTTTTACATTTATAGATACAAAAACGGAAACATTACCGACCGACATTCGAAAATATTCGATATTGGACACCATTCTAATCTACTTTCCGAACAAGTCGATACGTTAGGAGAACATAAAATAATAAAGTTATGCTTAATCGGGTTTTTGTCCTTCTTTTCACTGTCTGACGTCCGTAGCCTCGCTTTCTATTCAAGGTTACTTAATACGAAATTCTTAAAATTGGTAATCGTTATAGATAGTAAGTTATTGTTCTGTGAAATCAGCTCTGAATATAACTAGTTTAATAAATCTAATCTAAACCGAGTACAATGCCGACTTCTGTCTATTTGATTTATCTTTAGATCAAGACCCAGCTCTTGGGCGGTCTAGGCTTAAATATATTTTACTTAGTAAAAGTTTAAGTGGATGTTGTCAAGTGTTTTAATTGCCAAGGATAAGAGAGTCTTATCTTTATTTGCAGAGTTCACTTGCGTCCGGTTTGTGGCATTAAAAATGGCCGAGAAGGGTTCTGCAGTCATTAACCTAGGATTTAATTATGTGTTTTTTTATTATGAAATAGATTTTTGGTTTGTTTAAGTGTGCTAGACTACTGGATCGAATAAAAACATATATATAAATTATACTTTTTTTAAAATTATATGTGTAAAATCTATTTATGGGTCAGATTTAGAGGTATTAAGGAAAGCTATAAGCTACGACATATTTCATAGCAATACAAAATGTTGCAAAACGGACGGACGAATTCAAGGGAAAATGTATTACTTGATGATATAAATACTACCTAGTAGAGATGTGAAAACTACTTACATTTTTACAAAAATAAAATCAATAACAGGCACAGAAATGTAAAATTAATAAGCGAAGACTATAAACAAATTTCGTCTTGCTTCTTGAGTTAATCCTAGTACTTACGCTTAGTGGTGTTTGCACAATTAGGCCCTGTCTGAATTACATAGTTAATAGCAAAAAAAAAATTTTTTCATCTTTTCTCCCACAGTTATATTTTAATCCTTTTTTTCCAACCGAAGAATTACATGAATAAATTGATGGTGTGGTGAGTAATGAAAAAAAGGTCGACAAGGCTAATACCTATCCATATATAATTTATTAAAAACACGAGGTTTCAACCAGATAGATGGCCGTGAATCCCAAAAGATTATCTTACTATCAATCAAAAAGACAGCTGGGGTGAAACAATCTATAGTCCTAGAGTAGACAGAGAAAATAAGAATTAATTAGTATTTTTCAATAATTTCTTATTAGATCTTCTAAAAATATCAATAATTTTATGATTTTTGAGGACTTGTACTTATTTATTTCGTCACTGCATTCCGAACATAAAGAATTGCCTATCGTAGTAAAAGAAGTTTAATTTTTTATTAATGAAAAATGCTGAAAAAGGCATTTATACCTCCAAATTTAAATCAAAATTCTGACAGTCAGTCGAGTTATCTGTCAGTAACGAGAGTCGTGAGATCCAAACTCAATCTAACGCACTGCACTGGGACCTTTTTTTAATCATTCGCGTCAATATTACGTGTGATTTTCGTTCGAAACACAACTTAAAATCCAAATAAATTCACGCTTTACGTAGACGGAAGTAGTTACAAAGTTTCAACTGATTTTCACCTGAAAATTGAACATTAATCAAAGTAAATCACACTCCATATTAACGCGATTGATTCAAAAATATGGCCCCAAAGCCGACGAGCATACCTGATACTAAGATGGGGAAACTATTATGATATTGTTGATCGCATTAAACATACCTACTGGATATTTTGAAGGTGGTATCTGCCTCGAAGGTAATAAAGGAAAATATTATTTTTTTAATTAACAACGCTGCAACATAAAAATGAAAATTAATGACTTTAAATTTCTTTATAGTAATGATATTAACGAGTTTTCCTTGCGTCGTATATACCTCATTGCTGAGGGTCGTGATTCTTTTAGGTTTTTTCAAAGGAAGGTCCTCGTTTTTGGCGTCGTAGAGCGCGGTCAGAAATGATGGATATAATCAGTAAAATAATAGGAATTGGCTCATCGTCATAAAATAACTATGTTTATCAATATACTACAAATAAGCCATGTTTACGACACTTGATCTTTTAACACATTTTAATAGGTAGCTTTAAAATTTAAATACAAGGCTTAGTGCAAGCAATATATATATAAGTTTATCGCAATTGTTATGTTGTTTTCTGTTATTTAGGTAACGGAAAATACCACTAGTTCCGTAGACCAAACAAGAGGAAGTCTATAAAATATTACCTATATTTTTGCCTCAAGATAAGAACTAATTAATTAAAATAAGACGGAAAATTATCATAATTATGAATATATTATTAACCGAGCACTCCTGGAATAATACGTTTATCTACGCTGTTTAATGTAATTAGGAACTGTTGCACGATAATAACTTCTAGACTAACTGACTCTAACTACTTACTTTCTAATAAAAGCATTTTGACTGCAGTCTGAATAAATATGAAGTTATTAATAAATGTATAAAAACTAATTTTTATATGAAATTCAAAACGTCGCAAAGTTAATGTTAATCAAGAATAAATTAAAGTTTTTCGTGGTACAGCTAATCTCCATAATGAGGCGGTTTCCAAAATCACCACTTTTAAAATGGAAATAGTAGTTTTTTAGACGTTAGGCTTCTTTAAACAGCTTCTTTTGATGTATTTATGTAATTAGGACTCAATTGTAGATCCTTATTTACTGCGCTACTGCTTTTATATTTTTTAGTATTAAATTGGGGATTAAATGTGTTTGCTCGGATAAAATAGTTCGTTGTATACGGCCTCTATCAATTTAATTGAATAATTTTCTGTTTAAATAATGTTCATAATCTATGCACTCTAAAACGGAGATCGCGTAGCAAATGACTGCTTAAAAATAGTTAGTGGCTGGATCCTTACTAAATTTTATTACAAAATTAGGTATATTACTGTAATAACTTTACTTACATTTTATTTTTATAGCCTAACCTGATCTCGCAACATATTATGGTCATTGCCACGTGCAATGCTATACGAAAAAGTGTAAAATGGCAAAGCAACTAGACTTGCGTGGTATTTAAACTAGTTTAGATTCCTCTGCAAATGTCGGACAATTCCCGGTCCTGATCGCTAAATCGCACAAATAAAATGTTAAAAGCCTTTGTTGGTAAAAGTGCCGAATTAAAGCCCAGTCGGTTGGTGGTTGACGATTATAATTACCGGTTAGGTTCCGCAAGAATTTTACAAAAACGTAATTGCTGGTTGACCAGATGCAAGCTCTGATAAGAATATTTATGTGTCATTGTAATTAGGCACATGGAGTTGGATGAAAACCCACAGATATAAATGATACTTTTTACACACATAACCGGTATGCGTGAGACAAAAACCAGTAGCTTTTCAACCTAAAATATCAATAGATAGAACATGCTATTCATGATCCTATACATTCACCAGTCCAGCTAGTTACTATATACCAAAATCTGTGCACTTATCGCTGGAGTTTTATCTATTCTTCTCTCTTTCCTATGCTACATAATATATTGTTGACCTCTTGGAAAACACGACGCGTCCAACTTCGTACTTAATAGGTAAGATAAGAAGTCAAAATTGCATTATGTCTTGAAAGTCCCTTAACATTTCATACACGATTAACGAAACTAGTATAAACGCTTTCACCATATTAATTGCCTTAAAGAATACTCTATTTTAAGATCAAAATATTTTGTTTAGTCTAGCGGGTAACTGGTCAGTAAAATATGAAACTAAGGAGGCACAATTTCAAAATAGTTGCTGAAGATGGCGTGAATTCAAAGAGTCTTGTCTACAAGATATCGTAACAGTCTGACGTCAAAAAGAGCCATGTTTTTGTAATCAAACGTAACATTATCGAGAAAAACTTTCCACGAACAAAACATGGAGATATCTATGCTTGTGATCATGTTGTAAATTGATTTCCATATTATTACATTTACTTTGCTTTTTTATAAATTTATTTACCACAAGTATGATGCCAGGATAAGACAGAAATAGTTACATCCTTTAAAAACTGAGAGCTCCCTACATCACGCATGATTTTCAAGGCTTGGCTTCATTAGTACCACTGAGGCACGGGTTCCAATTAGTATAAGAATCAGAGCATAGCTAACCTTTAATTAGTGAAGGAACTATCATACTGCTAATTAAATAGTATAGGCTCATACACTAGTTAAAGGAGATCATCTTAGGTCCGCCATTACTGCAATTAATATAATTTTTATCGCCTGCGTCTCGTAAATTCATGTATCTTGATTGCTCCCATTAAAATGCCATTCCTTTTTATGTAGAGCGCAAGCACTTTGATAACGATTTTAAAAAGAAAACGATGTATTTAATGGACTTGTTAAATATGAAAAGATAAGGAAAGTCGCCATCGTGCTGGGTACTTCAAACAAGTGATTTGAAGATCTCTTTGACCTTCTTGTTTACAATCCTGTGCTAAGACATCATAAATTATCAAGAGTCGGAAAATATTTAAAGGGCCAGGCCAGAAATAATAATTCATTGTTATTCAAATAAACATTGTATTGTATTTTTTTTTCAATCCATTGTCAAATTAAATATTTTTGATCGAAAGCTTTTCGTTTGTCGCGTTTATTTAGTCAGCGTATAGTACTTGTTTTTATTTGCTTTCATTTTGAGAAAGAGTAATTGAATTTCATATTCTTTAGTCTTCTTATGAAATACATTTCGTAAAATTTTATTAAGTCTTCTTATTTAATTTGCTTGAAATTTTTAATGGAATGTAATTTTATCAGGGCTCTTTTTATTTGCATTGCTCGACTAGCTTTTATTTGTTTTTAACAACGTAAAAACACGTTTTTCGGTCTCTCCATGTGACTAGTCAACCAAACTTTTTACCTCTTTTTATCGCTATCAAGGCTCGGCTTAACATTTACAGTTTCCCGAGTCACGTTTATCGTTTCCAAAAACTCATTATGCTCGTGTTTCCGTGGGTTTTGTAAACACGTCGTGTTTTAAAGGCGAGCGTCAACTTCCAGCGGCTCGTTGTGAAAAGAATGAAACAATACAGAGATGTTTGGCAAACGCATTCCTTCTGAGCTGATTGCTTTTCAAGGGAATAATGTTGGGGTGTGTTTTCAGCTAGTTGTGAAGTTAAACCCTGTAAAAATACCATTTGTATGACGTTACTCAAACAAAGAACGAGATGTAGCTAAGGTATGTAGAGTCATAAAGATCGGTGTTTGGTTCAACGTTTGTAATAAGTTTTTTGCATCTGTAAGACAAATTTCTTAGAATATACAGTCAGATATATTGTTGTTTGTTAAAAATATTATACTCTTACTATCCTATCTTCTGCCATCGCGTTCATAATTCATGTCTATTTTTTGTTTCGTTCCAATGATCAATCATTTGAAATCAATGTATACCTACCTACACTAAATTATGCCTATCATACATTTCCAATAAGTACTGCTAATCATACATATTCATACAGCGATATGTTCCGCTACCATGAATACGCTAACCGACAAGTTGCAACTTTAACATTGTCGAGGTGAATTTCAAAACGTACCGTCATTCATCCGCCATATTAGTTAGGCATTTGGATGGACAAGTGTTGCTTTCTTTACTTACACGGACCGTACGTAGGGAAGTTAGGTAGGTATATCTCCGTGGGTTGAAGATCGAGTGTATAAGATCCGTGGTGGGATATTTACTTCGTCGGTGTAATAAAACAACGTAAGTGAACGATGATGGAGCGAGATCACTCTCGCCACTCTCAAGGCACTCCCGGTTGGTTTTATTTCACTCATCGATCTCTTTGAAGCCGCTCCGCAAACAGCCAGCATTCCAACCTAAATATTCCGCGCTAATTTTAATTGATTTATTCACTCTCATAACTCGCATATTAAAGCAGTTAGTGTAATGGTCTCGCAACAAACGAGCGAGCGTAACGGATATGGTGATTATGCCGGAGTTAGGTCAACTACCATTGTTCCGCGCCGGTGAAATTCGCTAGCGTTTGTCTCGTTTTACCTCACTCTACTCCGCATTCAAACCAGACTAATCGAGGTAAGATGAAGGTAGGTACCTGTACCTGCCAGCCTCCCGACGGCCGTCACGTAGAATATTACCATAATAGTGCAGGCCCACACTTTATGCCCCGTCACGAATCCGTCTGTTACCGCTTCGGAATTTAATTGCGTAGAAAATTATTTCACGAGCTCGAGACGCGAGTATTCCCAGACGGTAATGGCGCGGTCCTGGCTTTGAAGCTGTCCCTTTAATTACGCGGAGTTATCTCGCCGTATCAGCTGAGCGCGGCCGGCGGGGGGCGCGGGGGCGGGCGGCCTCCCCGCTCACGCACACAGCGGCGCGGCCACGCCGCCAATCAGCTGATCGCAGTAGGTCGCGGCGCCACGCTGACAACACGCCGAGTCGCCGCCATTCCGGCACCGGCCGCCACGGCCTGGAAACGGCCATAGAGATGACGTTTAGTTAGTCGGCACAACGCATTATAATCTATGCGAAAATCAGGATCCACTATTTGGCACAGACTATATGGAAAAAATATGTCAAAGCGCCGTCTAGTGATCAATATAAGAACTAAAAGAAATGTCTCTATTAAAGATGGGCGATTGTGAATGACATTATTCGAAATATTCGATTGTTGGAGTCATTCGAATTATTCGAATAGCCTAACAATTCATTCGAATTATTCGAATTTGAAAAGAAGGATGCTGTCTCCTTGTTTCATGGCTTTTCTTTCTATTAGAATTTTATTTCTACTAGTTTTATATACTAAAATCCTTAGCTAAAAGTAAAATCTATACTAAATAATATTCATTTTCGTGTGGCAAATGAAATCATCAAACAATCGAACTTTTAGTCATTTTTCATCCGATTGTTCTTTCGAATAACAATTTTTAAAAGTGGACTTTATTATTTCTTAAAGCAAAAAGACCAATTTTGTATGGCAAAGTAAACGAATGAAACTAGTAGTTTCATTCGATTGTTCAAACTAGCGATCGACGGTTTCTGTATTCGATTGTGAATATTAGTACTATCAAACCATTCGATTATTGAAATCAGTAACAATCGCCCATCTTTGGTCTCTATGAAGGGTTCCAACTTTAGGTATACTCTCCCTAGACCTGGGGGAAAATCTTGGTGAAAGGAGAATTTTGTAGTGAAAATATTTACGAATAATTATGGATTTACTGAAATAAAATAAATAAAAAAGTTGAAAAATAATCATTTTACCAATCAGAATTTCAGGCGAACTGAAATCTTGTTAGAATTATTAGTAATTTAAAAAAAATGATACTAAATCAAAAGCTGAAGTATTGGATATCAAGTATTTTATGTCTTTAAAGAATATTCAGGTGAAAAAATATATTTATACGTCAAATTTTGGTGATTTGTCAGATAACTTATTTAGTCATTTTATGGTTAGGGGTAAATGTAATCAGAAGTGCTGGCAGCCCTATCTGTCAATGATTGAAAATTTCAAAATGGCAGTTTGTCTTTGTTTACTTAATTTAATTAATTCATTGTATTATTTAGCAGTTCCGTGATGCTATTACAAATGAAAGACTGTGTAAAAGAGCGTTTAATAATTCCCGTAAGTGATTAGTGTAAGACAGTATCGGTTGATTTCGTACAAGGATCAACAATGTGGATTTGTTTATTCACGTCAAGGTTAGTACTAACTTAATTAATTTATCGCTTAACATTCGGGCTGATTCTTATCTCTGATGCCTTATTTACTAAGTCTATACTTATAGTCATACCGGCTAGTCGGGTGTCTGGGCCGGTTTTTATCGGTTTTGAGCACCTAACCTAACCCAACCTATAGTAGATGAAAATGTGTGTAAAAACTTCATCCAAAATGCTCTGCCACTGGAATATTTGACCAAAATCATAGCCAGACACCCCACAAGTGAGCACAAACTCTTAGGAAGCAGTATAATGGTAGCGACTACAGAAGTTTTGAAACTTAGCGGAAAAGTATTTGTTTACATTATGTTTATTTATTTTACACAGTAAGTGCTAGGTAAAATGTTATAATTCAAGTAATTTTAGATTGTATTAGTCGACTGTCATCTCACACCTTGTAAACGTTTATTGTGTAGGTTGGCCAACTTCATTGCAAGAAAGAATATACAATACGGAACAAGAGAATATTATTGATTTGTGGTTTCTCATTATTTACACCTGAAGGAATCTGCTCAGGGCAGGGAGTTGAAATATTTCTTCAATTATGTAAGTTGTTCAAAAATTAATGTTTACTATTCTCTGTATTAAAAAGCAAACCTATTTATTACCTGTTAGAATAGTTAGTATTAAAACAAGTGTCAACACATTAAACTAAAGCGAACAAGTCTAGGTGTGTAGTTTTTCAAAGTAATAGTATGTTTAGAGTAATAATTACTAGCTTGTTTTTTACTTTTTACAGATATTATTAAAAAATAACCTCAGTTTTTAAAAACATATTATTTTTTACTCCTGCCAGTTAAATTTCATTAGTGTGTTGAGTAGTCCAATAAATTGTTTGCTCTGGTTCTGATTTGATTATTATTTTTATGCTAAAAATTACCAAAAATATATTATACAGGGTAACAGTTTATACAGGGTGTAAAATAAGTATATTTGTACCTGATATCTACATTTTTCTTTCTTATACAGGGTGTAGATAAAAAGTACGAGCCAAATTTAAGGGGGTGGTTAAGAGTTGAATCTAGAATATATAAAATAAAAAACTTTTTTTAAACGAGATGTTTTCGTTTGTATGGGGAAAATGCCAACACCTTATACATGACACTATAAATAGCGTATGTAAAGCTTTTTCAGTTTTAGACTGATTTCATAAAATTTTTGGGTAAATGTAACATAAACGTCTATTGAATGCCTAATAAATCAGACAAATACCAATCAGTTGCTTAAACAGGCCGAAAGTGGAAAGCAAAATGGCATTTGACATTAACAGATTAGGTAAAATGACATTTGACATTGACAGATTACCTTTTTTTTGCACGATTTGACATATTTTTGGAGTAAGTATAGACAGGAGGAGTTGCCAAGGTTTTTAAAACTTTATTATTTTATTACTTAAATTACCTAAAAATTGTGATTAAATTAAAACTACATATGGTATGTCTAATTACATGTATTTTCAGCTATTTTTAGAGATACCGTACATAGTATTGGCATTTTTTCAAACATCTCCTTTTTTTATATTTTTCGTTCCTTGAATGCGGCTCGTTCTTTTTTTTACAGCCTGTATTTGTGATGGTTGTATTATAATTAACAAATAACTTGGGAACTCATTATTTTTTCAGATGAATCCATTGGACAACAAGAAAATTTTGTATTAAGTTGTCTTGTCTTAGTTGAAATTATCTAATTATTTTTGTGGAAGCCTTTTCTTCGGCAAAATGAAAATAAGATTTTGCGACTGTGGTATTCATGGTACGTAATAACCCACAAGTATTGTCATTTGCTACATATTGAACCTTACTTTCTCGTAATAAAGTTTTAAAGTAACTTATTAATATCAAACTCAGACTCATAAAACTCAGTTCCTACTTTCATAGAGCATTTTTTTTCAATTTTCATTTAATACATAGACTTTAAATAAATATCATGCTGCATGCTATTTGTAATAAATATTGAAGATGCTGTGATTTTGTCTTTCTGAATGAATAATTAAATTGAATATTTCTGTGTTAAGGTTTTTTCCCACTACACATAGCATACCTTGACCGTGCTAGAAACGTGACAGGCAAATAAATATTAAATATTCTTTGTAATATTTAATATTTATTTGCCTGTCACGTATAATTAAAAATAAAATGCATATGCTTTGTAGAATCCTTTGTTTAAATTTCCGGAAAACAAAAATAACTGTTGTTTTAATAACGATATATTTTAATGAAAAACTGTTCATGTAAAACTTGATGGTATTGGTAGAAGAAAACATCTTTCATCTTTTTACCGACTTCAAAAAAAAGGAGGTATTGAATTCGACCTGTATGTATGTGATGTGATATACTCGTAGTTCAAATTGAATAAAATTTGAGTATGTTGATCTGTTAAGGCTTCGAAACAAGTGAGCAAAGTTTCTAAAGTGTATGTATGTTTGTATATTTGTGTATATGCAGATTTCTCGAAAATGAGAAGTCATAGCGAGATGATAATTTATTAGTTAAATCAAGTATATTTCCGCTTAGGGTACAGTGTGAGTTTCATCATAAAACTGCCTAAATAACTAAAAATCATGAAATAAAAAAAATAACAAATTAAACCTCTTATAAAAAGCAGGCTTTCATATTAACTGACTTTTTTGTAGTTTTAGTATTTTTTTGGTTTCCAGTAACGTAGGTGTCTTTAATTAGTTGTCCACATCACTGGTACACTTATAATGATTATAATAGATTTGAAGTCAAAAGAAACGAAAAATAGATCAAGGTTATGGCAAATAGTAACTTCAAATTATACGTAAAACCCATACTATTATTTTACTACAATTACTGCTTTCTATGTATTCATAATACAAATTTATTGGAACATAAAATTTTCAGTGTAATTAATTAGCTGACCACCACTCACTGTATGTGATATGTTGGAATAAGATAATATTTGAGTATAATATAACGCATTCGTCTTGTATTTAGAAAAACAATTTTTTTGGAGTCGATGCTTGATATGTGTAGATTAATGGTGTACTTACGCTTGACATTTTTTTAAATCTTATTTCTTAATATATTTTGCTTTACACTATTATCGCAATTAAGTCTCTAAAAGAAAGAAATCAGGATTGGAAAAAAAAAAACTATAAGTCAAGTAGCTCCAAAATTATTAAAATTGGAATAGTACATAATGGGGTCAAAGTTGTTGCAATGGAGCTCCCCCATCGCCTCTTAAAAGGATCCGGTCTAATTACCATCAACCCTGTATATAACAGTGCAGTAGTCAAGATAAATATGCCTTAACTCGTCAAGTATGTGTGAACGAGACACAATAGAAATTCCATTATTATGCGACTCCCGGCAGTCGTTTGATACCTGACTGATTAAAGTAATATTTTTTCTAACAGGACTCAATCTGGACGTGTCATTCATCAGTTAGCTGCACAATGGAAACCAAGTCCGAGGTGGTGCTGTTCTACGACCAACTATTCAACTGTGTTAACGGCGCGACGGGCTCTGTCTGAGCAAGGAAAATACGAAGACCATCTCTGATTTTATCTGAAAGCTATACAAAAAACTATCTCTTGCCATTTTTCTGTTTAAAATTAAAGCATTGCGTTTGTTTAACCCCGACGCAACTTAAAAGTAGTATAAGTTTGACCGTGTATTATGTCTGTCTAACTCTGTCTAATTGCTGCAATGTCTATCAAAATGATATATCTAAATATTATGTCTATATATTATGCGAAATAGGCGTATTTTTGGTGTATTACATTTAACATCATAGCAATTCCGTATTGTACTATTCAATCTGCATTATATTTTATTGTATTTTTTTTAACCAACAATTATAGTTATTCAGTGTTTCCAAACTGTTTTTCTTTCAGGATTTGTCACATTAGATGTGTTCTGCGGTCAGGTCAATGTTCTCATAATAATGTGGGCTGAAATCACTTTGACCTGATCGCAGAACACATCCAGTGTGACAAAGCCTTTTCCTGAGCAAAAAATAATATCACGGTTTAGTAAGTACCGTTAATAAATACCTATTGGATAACGATAACGTTACATTAGTGAGCAAGAATAATATAATCTATGCCAGAGAAGCCATAATGTGAAAAAAAATTATGTCATTCTTGGTGAGCCAGCTGTCAAAATATCTCACTAACTTAGGTGCCCACAAAGGAGCGTTTCCTATCTGTCTTTAGACATACTCTTACTAATCTGTGCCGGCCGCCGAAAACGCATTACAGTCGCCGCACGATTCTAAAACGAAAACGCGTTTCACATTTTCCACTGTCACGATTGCGACCGCTCTTTTAAAACCCGAACGCCGACGACTCAAAGGAAACGCGAACCTATTTATAATAATAATCTAAAATGTAGCTGAACGTTCCTTCCGGAGGCGAGACATGAAAGCGTTCCGATCCCTGGCGCTGTCCCTCTCGCCGCTCCCACGGATACACGCGCTGGAAGAGGACGGATGTAGGAGAGCGAACCGAGCTGTCAAGTTCGGTACTTAAAATGGCCGATGCTTGCTTAGTTTCGTGATCGCCTAGGGAGGGGGCCGATGTCGATAATATTATGTTTTATGACGGCGGGTGGCAGGCGTACATAAATTGGGTTTTCGTTTTACGAGAGATAATACTGACGATAAATTATACTCGCATTTCGGGAATCGAATTCCCGGAGTGTTTTTCCACTTTCATACAAATTGCCGCGGCCGCGCTGTAACTAGCGGCTCCGAGGAAACGACCAATTACAGAATTGCTACTCCGATCGCTGACGCGCCGTTATCAGACCGTGACGAAGGAGTTCATTATATTCGAGCGATCATTTTTAATACTTCTTGGTTTCAAGTTATCTTATGCCGTCTGCAATTCCAACTTCGCGATTACAGTTACCGCAAACGTTACCTGCGGTGGGAGGGCAATTTCGCAGGCTAAAAAACCTCTTATTCCATTCAATTTCTTGGTCATATTACAGCTCTCGTCTAAGAAACTTAATTACAATTGCGCTGTAAAATTAGAAAATGAATGGAGCATCTGATTACATTTACGTCTGCAATTACAGCTATGCGGCGGTACCGTGTTGCACATGGGGAATCTGAACTCGATATTGTAGTCCTAAAAAGTAACAATAAACTTTTTACTGTCGCAGCGGATATAAAATAAATACAGCGCTGCGTCATGGAGGGGAGTAATCGCTTCTCTTATGAAGATGGAAAGATGGCTGAAGAAGTAATAGCCGCAGTAAAGCGCGTCTCTGAAAGGCGGCGGCAATCATCCATTAGTCTCGATGTTTATTTCGTGTTTATTACGTGGATGCTAATTTAACGCCGTCAGTCGCGATGATGGAGCGCGCGAGTGCGCTCTCTCAGCGAGTTGGTAGGTAACGACCGATTTTACTCGCCACAAAACTCTGCGTGCGACTTAAATCTTCTAACTGCATCTTAATTAGGCTCGCCACTGCTAATTGCAGATGCTCGTTGAATGTAACGAATCATTATAATGAACGTTTTATTATAGTGGCCCCGTCTGAAGTCTTATTTCCCTGAATAGTGTATGAATAATTCCCAACAGCCATTGTGGATTATTCACGACTCATTGTGTATCTTTCAAAGAGAAAATAAAACATCCAATGAATGAGTTGCTGGGCTTTTGTCTACCGAATAGTTTTGAAACGCTGTCGAGGCTGAAGCACAATATAAATAATTTAGAAAAAACATAATGCCCACTTATTCCATTGTATAGGTTGCAGTGTCTTTATTACATACATTTTTGTACAATAATATAAGTATCTATCCTGGCAATATTCTTACTTATCAGAAGCAAATCAAATCAAATAAAAATACTTTATTTCACACCACACATAAATACAGGATAGTTAATAAATATTCGCTAGTAGTACAATTTAGGCTTATTGCTTGAAACAATTTTGAAGAACTATGCTTGTTCTTGAAAAATCGTTTGATCGTAAATAAAAATAACTTTATACTGACGTTATTAGACTCTTAATTATCTTCGTTTTTCTCCCTGCCTTTGAGAAATTCATTCAGACTCTTCGCTCTGAATATGTTTGCGCCATTCGGTTAAGATAGCTGAGATTTATAATTACTTAGATTCAAGGTTTCTCCACCAAGTAGTATTTGAGCGCCTGTAGGGTTGTTTCACTATGTTAATCTTAAAGGGTGCTTACAATTTGAATAATATTTTGGATTCAGTATTACAAATACAGCATCTTTATTGCAAATACAGTATTTTGAGTATTTTTGCCGCAAAAATGTCTTGCATTTATTTTTCAGAATATCCAGTGTTATGACATTGTAAATTTCTAGAATCTGACGTGATTTTCTTATTTTCTAGGAAATGTTCATATAAACTAATTTAATCGCCTCATCATTTATACTACTTTTTTAGTGACAAAATTTTGTAAGTCAGTTTTTTTGGAAATAATGCGGGAGATTACATGTGATACTTCCCCCTTTTCGAGCAGATTTTCAAGAAGGTAGTTATATTATACGTAGGTTAGTAAAAACAATTTGAGCTCATAAAGGTTTCTATAAAAACCAGTAATGAAGCATCCATGATTCGATTTGCATTTGCTTATAGTGTATGTTGATTTGTGATAGTGACATCAATAACTCTGTTAATCCAAATCCAGTTTGATTCGCTATGCAAAATGACTTTAAGTAATCATATGCTACAAACTTAAACGCGGCCAAAATTTACATTCAGACTGAACGATCCGAGCAAAATTTAAAGATGTTGTGGGATGAGTGGTAAAAAAATTGTTCACGTCATCAAAATATTTTAAACTTTTGTCTTTTGAAACTAGAGCGTCGCTTCATAATTTCTACTAACCCCAATGCTAACTTTTTCAAGATATTACTACAAACATTTAGTGTTGCTATATTATAAAGACAATCATTAAGTTAACGATAGAGTTCAGTTATTTACACTTCTACAGGCTCAATTATTACCTTCCTTCAAGTAAAAAATTCACGCTTATCAACAAATTTATCCTTAAAAACTCAATGAAACAGAATTGTATAATTACAAACGTTGATCACAATCCTGAGGTAATATATCATCGATAAGTACATGTTTACATTTAAGTACTTCTAGTTCTGACACATTTGAATGACAACCATAAATTAGCTGCAAGCACGTTTGTGTTACATTGTTCATTTCAATTTATATCTCAAACAGGTTAAATAAAGTTACATTCATCAAAATTCTAAATGAAATATATGCCGTCGGTAGCGTCTAATGATAATTTTACAGTTTCTTGCTTTAGATCATTTAATATGTATATATTTATGGTTTAAATGGTTATATCAATAGCAGCTTTCATTCGCTATGCACCCATGTTTCAGTATGATTGAACACGTGTGTTCTATGAATAAAGCTTTAGCTGCAAACATTATCAGCTGCGAATGCGATTGATGGAGAATCAAGAGGTAGGTACTTTTGCGTGGATTTTCTGTATGTCTTGTAGCCGTAAAGGTATTTTGTACATTGAAGTACAGGTAGTCATTTTGTAACTAAATGTTCTTTGCCTGTGCATATTTATCATAATATGATACGCCGTGTTTCATCAATTCGTCTCCTAAATGGGTCATTAGGTAATTTATATATTTTGGTCATGCAATGGGCTGTAATTTGTACGGAACTGTAATGGCACTAGAATTTTAACCAGATGCCTTTTTAACGATGTTATTTGTAAGTCTAGTGCGTTCTAGGCGTAACTGTTAGGCGACTTTGGCCAATAGTAATACTTACGGCGAGTCAACATCCAAGATGAGACATTCCTCGAACGACACCACGGATTCCACTGAGTGA
>OY757271.1:12143539-12231320 GCA_963584085.1 Pyrausta aurata | reverse complement strand
CAGCAGCCAGGTGTCGGTCGTCACAGATGCCCCTCGCTCTCTGAAACAAAGTTTTGCCCACGGTAGCTAACTGTGATGGATGATGGTGAGAAGCACCATTGAGATATTTATCAGTATGGGTCGCTTTTCTAAAGACTGTATGGCTAAGCGTATGATCTGGATTCCTAGTAAGTAAAATATCTAAGAAAGCTAGTTTATTGTCTGCTTCAATTTCCACAGTAAATTTTATTTTTGGATGAATTGAGTTAAGATGATTAAGAAAAGCAGAAACACTATTGGTGGGTAAAATTGTAAAAGTGTCATCTACGTACCGTTTATAAAACCTCGGTGTTACAGGTGATGTGCTCAGGGCTCTGGCTTCAAAATCTTCCATGAAGATATCAGCAACAACAGGTGATACTGGATTCAAGATGCAGGGGTGTACAAACTGGAATGTGACTGTGGCCTCTCCTACATCGGTCAAACAAAGCGTAGTATAGGCGTGCGGATTAAAGAACATATAGCTGACATGAAACATAGACGGTCAACGAAATCTGCAGTATGTGAACATGCCTTGGATAAACCTAACCACTTCATACGTTTTGACCAACCTAAGGTACTCGCGAAAGAACGGCGTTTTGTTCCTCGCATGCTACGTGAGGCCATAGAAATAAGAAAATACCCTAATTTTAATAGAGAAGATGGTTGGAAAGTTCCACCGGCATGGGATCCTATTCTTTTGAAGACACAACCAACATCTCATACTGCAAGATCTCAAGACACTGTAAGCTCTTTCTGCGTGGATAGGAACACCAATTAATATTTATGAGTGACGGTAGTTTAATTTAATTTTTCATAACTATGTAATGACAAATAACACCTTAGTCTGCCTGTGACCACGGATGCTGTAAAGCATTCGAAACGTCAGGCATAAAATAAAAATAAACGTTCGCGAAATCAATCCGTAAAATTGTTGTTTTATTGTAACATGATTGTGAGTTATTTGAATAGGTAATCATTATTAACTGTGCCAATTGTATACTAACTGCGAATATAGTTAGGAACATAAAGAAAAATGATGACTTTTTTATTACGTGTTATTTTCGTTCGAAAAATAATGGAAATAAAATGATTATTTTAATCGTTTTCATTATTTTATAGTTATTATCATCATCGCCCTTCAACTTAGGCACTTTTCAATAATGTAATAACGTCCTTAATGTAGGTATTTACGGCACAGTGGCCTGAAATTCAGCAGACTTTAGTAGTGGTTAAGCATGAGCAAGTACGACTGAAGCATACCTAACTCTGATTACTTTCCCCTAAAACCCAGTTGCGTGATCTATTTAAAGAAATTTAACGCAAAATCAACCTTCGGCATAAAGTTGCATTACGTACACATTTAATAATAAAACCTTTAGTAAAAAATATACCCCAGTTGCGCGTTTTAAAGCATAACAAATGGATTGGCTTCTCAATAAATTGCTGGGCACAAAACCGATCGCGTGCTTTTTATACGTTTTTTTGTGAATGAACACTTTTTTCGCTGCAGTAGGGCGTTTTTGTCCGATTATAAAGTACTACCGTTTGTAATGTGCAGTCGCAATCACAGTATGGGCACATTTTCGTTCAGTAGGGTTGGTAAACGTGATAAAATTCCAAGAAGAGTGAAGACTATTATAAAGATACAAGCACATTGAATGTAGCATTATATCAATGTGCAGTAATATTATTATGTAGTATACTTAGGTTGGTTAGGTGACAAGTACATTACTGTTTACCTACTAGAAATTAAAACATAAACCGAGAGAAATATATTGAAGGACATGTATGTTTTATAGTAGGCTTACATTATTTTATATGGATTTCGAATAAGTATTGACAAAAATTGTTTTTAAGACATAAGTTTTTGTTGTTAGTTGAAAAAAGCTATACTTTCTTATTAGAACTTTTTAATTTCCATTTAAAGAATCATGCAATAACAGTAAGATATTTTCATGATTCAGAGAGCGTATTGCGATCTTGCTTTAATAAATAATCCGTTCAAGTTCCAGGCACTTCAATTCCCACTAAACTAATTAATTCACCAAATTGGCATTGGCAATGCAACTCAAGTATTTCTATTTCACTCAATAGTGTAGTGCTGTCTTATGCTAATCTACTTAGTGAATTATAAGAAATCGCAACACGAGTTTGCAAATCCGTTCAAAATCAACTGCTTAACTTTCAAAGCTGCATTGCAATACGCCGGTTCAGTCCTGTTCTTAAAATTTAATCCGTCGATATTTCTGTTACGTTTTATTGTATTCGCATTTGTGATAAAACTCTGCCTAAGTATGTAAGTATTACTGACGTTCACTTACAAAACGAGAATTTAAAAATTTACGTAAACCGCTCATGCTGGAAGCAAATCGCTGAAAAATATCGCAATCCGATTATGATCGTAGGCTAATAACAATGACAGTAACTCCGCAATAAAACCTTAAGTGCACCTCACAGACGCGAAGCGCCGATATTTCATCGTTAATAGCAGGTTTATAGCGCATAACATTGTTATACGAATTTTAGTGCGTTCACGAACGATTCTTCTGAAATCCTCTTAACTGTCCAAAGTAGGGGGTATTGTAGTTAAGGGGTAGGCAGTAGGTTCTATGCGAGAATCAATCAACAATTTCATGTCATATGCTTTCCCTCGTCGGAAAGTTCACTATAGCTTACATATTGGTGTAAGGGATTTAAACGTATCTGTTAAATAAAGATTGAAAAGTAATAAAGCTGGGTGGCGAGCCGCGCCTGCACTGTCTTTCCTATCAAAAGTACACTCATTCAGCTTTCTTGCTATATCAATTTCTGTTCTGAAAAGCTATGGCTTTGGTTTTTTGTTAAAACCATTGTAGCGTGCTTAAAAATAATTACATAGCACCTTGCCACACCATTAAGGTTAAAATAATATCCCATCGGTTGTAAGGTTCGGTAACCTTACGCCTTACTTGTGTTAGTGCAATATTACCTACTGTTTCTACCTCAACTGTGGCGTTATCGTCCCGAAGTCGGTATATTAATAAAGATAGTGGGTCCGATAGCGCGACATACTATCTGTTATGGGCCGTTAAGGCAAACGATTCGTGAAGAACTCCTATCTCTGTCCCGGCGAAACAGAACATGCACGTTTTAATGGAGGCTGAAACAATCGTGCGTATTATAGAGATCTGCTCGTTGACTAACGAATAAGTATTTTTGTAAACGGATACTTTTACCTTTTTTATAATGTGCGGTAAGATTTTACAAGAGGAGAGACTCCTAATTGTTACTTATTCCTCAAAATATGATGTTTTCAACCGGTATTTTGTTAATTTAGTTTTGAAGACAGCAAAAGTCTAATTAGACTTATTGGTTTAATTCTCATAGTGCCATTGGGAAGGCTTTTTTTCTGTATTGTTATCACGAGTCCATACAAACATACATACATAGTACTCGCGTAACATAAAAATGTCAATTTTCAGTCAGCAGCAAAACACCTGTGACAATCATCACATGGCAAGTCGCTTATTCGAATGCTGAGTTGTATTTAATTTTATTTATAAGTTCCAACTGTGCAAAGACCACCCACAGGCTTAATTTCTTGCAGCTGCCTTAACTACCCGAACGGTGTGAGAAATATGAACTTATTCATGCATTTTTACCGATCTATTACCTAAAAGTTGTTCTAATTCTCAATTTGAATGTTAGTATGATGTTAATTTAAAGATCATTTAAAAACATGAAAAACATAGAAACTTAGTTGTGAATATTTAAGAAATAAATTGAGAAATTAAAATATTACAATTTGGTTTATTAAGAGGTTATAAATTGGTGGTTTATCTTTAATTTTTTGAGTAACTGTTAGATTTAACCTGTATTAGCATAAATACTGATAACAAATATAGAACCCGACCTAGTCTTTACTGATTTTGAGCTATTAAGTTTTGTTTTGTTTGTAAAGGTGTTAAAAGGTATTTGTGTTATAGCCGAAATAAATGTACTTTTGTTACCAAATGCTATACCCGGATTTTCTTTATTTTGTTTTTTTAAGCTTGGTACCTTTTGATCACCCTTTGTCCAGCTCTAGCCGGGAGTGGCTGCGACAGCATCTAGAGTCACAAATCAGTTAGCTAAAAGAAGCACTTTAAATTTAGTGAATTTCAGTTCAAATATCTTAGTGAATAATATTTATCCAATCCGGAAAAATAGGTAGAGTTCATTTATAATGTAAACATGCTTATAACTAATTAAGTACACACGTCTGACTGTATGAAATACAAAATGAGGTCAATGGTTTTAACACGGATGCGACTTTAATATTAATAGCTGATAAAAATATGATGCTCATAATATTTCGTGGTAATGTGAAAGTAGCATGAATAGGATATTACGTATGCCATAGCAGCCTAGAATGACTAACAACATTCTCAAATTACAAATATAATATTTCGTCATTTCATTTAACATGTCTTATTATTATTATTTTTTCACAAAAATTTGAGCATCTATACCTAGCAAATTATTTGGCAATCTATACCTAGTTTAAAAAGCAAAAGCATAAGCAAAAGCATTGGCAATATTGTAAATGAAGGCAGACGGTGACGATCGCAGATGTTTGAACTTACCGTAACTTATTTTCAGCATCCTATTTTGTTATATACTTCTGAAGTTTCTTACTGAAGTTCTTTGGACACATCTCCAGGAATGAGGACTCGATGGAGAGACTTGTTGTGCAGGGCCGTGTTGAAGGCACAAGATCACGTGGTCGGTCCCCAACTCGATGGATAGATCTTATCAGAGATACTACCGGATCGACTGCCATACAATGTGCTCGCAATGCAGAAAACCGGCAGAGATGGAGAAACATCGCCAGACGTGCTGCAGCCCTGAAAGTGAGCGGTGTGTGACGGCGAGCCGCAATCCTGTTCATCTACAGCCACGACCACTCTGTCAAGAGTGCCCGACTAAGGAGGAGGATTTTGTTATATGCTTCAATAACGTGATGTGTTTAGCTGGATTATATTATAATTTTCGAAAACTTCAAATTAAAATACGTTCTAGCGATTAGGTGTTGTACCAGAAGGGCTAAGATAACGTAGTGGATTTTATATTCCAATTAGATTTTTTTATTTTGTTGGACAATAAAATAAAAAATCTAGGCGATGTGAATATACAACCCTCGCTTGCTTTAATACTTTAACCCTCCATATCCCCTGTCACTCAACCAGTACCAAGGCAGAATGCAAATAACGAACAGTCGTTGCCCAACCCTCGTGCACCGTTCAATACTCCAATAACGGCCAATATGATAATCATATTGGAAAGTCCGGTAATTCGGTTGTGCTGGAGCGGCCGGACCGAGCACCGGACGGCACCAGACGTGAGATGGGTTAACAAGAAGAATCATAGACATAGTATAGATAGTGCAGCCGACACAATCTGTGCAAGAGAGCACGGCTGTGTTGAAACTGAGTCTATTGGAGGAGAGTGGTTAAAACACGCAGATTCATAGAACGGGCAATGCAGTCCGTGAGAGAAATCAGTAATGAGAGAGCGTCAGGACAGTCAGAAAGAAGATTGATTAAAAAAGAATATAGGACTGACAGAACGTCAATATTACCTAATCACTGCAAGATAGAACGACGACTTTCTTTACGTTCGTATGTGTACATTGTTTATGAAATAAAATTGTGGTATTTTTTTTTCCATTAGCTATTTACTTAATAGTTTTATGTATATTTATGTATGTTTATGTAGGTTTATTTTTAAGTATATGTATGTGATAAACGACATTAATTATATGTATACTATTTTTTTATGTTTTTTACGCCGCCTCAATCGTTTCTGTTTCACCCAATGGTTGACTGGTAGAGAATGATTTATACAATTTGTACTTTTTTTGTCAGTGCAATAAAAAATAAAATAATAATAATGTCACAGCTGGCTGTAACGTTTGCGTTGTGTCGAAGGGCCTGAATAGGAGCCATTAGTGGAGCGCGTGTAAGGCGGAATCAATGGGAGCGGCATTTGTATGGTTAAGAGATCCCCCGCATCAAACCCTGAAAGGCCCACAGACGTATTGCTAGTTTCGCTACTAAAGCTTAACCTGTTTGAAAGAAAAGTTTGGGGGCATAAAAATGTAGACACATAGCAATATGCACTTACACCGAATGTTATCGATCTCCTTTTTTTAATGCTTACAGCTTGGTAACTAGAATTCGCCGTCGGCAGAAGTATTTCCTCAATACTATGGTTTGAATACTTTGAAAGGCTAGTAAATTAAATAGGCTATTACTAGTCATACCAGACATGTATGATCCATCCACAACTGCAGCATCACTTAAGTACTGATTGTGGCCAAGACTTTTGACTCAATGCATACCATACGATACGTATACCTTCTATCTACTTAATTTTTTTATTAAAACTATAATATATTATTCTTGCCTAAATGAAAATGTCTTGGTCGACATTATTCTTGTACCGCTTGTATCGCTTATTGTTGTTTTTAGTTATTAAAGTATCAAAATTTTCAACTAAAAGCGCTGTTGAAATTATTACCGAAACAACGTCGTAACCACAACATTTCCTACCTAATTAAGTTCTGCTCTCAGCTGGACCGCAAAATCTCAAACTAACGAGAATTTTAAATACCGCCTTTGTCTAAAATAAACCTCTACTATCTTTGAACGAAACGAGTATTTTAATACCGTTGAAAGTACAAACACAATGTATGTGGGAACGGTAGGCTCGGCACGTATTACTGCACTGGGGTCACTTATACAAGTTGCAAGTAAGGGACGTTTATGTTATACATAAGGTAAACTCCTGGTGAGAAAGTTCTACTCGTAACGATATAATCAAATAGGTAGTAACGTATTATCAAATGTTTCGTCTACTAACCTGAAAAAGATATAACTGACTAATCTAAAAAAAGTGTAGAATATAGCTTCTGTTTCTATTGGGAGATAAGCTTACTTTGTATTTCGTACACCTATCAATTAAATTATTTAAGGTATGACCGGTACCGAGTGTTTTATCATACCTCTATAGCATGATATCAATCTTTTGTGCTTGTTTGTGCAATAAAGTACAAGATTAGATAAATTGTGATTCTACCGCACCTAAACTTAGATGTGATAAAATAAATATCGCGAGTATCCGGATTTAGTTTCTTCAGGGTTACAGATGAATAAATTTAAATAATCCCCTACAAATCCTTCGCTTTGAATTTCAAATAGTCGGAATATAATTGAAAAGTTAGGACCGGCGGCGATTTTTTATGAAAGGAAGGGTTTAAGGCGCCTCCCCTAAGCCCTTCGCTGATCCTTCATAAATACTTGACAGCGATATCTGTAGCAGGCTTAGTTTGAATAACTAATGAGATATTTTATCAATTCTTATACATTTATAAACTCAAGAGTATATTATACGATCTCATAACCAACATCTAACGTCCTATGTAGTTAATATCTTATTTCAGATCCCACTCAACAACATTCCCACCTTTTCAATTGCGAATTCTATGGTTTACATTCATTTTGTAGTAGAAGTATTAATTACAGAACACACCATAATTTTGTTTTAACGATTTGACAAAACTTTGTAACCAAACTTGTTTTTAAATTATTTATCAAATGGTAACCCATCATTTATTGTTACTGTAACCTACTGTATTTAGTTAATTGCGTATTCATCGTTTGAGTAAATAGATTCTGAACATTTCAATTAATCAGTGCTTATTGTGTCTGAATAAAGGCTACCAATTGTATTAAGCGCAGTTTAATTTTACATTGAACAAGTAATTTGTCATTTTTAAGTGGATTTTTTAAGTACATATACTCGTACTATTCATACAGTACAGTTACAGTTGCCGGGATCAATCATTCCATATTAATTAAAAAGATAAATAACATTCAAAAAAGTTTTGCATATTGTCATTTTAATCCTTTTGGAAAATAATGAGCAAATTCAACGAGCGGAGTTTGTCTCGTTAAGAAAGTTGAAGTTTTTCCCTCGTTCATTAACGCCTCCGATCGGCAGTGTCGGGCTCGTGAACACGACAAAGAAACTATTTGAGCACAACAGAAGTAAAATATGTTGTCATGATACAGTTTCAGAGTGCCCCAAGGTTTATATTTTAATTACTTATAATGAGTTTTCTCCTTAACTCTAGAAAGCTAGACTGAGCTAGGCGTAGCCCAGACGTAGAGAGCTCACCCTGGAGAACTCTCCATCTGGGAGATTATAAGTTTATAAGGCTGTTAATAAAGTATTGAGTCTAAACTTTATTTAAACTTTTGCACTTTGAGTATAATACAACAAACAAACGTTTCCCAACTGCTTTAGATCTAATGGTCAAACCGCAAAAGTACACACTAAATTATATATTTTTACCGACTTCCAAAAAAGAGGAGTTTAACAATTCGATATGTATGCCTGTGACATCGTTAGAATTTGAAAATATTTGAGTACTTATGTTTGTCTATTAAGGTTTCCGAACACGTGTGTGAAATTTCGTAAGTGTATGTATGTTTGTCCACAATTTCTCGAAAACTCTCGTTTTTGTGAAATGGTAGTTGCGAAATGATTATTTTTTTATTCAATCGGGTATTCCAACTTATGAAGGCGGCTGTTACAATACCCAATGTAGGTAACAATATTCTTATTACAATAAAAACATATGTTAGTTAACCTAATTACATCTCTCCTTATATATTTCTCCTTTCTCGACGTTACCGAAATAGTGCATTAAACCCTTCTGAAGTTTTCCACCCAGCGATTCTCTATAACCCGTAATCTGTCTGACAGACAGTATCAGCTAACCGGATCTCACCCGTATTCCATTTCTAAAAAAACCGTTTTCCAATTTCACAGAAGATTACAAAGAAGCCGTTCAGAGCGGTTAGCCGGGAGCGGGGAGAGAAGGGGCGAGGAGGTTGCCTAATTACTTTCTGGAAGCGAATTAATGGAACTATTCGTAGGGATCGTTTCTTGCAGCCAGACGTCCGTGTTAAGATTGTATCACAGTTAAATGAGAAGTTAGTAGGTCATGTTAGTTTTAAATAAGTATGCTTGCTTACCTACACTCTATTTATCGAATATTTTAAAGCTAAACGAGTAAATCAAGGATGATAGAACGCTAGTATCAATACTATAGTGTAATCTATAAAAACATTCATTTTTAATTAATTTATTTATTCTTTTTAGTCGGACACTCTTGGCAGAGTGGTCGTGATTGTTGATGGAAAATCTATTAATTTACATCAATATTACATTCAAATAGTATTCTATTACAAATTCCAAGTCGCCTGATAGTTTGGTCGGCTTCGAATTGGAGTTGATACGGAGTCCTTGTAATGTGCGCACTTGCATACTTCTCCGTACTGATTAAGAAGCCAACTAAACTATTGGCCGATAAAAAGTCTACAGTCAGCGCAGGGACTTTATTCGCTGGTAATTTTCAAAATCAGATTTATACCTGCCACAGTTGTCACTAGATCTTATTACTGCCTCTGTTTTACTGCGCTGTGGCAGCACTTCTCATATTCCTACGTTCACGCATGAGACAAGCACTGTGACTGCGTCCGCGCCGCCCCTAACTATTAATCTACGTCATTCGACAGAGCCGCGAGATGGCACCGGTCACGCCCTTTGCGCTGAAAGAAAAATGTAAGATGTGAAAAACTCGCATTTTACCGATAACTTATTAGAAGATTTTGGACAGCAAAGGGAACCGCTCGAAAGCGCAGAAATTGTTTCTGTGACTGGGCACAATTTCGTTTATTACCATCATTATCATCACATTTTAGTTAAACTAAAGTTAACAATAGTTTAGTTTAGTTACCTATGGCATGGAATATTGTTTTTGGAACATTCATCGTCCTTTCTTTGAATAGTTAAAAGAATATTCCTCTTTTGCCATGTGCATAAACTTCTTCTCTGCACACTATGATTTTTTTTCTATTGTCTTGTGTGGGGCACGCACGCTGCTGCGCCTGTTTCCATTAATCCACATCGTCCGTCATAGCCGCGAGATGGCACCACACACGCCCTCTTAGTGTAGCTACCGCTGGAATAAGACCGGCCATGAAAAATGATGTGAGACGTGAAAAACTTGCGACTTCCTGTTTTGTTTTTAGACGGCTTGACGTAGAAAATTTTTAGTTTGAGGTAAATGCTATGTTAAATCATCAGTTGCTTCCATTTGTGGCATGGTTAAGCATGTATCAACGTTAAATTACACATTCACACATCAAAAAGATCATAGAACATGTGTACCTAGTATGCATGGTACAATATAGTACGAGTATGTCAGTTTCTGATGAAAAAAGTTTTGGTTACGCTACGGATAAAAACATATCCCTCCTTCGGGCGCAGTCGGAAAATAACTTAATAAACTAATCTACCTGGAAACGAAATTGGAAAGTTACTACAACGCAAAGTAAAAGAGTTATCTCAAGTTTGTTACTCAAGTGGAAACCTCTTTAAATAAGAAAATAATCCACAAACTCAACTCGCTTACCACCAGTGAAGTTAGAACAAGAATCTGTCGCAAGGATTACTGAAACAAGATTAAGTTATCGTTTGAGCTGTATAAAGCTTTTATTCATTTCCTACTCTGGAAAATATTTACTTTCAGAAGTTCTTTTACAATAAATATAAATTGTAAATAAAGTGGTCACACTTTGTCATTAAGTTCATGTTTCATTCATATTTAGGGTCACATTTCCAGAAAAAATGATTGTTGGGGCCAATAATTGGTCAGAAATACAATACATGATTATTCAAACATACTTTTGTGGATTTTTATTCTGAAATTAACCGCAATGCCGTTCCAAGCATTGCATCTAAAATAACTAACTTCGACTTAACTGTTAAATAACTATTTAATGTACATTGTTTAAACATCCGCTTGTGTAATTAAAACTGAAATAGTTCAAGGATAAAAACTATCCTCTGAAATTTATTTTCACATCCCATAATTCCTTGCCCAGACAATGCCACGAGATTTGACCCGCCGAGGCACAAAAAGGGCTCAATGGGAAGATGGGCTGAGCGATACGAGCGCCGAATAATGCGCCTATTATGCCTTTGTGTGTGAGCAGACATTAATAATATTGTTTCAGTAAAGCTAATCTTCTGTATTGTGTTATTTCTCTTGTTATGTTGAGTGCAGAAATCATCACAATTTAGATAAACACAAATAATCTTTTGATCGACTTTACTTTAATTTCACGCCATTTGTTTGTTTCTAGGTGTTGTTTTTTGTCTAAAGTAAGTTTTTTGTCTAAGAAGACTTGATTTCAGCCAGTATTTTCCTTGCACTTCTTTATCTCTGTCTTCGGGGTCTTTGTTGGGTTAGGTCTAGTCTAGCTAGGGTAACATGATACGTACATTAAACAATTACATTTTTATTGATGCTCCGATTTTCCGGTCAAAGTTTAACAGCCAAGTACAGTAATCGACATTATAAAATGGACTATATATAGATAACAAAAATTCATAAGATTAGTGCGTTCGACCAAACATACTTTCAGCTTTATAACAGGATTATAGTTAGTAGCTTTTTCGATTACTCTGATCGTTTTAATGCATTACTTAGGTACTTGTGCAGACTATCCGGCTCACCGTCCTGTCGGTCGTCCCAGCTCGTCCCGGTTAATTCGTGTTTGCTCGGCCCATTCGAGAGGGACGCTCCATTTAACGATTCGGTAGTTACAGGTTTAGGGTTCTTTAGGGACTTATCAGAAGTAAAAAACTTTAGTAAACGCTGCGATTTTCGTCAAACCGTCATTCCAAATTCGAATGAAAAAGAATTATAGTTACTAATGCACTCAATACAATAAAGTACAAATCAGTTTACTTAGAGATGTAAATTTTTTGATGACATTATTTACACCGAGAAGCGATGACTCTAGCAATCTTCAGACAATCTTGAGGAAAAAAAAAATCCAATAACAGTAATCTCATTATTTGCCAGCATGTGAATATGCTCGGACTTACTTATAATTACCATTTGATACTTTTTTTATGAGCTAAACGTTAAATAACATGCTGTCGGAGTTCATAATAACGAGACTGAAATCTGTCCCAACAACAACTCGCGCTTGGCGCACCTTTTAAGCTCTTTCCGAACAAAAATGTTATTTTAGTGCGTCCTCTGAATGAGTCGCGAGTTTTCGGCTGTTTGCCTCCACCCAACCGAGGATGATCAGGAAACGACGAGGGTCCCTATTCTGATAGTGTTTTTATACCAGATAACGTTCCGGTACAGTTTAAAATAACAATACAAATAAAAAGCAAATTGAGCGTGTCGAGGATGAAAGTTATTAATGCAATATAACGTAAACTACACGTTATATAAAGTCCTGCATGCACATAAAAGCATTACTTTTTGTGTGTATATTTCGAATTGATCTCTAAGCGTTGCGTTGATGTAAATTTTTGTTTTCATTATGTACTATAACATTTATTTTCGTTTTTTAATGTTTTACTTACGTATTACCACTTACCAAGGTTGCATGGTTGTTGTAGTCACAAAAAAATGTTGTTATGATCAAGTCGTAGTATACCAAAATCTATTCATTCTTCAATACTACTTAGTATCATTATCAGTTTTTCTGCTCATTATGTTACTCTACTCACCGTGGCGTTAGCCGTGAAACGTTCCTGGTTCTTCAAAGACTTCATTATTATTCTCAAAAATAACTTTCAGCATTAAAATAATCATCAGTGTGTGTAAAATTAAAGTAAAATTGTGCACCCGCCTAGGTGCACAATTTTACTTTAATTTTAATTTAAAATTCAAAATCCACTTTAAATAACTATATTTTTCAGTTAGCAATAAAAGAAAATCTTCTGTGAAAACAATAATTGATAAATGATAATTGAAATAAGTACTTATCGTCTTCTAGATTTCTCGACATAGTACGCCATCTAGCATATCACTGCGTAAACTACGCAAACAAACTGCACTAGCGTTTCGTAGTTTTTTCGTTTGAGTTTAATGTTTGGTGTTGCTTGTAGATGTCGTTAGGAGTCATAAATACTCGTTAAAGCTTTCTGATACCCAGCGTAGTTTATACGAACGAACCTACTCTAAAAAGTTGGTAACTTAGAGGCAAGAAGTAAGTATAAGTATTGTGAAGTACCTACTTACGACATACGAATACGACTACAAGAAAAAAGAAAGCATCATCAAAGTGTGTTTTGTAGTGCTTTACAGTGCATTTTGAAGAATTAAGGTGTTGGTTTACAATTGCAAATAATTTCGTACCAAACTGATTCTTCTATTTACCGTAAGTAGGGCATTGCACCAATAATACACAGCGGTAAATTACCCTAGTAGGAAAATAATCATTTTGAATTTCAGTTTTCACTCATGTTGAAATTTAGTTGGTTATAGTTCTTATAAGCTTTATAAAGTTTACAATTTTACATGCGTATATTTCGCATTCGTACATTTGAAGGTTCATCTTTCTTTATATGATAAGTATCTAAGACGTATTATTTTTCAGAACGCATTATTATTACATCATATTTTATTGTTCTGTTACGAAAACGATTAATAAATAAAATTGGTACAGGTACATTGATACATACCTCATCTCTTCAGTTAAAACCAAACCAAAAAAAAAACGTATTTTCGTATTATTCAGAATACTTACACTTTGATGGTATACTCAGTTATTAGACATTATGCATTTTAATAAATAAGATAGGAAGTCGGACAATCATCAGCACAGATTCCCTAATGATAATAAGAAAAACAGTTTACAAGGATCAACCTAAGCTTATATTGCATTAGGTAAATAAACAACATCAATAATTTAATAATTGTTTTAGCTAGTATCACAGTCAAACATAACAATTTATAATTAATGCCACCACGTAAATATATCCAGCGGATTGAAAGCCTGAAGTTTGACCTCGCTCCTTTCGACCAGACCCTGGGATTTATACAAGTACATGCCTCTTGAATGGTCACTGCAACTGAAGCCTACTTGAGTCATGTTTCCCCGACAGTCGCCCCTCATGAGATCGTCCCAGCTTCCGCACTTCCGTCCCATCAAGGCTCTCTCGTTCATAACAGATGCGGCATACAGTCTCCATGACTGAGCGTGGTCGCATTCAATCGTTATCCCTCTGTCCAGACACTCTGGCTGCTTCACTAGCACCCCATTAACATAAATATCTACATGACCCACTGGCTGCTCTAAACCTAGAATTCCAGCACTGGAATGGACCACCTGAACGAACTTAGCGTCTTTTTTACCCAACCTAAAGTCTGGTCTTCCAAAGCATGGCTTAGCAGGATCCAAAGCGGTAATCTTTCCGATCTTTCCGCTTAGTCTTTTCTGCACTAACTTCCCTGTGATCCCAGCTACATGAGCTCCCAAGCTGAAGCCTATAATATGAATTGAGGAAAGTGGAACTCCTTTTTTGTTCAGATTTTTTATAAAGTCATAAAGGAGATTGGCTAACGGTTTGACTCGTGACGCGGAGGCGATGTATCCTCGACAGAAGCATAATCTGGTGTCAAGCACGAGGACTGATGGGTGCTTATTAAGTAAAGCCTCCACTAAGGCTTCAGAGGACTCGTCTGTGGGGGTGTTCCACCACCCCGGGACATAAAGCACTAGGGGGTACGGTGGGTGGTGTTCAATATATTTGTGTGCTCGCGAGAGCCGTAGCGTCCTTTGGCCGGAGGTCGTGAACTCTACGACGTCTATGAGAGGTAATTCTGCGGTGTAGTCTCGAGAGTAGAGCAGTTCTAGTGGCAGTGCTTTACCTGGAATATAGAAAAATAATACTGTGTAATTAATTGTGTACTTGCTTTAATTATAGAAGCAATGTGGATTCTACGGGGCTAATACATGATGTGGGATGCGTTTACTTTCATCTGACTGCAAAACGCATTCAGCGTGATGAAGTGTAGCATTACATTTCTGCTTAGCTCTAAGGTATGATATATCTAAGTCAGGTCATCATCATCTGGCTCATTTTATGTAAGCCAAAGTATATAAATATAAATACAAACATCGATAATTTTTCATCATCAATTTTTGTTAGATAATATGTAGCGTTTCACTTAAAACATTATTAAACCATCATAATTTTTGAAATTGTAACGGGTAAAATGTAGTTATGTGCTAACTCAGCTTGTTAAATATGCAGTCCCTGACGTACGTCTTTGAGGTCAAGTTTACGTTAACGTTATTCATCGACGATCTTATATCATCAACTTACGTGATATTTACATGTCAGCCGATGTGACAAAACAAATGATTTGCTTACATATTAAAAACACATATTTACGATCGTTTGACCTCACGTTGTGCATACTACCTCGTTTTAAGTGTTTGAAACTTTAAAATTATTCGATTATCATTTATGAATACGTTATTATGGTCAGGAGTCTATTTCATTGACGTCATTGTTGTTGTTTAACATAAATTCCAATTTTATGGAAGGATACTCCTGATGTTAATTGTATCAATAATTTCTAACGCCTACACCGTTTTACCGGTTAACCAAAACATGAGATGGCAGTTTTTTGTCGTTATAGGATTTCCTATTTGGTCTAGCGTTCTAGACCCTGTTTTTGTTATTTCTTGGGACTTCATATGCAAAAAGATCTTATTATTGTATAAACTTCTTAGTACAAGCCTTACGCAAATTATTTAAAAAAATAGAGAGGCGTTATAAAGTTATGGAAGATTTTATGTTTATAAAGGTCTTATAAGTGCCCATTAATTTTAATTATGTGACATTAATACCGAAGACTGGAGGGTATATTTTTGTCTCACAATGGTAAATGTTGGTTACATTGTTTCTTCGACTGAACAAAACTCTGATGTTTCACACGAAGTTACGATATCACAAGCGTTTGCACTTGAAACGAGACAAAACATCTAACTTCAACCCCCTTATTCCAAAAACTTAGTACCATGCTCAGAACCATACTAAGCTATTTTTTTAGTTAGTTATTACTGTCCCACTGCTGGGCAAAAGCCTCCAAACTTCTCCAGCGGTCGCGGTTACTGGTCTGAGCTGGCCAGTCTTCGAAGAAGTGATCCAGATCATCTCGCCATAAGCTATTAACCGAGCAATAACAAATGTTTGTCTTAACGGTATTATTCAATATTACAGGTGTACTTTTCTTATTGATCGGATTATTTTAGTCTTGGTTTAAGTCTGGTACTATCTTTTTTATAATGATGGGGTATAAGTTTTGTTTTTGTTAAGTTACAAGAAAATTATACTTATGGTCAAACATACTTATGGTTATGGTAAACAAACTTTTGAAAATAAAATCGAAATGTGAACAATAACAAACTCTGTAAATATCTGACTGTCATTATTTTTATCCCCAAACTGTGAAATTAATCAATGTTTGTTTACCTTTTTACCTTTGCCTGAAGGGCTATGTCGTATTGTGGAATCTATCTCTAAACTCCGTCAACTTTAGATACTGCTGGTTTTCGCAGCAAAAGTAACGAAAAGCTATTACCTAGTATTATTCAAAGCTTTACTATTTTTTGCTATAACCTCTAGACAATTCACTTATAAACTTTCAGGTATTTTTTTAATCAGTCAGCTGTTGCAACTTTAAAATATATCACACTTCTTAATTATCACTTAACACGTACAAGAATCAGCCGCAGTCTTCACGATTCCCTCAAAATTTGTCCTTAAAAACGGGGGTAGTATAGCTCCGAGGGTGGCGAGCGTCTCGGCTCCCGCTCGTAGGAGCGAAGCGAGCAAAGCAAGCGCGACGAGAGACGTGCGCGCGCGCATCGCATGCACTGCGCCGGAGCCTGACTGCGCGCCGCTGCGTGCGCCCTTCATATAGTGATGAGCTATGTCGATTCACTAATTTTCATTTTTGTTTACGGTGTTCTTGACGTCATCGTGGAAGAGATAATTTAGACTGGATCTTTGGGATTTGGAGGTTGTTTTTTGTATCGAAAGTGATATTGACACGTGTTTGTTTTGTGTTTTTGTATATTTTTCGGTTTTTTATTATTATTTATTATGACGGCTTTTTAATTTTGTGTTGCTTGATAGTTGAGATGATGTCATCGAGAAAGGTAAAATTTTGGCTAAATGGATCTTTTGAGATAAGGACTTGATTGCTATTATATTTATTACCTATATCGAAAGTTATTTTACTACGTTAAGCACTGTGTTTGTTTTGTGATTTTAGTTTTTCAGCTATTTATGACGCTATGGAGTTTAACTTATATTATTTTTAAACCAAAAAAACATAAAAAAGAAACCATTGTTTAAAACGAAGTCAACATGACTAGCACTTACCCAACATAAAAAAATATCATTGCGCATTTTTCAAACCTTAAAAAAATATGAATACAATATGTGTCTTGTTATTATTTTATGTTACTTTTCCATCCAAACTGAAACAAATACTCCCTGAACTTATTCTAGCCTGATGTCATAAATCATGATTATTTGCGCACAATACAAGCAAGTCATTATATTTTTTTTCATCTAACGTCTTCGATAGTTGTAGCATCACTGAGAATTGAATAGCCTTCACCTCGACTCTGTGTTTCGGCTGCCACCAGCTTCTTCACAAAATCTATTATAGCCGGAACATAATAAAAGAAAGAAAGAAAGAAAGAAAGAAAATACATTTATTCGACTCATAAAAATACACTGACACGTAAACACAAATACAACAAACAGACACACACATAATTTACACATAATTACATTTACATTAAGAATGAGCCGAAAAGGCACCCTCTCAGCATTCATCGTGGCAGCAAGATGCGCATGCCACGACACTGATTTTCAGAGGGTGCCTTGTGGGTGATAGAAGAAACACAAACAAGAAAAACGTAAAAGGAAAGAAAGGAACAAAAAAACAAAAATAAACACAACAACAAACAATACAAAATCACAGGAATATATAAAATAATAATAAAAAACATATTTATGAAGGCTTCGCAAGCGCTTAAAAAAGTTGCAAGCGCTTGCAAGCGCCTACGACAGTCGCTGAACAACGCTGTACAAAGCGAAACGAAACGCACCGCGCGGGCGAGTATGCAAAAAAGGAAAAAAATAAAAAAAGAATACGTCATTACGTCCCGTCCGGTGCGACCGCCACGCCCTGTCTTTTTACTAAAGATTTCGTTATTGCCACGTTAATGGAGGACATCAGGACACATTGACCTCGGTTAGATTGGGAAAGCGAAGTAACTGGGTGCAGCAAAGGTGACGGTCCGTTCTGTTCGCTTAGCGACAATGCAGAGAAAAAAGCAGCAGCAACGCAACATGGAATCCCTACGCGACGCCGGCCCTGCAAAACGTAACTCATGTGCGAGGATGGCTCCTTTGTGTGAGGAGGGCTGCCTATGCCGATCACTCTACCCGGAATCGTTGTCCCCTGGCTTGACGCGCATTCCTTGTCAGTGAGTGAACCTGTGCTTTTCATCGTCAAATTGGATTGTCAGAAGGAGTTTTTTGAGGTTGTTTTTAAACGTTTGTTTTGTCTTTAGGGCGCGCAACGGCGGGGGCAGAGTGTTCCAGCATCGACTAGCGGCGAATTTAAAGGAACCCCGGAATGCGACTGTACGGTGTCTTGGAGTCAGGAAGACGCTCGTGCACTCCCTTCTCCCACGTCCATTCCCACCTCGTGCCCATTCCAAGTCCTCGTGTAAGTAGCTTGGTCGCTGTGTCCTAATGACCTCAAAGAGTAGGGTTGCAAGATGAAGCTTTCTGCGAGCTTCCATCCGCAGTAAGTTTGCAGCATTAATGTATGGAGTAACGTGAGTCCGAGGAGGGATGTGGTAGCAGAATCTAATGCAGGCATTTTGTACTCGCTGTATGAGCTTCGCTGTACGGGCTAGCAGACATGGGCCATAGACAATGTCACAGTAATTGAGCTTAGACAGTATAAGAGATTCGCATAGAGTTTTTCTGAGTTCTTCACTTAGGTACGGCCTTATTTTATATAATAATTTAAGTCTGAAGAGACAGTTTCTTGTGCATTCTGTGATGTGGCTCTCAAATCTCAGATTACTGTCGAAAACCAGGCCGAGGTTCCTTGCTTTTTTCACCCTTTCTATTGCCTCCCCATTCACTGAGATTTGTATTTGGTTATCATCAAGCTTATCAATACTTTTTGGTGTTCCTATTACCATAAGTTTAGATTTTTTTGCATTTAGTGTGAGGCAGTTGTTCATGCACCAGTCTGATATCCTCTGTAGCTCATTGTTTATTGTGACCACAGCATTTTGGCACTCTGCAGGTTTAAATGACAGGTAAAGCTGAAGGTCATCCGCATAGATGTGATGCTTACAGTGTAAAATGCTCTCGGTGATGTCGGCACTGTAAAGGATGTACAGGATTGGACCCAATATTGAGCCTTGGGGCACACCTCTTTGCACGGTCTGCTGTTTAGAGTGCAATTTTGTGCCATCTGCTTTACTTATCTCCACATATTGTTGCCTCTGATGCAGGTAACTATGGAACCACTTTATGGCGCCACTGTCAAATCCATAGTAACTTAGCTTTGATGTCAGTAAAGGTATGTTAATAGCATCAAATGCCCGTGAGAAATCGAGTAGCAGAAGGAAAGTCACACATCCCTGATCCTGAGCAGTTAGTAGATCATTTACAACCTTTCCGAGAGCAGTTCCCGTACCATGGCCCTTGCGAAAGCCGGATTGATGTTTGGGTAGCATATTGTTGTCTTCTAAGTATGTTGTGAGTTGATCACAAACAATCCTTTCCAGCACTTTCGAAAGACATGGAAGGATGCTGATGGGGCGCAGGTCCTGCATTGTTACGGGAGGAATAGTTTTAGGTAGTGGCTTGACAACCGCTATCTTCCAACTATCGGGAAAAGTGTGTTCTAAAAGGGATCTGTTTATCATATCAGTGATCGCATCTAGTGAGTGTGGCAAAGTCAGCATAAGCATGTCCAAGGAGATGCCATCATGACCCTGTGCATTTGAGCGCAGTTTATTTATGGTTTTTAGAACCAAGTCCCTACCCACAGGCCTGAGGGAGAAAATAGCAGTTTTATTGAATCTCTGATATTCAAAATATGTAAGTTGAGATATGGTGACCCTCCCACCACCAGGCACATCCAAGAAGTGTGCATTTATTTGGTCAGGGTCAGTGAAAGAGGGGGGTAGGTCAGCCTCGGTCTTCTTGCTGGGCAGTATAGTGCCCTTGAGGTTTTTCCACAGCCTCTTTGGGTTCTTCAGGTTGTTGTTTATATGTTTGACAAAGAAACATGATTTCTCCTTTTCAATGGCTTCAATGACTATATGTTTCATCTTTTTGTAGCTTTCCTTTAGATTAGCAGTGCCATGTTGTTTATACTGTTTAAAATATTTGTCTCTAAGGTGCATCATATCTTTAACCGTGTCTGTGATCCAGGGGTGTGGAGGATGTCTGTATTTAAAAGTTTTTAAGGGGGCATGTAAATCTATGAGTCCCCTGACACACAGTGCAAAAGCATCAACCACATGATTAACTCCTTGTAATCCCTTAAAATCAGTCCATGGAACCAGAGCAATGTCCCTGTCAAATAGGTCCACAATTATATTCTTCAGAGGCCTGTATGTCACCCACCTCGGACAAGGCTTTTCCCTCTTGATCTTGAATTCTGCCAACAACATCGCGTGAGCGCCCAGAGCCGGAGAGTGCTTGACGGCCACCCGGACAGCGGGCACATCAGTACACACCACATCTATAAGCGTGTTGCTATGGCTTGTGAAATGTGTGGGTTCATCAATCAGCTGGGTCAGGTTCAGAGTTTCAGTAAATTGAACGAAGGCCTTATACTTAGCACTACCCCTATCCATCAAATTAATATTAAAATCACCCACCAGAATGATTCCATCTGCCCATGAAAAAGACATCACCGAGACGATCGAAACGTCATTTACGAAATTTTATACAAAATCCCATCATCAGAACCTTTAGAAAGCCATGCCAGACGCTTCTAGAACCTTTGGTACTTCTATTTAATACGTGGAGTAGATGTGGTGTGGAAATTATTACTGTCATCATCACTTTTATTATTAAAGGAATGTTACTTACTTATTTTGAAGAAAAACAATACGGAATGTTAGTACTTACCTATCTTAAATCTTTTAAATTGAAAAAATATAAAGATCAATTTGAATATGACACAGTGCTAGAATCACCTTCGATTACGTTCAGGTACTCCATTAATTTTGTTTTGAGAAATAACCTTTCAATGATGTTATAATTTGACTATTTTGCAAAATGATGCAAATTAAATTGCTGAATCATTCTATCAATTTGAACAAGTATTAGTATCTTGCTACTAACTATATGACAAGAACACCTATCACTTCTTGATAATTTGAATACTTTTTATCCTATTCTAACGTTTTCTCGTCCCTAAAATTAATGAATGAGCGTATCCCCTGTTATCCCTCAATATTCCGTATTTTATGAAATTAAAGCAATTATCAAAATCTTTAATCGCTTTGAATTTATGAATTCCCCTTGATGAATTTCTAATTCCCAGACTAAATTATAAAGGTAAATAAAGTCTAACAAATTTTATGACGCTAGTGTTGCATTTACATACAAATATTACTAAAGCCAGAAAGCCAAAGTTCTTGAACTTGGTGGCTTCCTCTTCCGGTTGTTTATCTGAAGTTTAACACAAAATATTTTTAGTTTTTAAACAATAGACAATGCTCATAAAATTATTTACATATTCTGCTGAATAATTGATTTAGAGGTAAGAAGTGATAACATTTTTAGAACGAGTGAGAACACCGTTAGTTATTTCAGAATTTAATAACATTCGCTTGTATCTTATTTTTATATTGAATTATATTTTATTTATTTTTTATGTGCATCATACGTTCGTAATTTTTGTTTGTTCATTTTTTTACTTATTTTCAAATTCATTATGACATTAAGATGACGCCGCTTATAAGAATGATTTGCATATTTTTCATGCCACAATAATAATAACGGCATCGTTGTCTGATGCTTTATTATTTGAAAAAGCACGCAACATTTATTTATTACATCAACCTCATCATCCGAAACGTGCTCTGGTACTATAAGTAAGAAGGCGCAAAGTCACGGAACGAGGTTTAGAGTGGGCTATGCTAGCTGTGTTTGTACAAAATCTAATAATAAATAAAGAGATGATATAGAAGAACAGACGAAACACTCAGAGCGAAGAACTAATAACTGTCAGAAAAGTTTAAGGAAGAAGTGTAGGACGTTTCAGCACCAGAAAGATAAAAAGACGACATTATTTTGAATACTTACACAGACACACGGGGATGAACGCGATTGTGACAAACATAATTACCTTATTATATTATTGAACATTATTTTCGTTGCAGAACCGACCGGACTCGGTTGCTTAGACAGTTTTGCTAGTTGATGAAGTAGCTATACATTTTACTTTAGCGGTGGACATCTTACAGCTGACTATGATTCATCAAGTCAAGTAAATGTCATTGTGCCAAAAGATTTGACATTAGTGTGCGCATGCGACGTTATTGAATAGTAATTGCTTCATTAAACGATACCAAATATTTTTACAATGTTATCAGGTACTTTCTTCCGGAACAGAGTGTGCTCTGGTTATAAAAAAGGTGTTTTTATACATTTTACCTTTACTTACCCTTTTTAGTACACTCAAACCGTATTTATCATTTGGTATGAACACTTTTATTTTATTTTTTATGATACTCTTCTTCAAAAACGTATTCTATTCTAATTAGATCATTGACCAATCTAAAAGCTGTAAGATTACTTCGTAATTAAAAAAAATGCTTTTTAACTATTTTTGATCACCACATTCTGTAATGAAACTCATAATTTTTAGCTTAAATTAATGCTTAAATAAAGATCAAAATCATAAAAAAAAATATAATCTGTTTTTAACTGACGAAAACAAACCTTGACAAAAACATAATTTGTAGGTATACTTATTTTCATGGCAAGTGAATAGATAGCCTCTATTTACAATTTACGAAACAGAAGCTCGATACACAAATATAGTCATTTACGACTTATTTGAATAGGTAGCTAATCAAGTCATTAACCACTTAAACACATTTTATGACTCGGCTCGTTAAATTATTCACTGAAATATAAATCATATACTTTTTTAGTCATTTCCTTACCTTTGAAAGGTCGAGTTCAAACACAGATTCACGGTAAAATGTGACATGACATAGATGCATTTTTTAGAAATTATCTTTGATTCGCACTATTTACTTACAAGTAGCGTCTAATATCCATATATAACTAAAGTTGCACCTGTATTATGGTTGGTAGATAATGAAAAATATCAAATTACTACAGGTTATGATATATGAATCAGAACAGATTCATCTGTTTCTTTGTATCAGAATTTTTTCATAATACGTATCCAACTAGTTGATATAAAAGCATCTAACTAACGCATGTAAATTTGTAAGTTTATACAAAGATTTAATTTTAATGTTCTGCTGAATTCATATTTTTATAAATGCTTTATTTCGGAGACATAAACATGTATCCGACCTTCAATACTACGAGATTATCCACTTACATTAGATTAAATAATAATTTATCCTATTTAGTTACTAGCCTAAGTAATGTCCAATTGGACACGGACAGTTACGCCATTGTCGGCCGAATGTTTGTAAACTGTCTGGTTATCCTCACAAATCGATCACGTCACGCTCTGTCCCTGTAAGAACCTTTTTGGAATTAAAATTGAGACTTAGATGAACTGCAGTTCTTTTTATATGCAAATTCATTATTTACTAAACATTTTCCTATTAGGTACATAAGCTAAATATACATTATATCATGTAGTTATGCTTAAGGGGGGAAATTATCACGCTTCTCCTCTCTCTTCATTTTTAAAATATGTCAACGTCAGCTATCAATTATCATTGGGGTCAATTTTGGTGGATTATTTATGTTTTCTTATGATTGCGAACCGCGCTGGTAATTAATCGATAGAACTGCTCGTAAATCCAAGATCTACTTGAAGGCAAAATAAGGTTATAAAAGAAAATAGTGGTTCTAGGTACCAAAAAATCCGTGAACAATCGCTGACATCCTTTTAAAGAATCTCAAAAGGCTGGGCAGGAATGCAACCTCCGTTAGCTGCGTTATTTGGCATTAGTTGGCGATTTCTAAAATATTATCGAGGACACGTTCACATGGATGTTTAAAATATTTCTATCCAGCAATGCTTATGTTTGACCTACCTTGCAGTCACATTCTGAACCCATGATCAGCATCATAACCCAAGATTTAATTTTCGGGTTTATTACTCATGCAAAGATGTGAATAACTCGGATAGAATGCTGCTAAGGATCTACAGTCTAAAGAAACTTTATTAGTTTAAGTGTTTAACCGAAAAGTGTTGTTCATAATTGTTTTTTTAAAACTGTATGTTTTCTAAATAATAATAAAATAAAATCTACCCTATTTTGTCGTGAGATTTGTCTAGCACACATGCATACTTACAATTGTAATATTACTGTATGCAGTAATGTTTGCATACTTTTTGCTTTTGTAAGAGATCCGAATATCGAGATAGTACCTGTACGTACTAACACTCATGTTTGGTTTGTATATTTTTGTGATAAAGGTGATCGGACCGATCTGCCGTGTCAGGCACATCTCTTCTATCTTGAAAAACGTCATTTTGAGTAAATCGTCCTTAAAGTTTTGGACAAACTTATACCTATATCTTCTAAATTAAATGAAAAAAATAACTTTTTTGTTTTAGTATCATTAGAAAATAAGTATAGAATAAGGGGCATCAATGATTTTTCATTTAATTTCATAATTAGTGTAGTTATGTGCATAAGAAGAGATAGGTATAGCCACTCTTTCATACAAACGTGGTCACGCGGCCTATCTTAACTCAAGTTAAAAGAGATTAGTATCAGGCTTTTTCGATAAATATTCAGAAGCTAAATGTTAACTATTAGTGTATTCATTCTAGATTTCAATGTATGGGCGAAACGGCAAAATTTATAATTTTAGTTTGTTGCTGCTGTGTTATAGCTCCAAGTGAGTACATTATAGTACACAACTCTCCCAACCCCCCAACCCGCCGCTTCACCCCTCCCCCCCTCGATAAAGGTCCCAAATTTCATATTTCCTCTATTTTCAGGAAAACTATACAAGCTAGGACAAAATGGTCAAGTACTAAATTATTTGTCAATAAATTACCTACAAATAAGTATTAACATTCATTTTGATACGAGTTATAGTTTTTAAGTTATGGAGCATCAAAGAGTACTAAAAATGTGCGCTTAGCAGAAATACAACATTTAACACAAAATAAACAATATAATTTATAAATTTTCTCAAGAAACGCGTTTCTTTAGTACTTACCTATCTAAAACAAATCAGTATCGTCATTGTTATCTTCTAAAGGTTTGTCGAATCTACTAAGGCCCCAATGTATGCATATGATGGAACAACGGAATGCACCTTTAACACATCCACATACTTTTCTGTAGCCATTTTTGCAGCTGCATGATATTGTTTTCAGTATCAACTGTTGAGAGCTTGAAGTATGCATTGAATGCTGACAAGCTGAAGAAGGTGGTCTTTTCATAATAACACCGTATTGTTCTTGAGAGTTGGTTAAGAAGTGAAGTTGAAGTACCTAAATGTTTCGTAACACGATTATACTTTTTTAGGTTTGCTTAGCCCCATACTATGCAAGAATATATGTTTCTCCTGCCTTTTTACCTCCTCGCGTTAGGCATCAGGAGTTATTGTATCTTGCAAGTCGATGTTATATGTTATTGAATAGACTGAATCTTTCCTGTGCCGTAGAATGCCGATATTATGTAGTACGTCGAAAAGACATTGTCGTAGTGGTTGGGCAAGACATTGATCTGTTGGTTCTTTTACTGGGACTGACTCCACCACGTAAGAATATATTCTACTACATCGGCATTCTACAACAAAGGAAAGGTTTAGTCTTTCCTGTTTGGTAAAAAGACCGACTTGCAAGATACAATAAACGTTTGAAATAAACCGGATGCCTCACGCAAGCAGATAGAAGAGGCAGGAGAAAGATATATTCTCGGATAGTATCATAGTAGGTACCTAAAAAGTATAAACGATATACGAGAGGTCCACTTTTACAAAACATTGATCTGAAGAACAATACGGTGGTGATATTATCAAAGTTTCCACCTTATTCAGGAGCTGCTTGTCAGAATTCAACACATACTTTTCATCAAGTTCAATTATGGCGAGCAAATTCATTCAACCCAGATAACTGAAGCTGGAAAAAAATAGTAACTTTGTACCCTAAATACTACATAGGCACCAGCTCCACAGTAGATACTGAAAATAGTATCATGCAGCTGCAAAAAAGGCTACAGAAAAGTATGTGGATGTGTCAAAGCTGCATTCCGTTGTTCCACCATATGCAGACATTGGGGCCTTTGTAGCTTCGACAAACCTTTAGAAGATAACAATGACGATACTGATTTGTTTTAGATAGGTAAGTACTACAGAAACGCGTTTCTTAAGAAAATTTATAAATTATATTGTTTATTTTGTGTTAAATGTTGTATTTCTGCTAAGCGCACATTTTTAGTACTCTTTGATGCTCCATAACTTAAAAACTATAACTCGTATCAAAATTAATGTTAATACTTATTTGTAGGTAATTTATTGACAAATAATTTAGTCCTTGACCATTTTGTCCTAGCTTGTATAGTTTTCCTGAAAATAGAGGAAATATGAAATTTGGGACCTTTATCGAGGGGGGGAGGGGTGAAGCGGCGGGTTGGGTGGGTGGGAGAGTTGTGTACTATAATGTACTCACTTGGAGCTATAACACAGCAGCAACAAATTAAAATTATAAATTTTGCCGCTAAAAAATCTAGAATGAATATACTATATGTTGTATGAGTTAGAAGAAAACAAATACCTACATGAAAAATCTTAGCAAAAACATAGAACTTTCCTTGGGAATGTTGTAGATAAGTATCAATAGTAGACAGTAATAAAAATGGGATGCGATGGTTTTAGAATAAAAGTTTCGTTTAATGATTTAAATGCTCATATTAAGTATGGAAGTAAAACCTATATAAACTGATTCATCAAGTATGCATCTAAATGTAAATAGGTGCTTTTTGTTTTTTTAAAAAATACTTGGGCATCTATCCCTATCAAAAAGGATAGTTGCCCTGATTTTTTGCGGTATAGGTGCCCCAAGGGGCATCTATCCCTCCGTACACCATGTATACCCATATGTGGTTTCATGGTATGTTTTGAACATATTATTATATTTGTGTTGTGTTACATTTTTTATGCGATAACATACATTAATATTAGGTCTATTGAAAGACAGGAAATGGACAGAAATATCATGGGGATATTTTATTATGGTTATTGTATTTGATCTCAAATTATGTAGGATTATAATGCTTACGATGACATATAAAAGACTTTAAAAACTGCAAAATGCTGCTTATTATTAGGCTCATGTTTATTGGAAAGTGTTTCTGTTTTAGGAATAGCCTCCTACTGCTAAAACACCTCTTGTCCTCAAAATCTCATAAAAGTTTGGTTAAGTTTTTTGTTTACACAGTACGTACTGCGCCAAAGGCATCTATCCTTATTAGTATTTTTATGGTGGGGCAACTATCCATACTGGTAGGCATCTATTCCCAAAAAAGGAGTTCTACAAAAATCTAAAATTTGCAAAATCTGTAATTTGTAGATCTAAAAATATGACAGTTTATCATGAAGAATTACACTAACTTAATTCATAACAATTATTGATATGAAATTGTTATTTTTAAAATTAGAGAGATATTTCAAAAAGTGGGGCCTCTATCTTGGTTTTACTCCAAAAACTACCCTTTTGACTTTAGTTAACAGATATGATTACACGGCAAATGCTGCAAGTGAACTTGCCTATATATTCTAACTTGAGATGTAAGAGTTTGGCGTGATTAAAAGGCTAAAATTTTGAGTTGAACGACTTGGTAAATTGTATTTTCTCAGTAACTAACCACTATTTTTATTTACTTGTTTTTGTATGATGTAAAGGATTAAATTTAAAACAGTTTAGCACTGGTTAGCCGTAACTCGATTATTTCAAGTTAGCAGAGTTGTGTGTGACACGGCAGCGATTCTCGAAGACACTTCGCCATTGTTCACGACATGAATGAGATTCTTGCCATTCTGTATATTCGAGTGGCAGGCAGAACATGTAAAAGACATGTAATTAAACGTTTCAGTGAGTTTCTAATTATTTTTATATGTTAACAACTCTAATTGAATCTGTTATGGTAATGATCGTGAAAAATACCTGTCTGGAATAAAGATCATATTTCTAAAATTACTTAGGTGTGAATGCTTAGTATGACTTGGTTCTTTTTAGATCGACCTAGTGTCCCTGGACTCCTCAGCTGTGGGGTAAAATAAGACGTATAAAAGAATGTCTTATTTTCAAGTTTAACCGTAACTCAAAGTTCGTGAGCATTCTCTGGTTGTGTCTGTTTGTGCTGGCGGTCACGTCGCGGGCTATCGCAGAGAAATTTGAATAACGTCCACATTCATATGACAAGATCGTATTTCAATGAAACTGTTTTTATTTTACCTTATTGCATTGTGTTGTGCAACACAACTTGTTTATCTCAACTTTCGAAGTACTAAATGGTGTATCAACCATTCAGGCCATGCTCCACCATCACACTTTACTGGTGGGCTGCCCAGGAGCTTTTAGCAATCGAGAAAGTCTATGGACTGATGACTGGCTTTCTTTTGAAACTGATGAGTCTCCCTTACCTTCAATGGCGGTTGACATGCCCAAGATTGAATAGAATATACAGTGTTGAGAAAATGTGCTTAAAATCCCTAGCAATTAAGTAACAAAGAACCTCGGATAAAACTAAATCAACACAATGTCCTAGGAAACTATTTATAGTTCTGCTGAGTATAAAAACTATATATTACGGCACAGGGTCATGATAAACGTATGATGATTAGCCTATTGCATATTGAGCATAACGGCAAAGATTATTCGTCGTTGCTCTTCCAATGTCAATAGGCCTTACGCAACAGCATACCATCATCTGCAAGGCAATAAATTGATAGAAATACATTATTTATGACAAGGGTGCCTATCAAATTCACGGTTAGTAAGTTCTTACAATGGAAACTCTTAAATATATTTTTATTCTATTTATTTATTTAAACCTTATTGCACTGAAAACTGTACAATTGGCACACTTATTGCCTTATGGCATTCTCTACCAGTCAACCGCTTGGTAATGCAGAGTTTTTAGAGAATCGTTGTGACTGGTCTTGGTCTTGTACAATCAGAAAAACCATTACTTCCTGTCTATTTTGTTTTTTTTAAAGTGGACAAACAATAACATTTTGGGAAGTATGTGTTTAAATAAAGCTAAACGGATGTTATTAATTAGTTACACTCATTTAAAAAATGCATATATGCATGCATAACTATCTGATGATTGATTGGTTCCATTTGACAAACATTTTTTTTTATCGTTTCGAACATTGACTAACCGAAACCACCAATAAACTAATTATGACTGAGTGTAAAAACAAATACATTGTAATTCATCATACGTTTCAAGATAAGTGCCTAGGTCATAGCAAGGTTTGATTCTAGCTGTTGTAGTGAGGTTAACAAGTAAACAAAATTTAACAATGATGGTTTGATGCGCTCAGGAACTGCCAATCTGCTAATGGCGGTCACTCGCCTTGAATTTTGACGGTCGCCGAATATTAACAAATACTAAAATATTCACAAATTACTGTTTACTTACAACAACAACAAATTATTGTGGCATCATAGTAAATGAGGTGAAAATACCCAAAACGTCATTCATACCTACTCTTAGTTTCAATAGACTAGATTTTCGGATCTGAGTAAGCATAGCAAAGCTTTCGACAATGTTGGTAGAGGTCGTGCACCGAACCGCTCTATCTCACTCGAGTCATGTCGGACAACCGGCAACTATTGTCCAGTTAAAGAATGCGCACATGGTTGATCTCTCTACAGAGAGAGACAATCTCTACAAATTAGCTGCTTACACCGAAACCAGTGTGAATTTAATTACTATATTTTTTTTAAATCGAAGCATACTACCCTTCGTACGTTCTTGAACAATTTTCCACAACTCTCAGACTATTCCATTTATTAGGCCAATCATTTAAAGAAAATAATGCTATTTGCAACAATTCAAACCGTTATCGTATGAGTGAATTACGGGCAAATTGGAGCTATTACATGGTGCTTATATGCCTTGAGAGTAGGCTGGTGGAAGTAGTACTGAAAGATCATGGCGTCAGAAAGGATTTCCTTGTTGTGTGGGGTTATGTTGGTGTTAGTCGTAGGGGATGTATGGAGCTCTCCAGCATCGGTAAGTACTGATTATTTTATTATAAATTTTGTGTTAAGTAAAAGAGGTTATAAAAACAGATATGGAGTCCGTTAAAGCAGTAAAAAAAATACTTTAGCTGCTAGACCGTGCGCTTATACACTTTGCTCGTGTAAATATGACATCTTTTTTAATTTATAAAATTTCTCAGTTTCCGCTCTTGCTATCCCAGTTTATCTCAAATCCCCAGTTTTACCGCGACTCCGAGGCCCCGCACCCTCTGTCGGCGGTGTCGGAGCTGAGCTCCCGCCTGGCTGCGCACGCGCAACGCGACGACGCGCGGCTGCCGCTGCCCACGCCGCAGGAGATCGAGGCCATCAAGAAGGTCGCGCAGATCCTCGTCATGCTCGGAGAACAGGTATTGGGGTATGGGGATTTTGTAATTCTTTCAGGAATACGCATCGCCTGATGCCGTAATATGACTTACAGATGAAAGGGATGCACGGATGGCTGTATTTGAAAGTATAGGCATGTTTTTGAAAAGAAAAACTTTGAGGCTTCATGAATTATGATTGAATTTTAGAATGTAACTGTCCTTATTCTCCAAACCAGCAATGGACGGGACCTTTTAGTGACTTAAAAAGATGGCACTGTACGAAAAAATATAAGCTAAAATCTCACGTGAGCTTTGGTATGCCAGCACATTTGCTTCTAAAAAAGGGCATGCTCATCAGGAAAACGCAGCATTCCTTAAGTAGATATTATTTTTTTTACTTTTATCGTCACCAAGTTGATATTTTATGTCTCGGGGATGTGTGTGTAAGAAAAACATGTAAAAAAATGAAATTTAAATATAATATAAAATATAACCATTTAAGCAGAATTATATTTTTTTATTGAAATGAGTGTACATTCCTTGTCGTTGGGTATCTAATTGAAAATTTGCACGAATTGAATACATTCAATGATTTTCTCTTCGCATTTAAAATTTTGCAGGTGATACCAACGATCATCGGAGATCCGCCGTCCAACGGTAATTGTGAGAATGCAGTTGAAGATGTCCCAAATGATATTATCAATAATCCATAAGTTTTAAGTATACCCAATCAAGATATGCTAAGTTCTGACATGTAAGTTTATCAAAATCTGGATTAATGTAACTTGTAAGTTTATTTACGATCTAAAGGCTTCCCTAAGTATAAATGGTATTCTTTTCTGGTAAGTATAATTTAATTGGTCGTGGTTAATAATTTGCCTATTCTTTATGATAGTTTTTCTCACCAAATCCTAACTTACTCGTATTTACAAGTCTTTGCTCAATAGAAGCATTGGCTGAACATTCAAGATAGACAATTTTTCGGCTGTATTTCGAACAATACTGATTTTATCGCTATATTTTTGTGCGTTTGCATTTTTTCGTGACGGTCACGCAATCGACACTGCTATGGCGACATCTCATTCAGAACATTTCGCAAAGGACGCATCTTTTAATTCTTTAACGACTGCCATTTATCTAAATCAGTAGGTGTATATTGGGCATTCTAATTCACTTTTTTCTTCACCATTCGCTCTCTTCGTTCGCTCATTCGAAAAAAGTGAATTATTCCTGCCCAATATACACCACAAAATTACAAAATCAGAAAACATACCGGTGAATCGTATTCCCTGGAGATCCATTGTCTCGCAACATACTTGTCTTTCACCGCTTTACCTCGATCACAGTTTTTTTCATGCACCGCACTGTATTTTGTTAGCATACCGAGAGGAATCACTATTGTAGGTAAGGTTTATTCTAGCCCGCTTGGTCGTGCAATATTCGTAAGTTTTGTTGAACAAGACCGTTGTGGTGTTTGTCTCGGAAAACGTCGGCACCCAGAACTAAACCCTTTCTTTATTTCTGGCCCGCTTGGTCGTACCGACGTAAACCTTGTATACAGAAAACATTGGCACCTAGAACTGAAACCTTCCACAGGGGAATGGTACATTCTAGCCCGCTTGGTCGTGCCAATGTTAGCTGAATAGTTGAGAGTACTAATTACTTGGATCTGTTTCATCGTAATTGTTTGCACCAAGTATAAACCTCACTTCGTGTGATGCTCGTAGCGTTCACTAAAATACTGATGCACAATTACACACATTCATGAACAAAGTCAGTGGTTCATATCTGAAGCGTCAGCACTTAGTTCCTGCTGCCTACTGTCCGAGTATCGGAATGCAATAATATGATACCCTTGCGGCAGGCGACTGCCATACCTATTTGTAGCACAAATAATAAGTCGAATAATAAAATGAAATTAGCTTTAAAAAAAGGTTCCGTATAATAAAATAATATCATGTCTTTTCACATAAATGTATTGAAACGGTTTAATAAGTGTTTCAAATTAGTTTTCACGTAATAATAATTCAAAGAAACAACCAATTTATTGGCGTTCCCGTTGTGACGAAAATATCATTGTCCTTAAGCAGCAATGATTGGTCTATCTATCTACGAGATCACTTTCAGCGATGACGAATCATCTTCAAAAGACCAAAGTTGTAAAATGGAATTAGCTACAAGGAACCCCAGCGCTACCAATACGTTAATGCCAAATACCGCAGCGTACAAAAGTACAGTCAACGGGAACAACATTCATCCATAGGTATGATTTTGTTTGATTTATAAAGTTAGATATTATTAACACTTTTTAGAATGATTTAAAGTTTTATTGGAATGGGAATACGAGTAAGATATCTTCAAATATCAAGATTGCCTCCAAATTTTACATTCTAGATTTCTCAATGCATGCATAGTGAAAATTTTATAGTGAAATGTGAACGTGATATCACGTAATTAAACCTTGTTTTTAATATTTATATCGAAATCATAAACACTAAAACGTGTATTTTATATAGGTATAAAATTATGTAATAAATATAAAATACAAAATATGTTATTAACATTCTTCGTTGTAACTGTACTTTGTTTGAAGTTTTTTTCTATTCTGTGGAATATGCAGTTTTATACTTACAGAAATTTTGATACATGAAGGTACAGTCAACAGACACAGAACAACAAATTAACAATTAACTATTTCATGTTCCCTAATATTTTTCTATACTTTATTGCAGTAGCTTTTGTGTATCTACGTACGTAGTTGTTTATATCAATTTGAAAGGTTGATTGAAAATAGTGAGATTTGTTTTAGCCGTAAGGAAATGTGTCATTTCTAGTTTTTATGGGATGGAATATTTGTATGTTAAGAATACTTAAGATAAGATACTTTATTGCATAAAACACACAGTAGGTAGATATACATTTTAAAATCAATAAATCATAGAGCAACAAATAAAATCGTATAACAGTTAAGAATCTAACATTCATCCCCATTTTTCATAAATGACTGGTGATCAAATTCTATTGTATTATTTAATAAACTAAAGACTGCACTATATACTTACATAGGTAATCATTATGCGTGATATCTAAACTTCTGCCGACTGTACTTAAATTAACCTTTGGATTTGTGTTTGCGAAATTCTATTTGCCTTTGTTTTCCACAAAAAATAATAACATTTTATAATTCGCTGATTGTTACAAAATATGTCAGGTTTCGCCAATCTTTTTTCAATTATATATTTGTATGGATATTAATTAAAGTTTACGTTTATGTAGTTAAGTTATCAAATAAAAATGTTGTCGACCTCTTTATCTGACTTTGCAATTTTTTGTTTTAAATAAGAGCCCTAAATCAATAAACGCTATTTGCATCAGTGCCGTTACCTGTGACTACAATCAGTTACTTCAAGTGATTCTCCAGTTCCTGCAAGCAAGAAGATTCCCTGCATACCCATCATGTGCGTAAGTTTTTAAACAATTCACTCTTACTTTGATAACTCGTTATAGTGTGAATTTTACTAATATAATCTTCCGTCTTTAGGTCTACCACTGAATACTACCAAAGAGAAGTCTCAGACTCTGAAGACGAGTTCACCGTCCAGCGCTCGCGCAAGACGAGCAACAGAGTGTTTCCCGACTCTGAAGACGAACAAGTCTCTAAGAGGTGGGTTTATTCTCCTAGTTAAAATGTTTGCCTTTGTAAAATTTATTATTGGTTTTACGATCAACGCAGGTTTAACTTTTTAATTATACTTATCATTTTTATTTCAGTAAAAAAAGTAAGACAGCAAAAAAAACCGCATCAAAGAAGCGCAAGCCAGCTGAGGAGGAGCTCACCGACACAGAAGACGAGCAACTTAATAAACGGTAAGTTATAAATCATTCACGTTACGTTAACTTAGCAGTCGTTTAGATTTGACAGCCAAACTATTATTCAACAACGGTTACTAGATTGATTTAATGATTATGTGCAACTAAAATAATTACAAATATCAAGTTTTATCAACATCGATTTAGTTCTGAGTGCATGCACAAAACTTTCCTCTAATTTAGTTTTTATATAAGTATGAAAATGTGATACAGTTACTAGGTAATTACTTATAGATATGGGTGAACTCTATACATTTTCTATGATTAAATCAAGTACTCTCAATAAAGTTTCGTTATATTCATTAGAGGTGTGTTTATTCTTCTAGTTAAAATGTTTGCCTTTGTAAAATTTATTACTGGTTTTTATGATCAATACAGGCTTAACTTTTTAATATACTTATCATTTTTATTTCAGTAAAAAAAGTACGACGGCAAAAAAAACCGCATCTAAGAAGCGCAAGCCAACTGAGGAGGAGCTCACCGATTCAGAAGACGAGCAACTTAATAAACGGTAAGTTGAATTCATTCACGTTACGTTAACTTATCACTCGTTTAGATTTGACAGTCAAACTATTATTCGACATGTGCAACTAAAATAATCACAAGTATCAAGTTTTATCAACATCGATTTAGTTCTGAGTGCATTCACAAAAGTTTCCCCTAATTTAGTTTTTTTATAAGTATGCAAAAGTGATACAGTTACTAGGTAGGTAGGAACTCAATAGCGACTCAATAGGATCTCAACTTAGGATCTCAATGATAAAATCAATTACTCTCAATAAAGTTTCGTGATATCCATTAAGAACCTTATGATTTCAGCGCAAGTAAAGCTGGGAAAAAACGTCCAGCAACCAACAAGCAGAAGCTCTCTACGAGCGTGGAAAAGAGAGCTCCAACTTCAGGTTGGAAGTTGGAGCTTGACGACGACGAGGAGATTGAGTCGTGTCGCGCGCCTCCCGCCCGCCTGCAGTCTGTGCTCACGCGCCGCATCGCCGACGGGAACCTGCGCCGCACAGCGAGCTTACCCGGTGATCTCTTTATAGATCTACGGGTTTATAACACGAAAGACATCAGGTCTGTAGCCCCCAAGGATCGCTGGGAGAAATCACTTCTGTCCTTAAAGTACCAAACCGATTCTGATGCTGATGGAGTGGATCAACTGCGTCAGTTTATAAAGCTAGCGCGCGCGGATTTTGTTGAGGAGGGTACATTTTTCGCCGATAAGAAAAAATAATAGAGTAGTTTATGTTAATGGTGTTTTAAGGTATCATATTTTTTTTCTTAATGTCATAAGATTATTATTCTTTATGTAATAGGTACATTTTTATACTCAGGGCTCAGTCTATTTAATTTCATTAATCTAATCTTTACTTACGAGATCACATAATGGCAAATAGATCAATATATTGTTCAGTTTGCGATATTTCCATCAAAAGCAAAGGTTTCTCAGCTCATTTGAAAAGTGCTTTACACAAAAATAACTCTATCATTGAAGTAAGTGATGGTATTGAAAAAATAAGTAGTGCTTTCCGTAGTCGAATAGCATCATATCGATTGCGCAATAGCGAGACGTGCCCGAGCGCGACTGGCGAGGGCGACAGCGGCGCGCTAGCGCCGGTCGAGTTTCTCCGCGGCCTGCGCTCGCGCGTCCGACAGCTTCTTCTAGCGCGCCAGATGACTTTTAACAGTATCAAAGTTAACTTCGAGTTATTTGCCGAGTTTTATTTGAGGAATAGTGAAATGGAAAAATCTGAAATCAAGTCTTTCGCTACGGAAAACATAATCATACACAAAAACTTTGATTTTGAGGAAATTTTTACTCGGGTAATCAGCATTATCTCAGCTAAAATTGATGAGTTTGAAGAACGGGATAGTGGTTGGTTATTTCTACGTAATTGTCACTTGGAAATTAATATTAATAAGTACAATCCCTTGAGAGCATCTAGATATATTGCATTGCCAAAAGCATTGAAGTTAAAACATGCGTGCATCAATATACAAAACAAAGATAATTTTTGTTTTTTATGGAGCATTGTAGCCGCGTTATTTCCTGCTCAAAGTAATGCACATCGAACTTCGTCTTACCCTCACTTTGAGACGGTGCTTAATTCACGTAACATGTCGTTTCCCGTCAAATTTTCTGACATAAAAACGTTTGAAAAATATAACCCTACTGTAAGCGTTAATGTTTATGGAATTAAAAACAAAACGAATATTGTTGGTCCATTATATCGAACTCAAAACAAGAAAAATAATCATGTCAACCTGTTATACATAGAAAAAGGAAATATTTCACATTATTGTTTGATAAAAGACCTTAGTCGTTTATTAAGATCCCAAATAACTAAACATCACGGTAAAATATATTTTTGTGATGATTGTATGATATTTTTTCAAAATGACGAGAAACTTAACGCTCATGTATGCGGTGGTGTTGCTACTATTTTGCCGAAGCGTGGTACACTCGTACAATTCAAAAACTATCAAAAAATGCAGGACATGCCTTTTGTTATTTATGCAGACTTTGAATCGCTTTTACAACCAATTTCAGATGGGGCGAGTACAAGTTGTGTGGAAGTGTTTCAAAGACATATTCCAGCAGCATTTGCTTATTATGTAGTATGTTCTTATGATAGTTCATTAAACCGCTACGTTTCTTATAGAGGTCATGATTGTGTTGAAATATTTATAGAAAACCTTAAGAAAGATGTGTGTAACATTTTAGAAATATATAAAAATATAATACCTCTGAAAAACCTAACATCTGAAGAAACGGAGTCATTCAGAAAATCTCAATTATGTTACCTTTGCAATCAGCTACTATTTGACGACAAGGTTAGAGACCATTGTCACTTGACAGGCAAGTATCGCGGCGCTGCACATTCTTATTGCAATCTAAATTTTCGTTTACCACAATTTGTACCTGTGTTTTTTCACAACTTGTCTGGCTACGACAGCCATTTGTTCATAAGTCAATTAGGACAAACATCGGGACCAATAAAAGTTGTAGCAAAAAATAAAGAAAACTATATTTCATTTACTAAGTTTTTTACAACTGATGATAATAAATACATGGCCGTTCGTTTCGTAGACTCCTTTAAATTTTTGGGTACCAGCCTTGAAAAACTTGTTTCAAATTTAAATACAGACGATTTTGTACATTTATCAGATTTTTTTCCACAAAAAGTAAAGTTTGAGTTGTTAAAACGAAAAGGTGTATACCCATACGAATACATGTCGAACTGGAGGTCATACAATGAGACACAATTACCTCCACGTCAAAGCTTCTACAGCAGTTTGAGTGGTTCAACTATTACGGAGTCTGATTATAAACATGCTGAACAAATATGGAAAGAATTTAATCTAAAAAATCTCGGTGACTACACAGACTTATATCTGAAAACAGATGTGTTACTACTAGCAGATGTATTTGAAAAGTTTCGTCATACATGTAAAGTCAATTACAAATTAGATCCATCATTCTATCTCACAGCCCCAAGCTTAAGTTTCGATGCTATGCTTCTAAAAACGAATGTAAAACTACAATTAATTGAAGATTTGGAAATTATTCGATTAATTCAGAAAGGAATTCGCGGAGGAGTATGTTTATGTTCTACTAGATATGCAAAAGCAAACAACAAATACTTGCCGGATTATGACCCATTTTCTCCTGATAACTATTTATTTTACATTGATTGCAATAATCTGTATGGATATGCAATGTGTTCATATTTGCCTCATTCAGATTTCCGATTATTGAATAGCTCTGAAATAAGCCTAGAAATACTTAATACACCAGATGACTCCGAAGAGGGTTATATTTTAGAAGTTGATTTGGAATACCCAGAAAAATTGCATGATCTTCACAATGAAATACCGTTTTGCCCGCAAAAATTCGTACCACCGGGTTCAAAAACTCCAAAATTAATTCCCAACTTATATGACAAATTTAACTATGTCATTCATTATGTGCACCTTAAAACGTGTTTAGCTCATGGGCTTAAACTGAAAAAAATTCACAAAGTGATAGCATTTAAACAAAGTCCTTATTTAAAGCAATATATAGATTTAAATACAGAATTGCGAAAAAAGGCGACATCTACTTTTGAGCAAGACTTTTTTAAGTTATTGAATAACAGCATATTTGGTAAAACTTTAGAGGATTCGGAAAAAAGGGTTGACGTTAGATTAGTTAATCAGTGGATTGATACAAAAAATAAAACAAAAAAACAATTTACAGCAGAACAGTTAATAGCGAGACCTAACTATCATAGTTCAACCATATTTTCTGAAAATTTTGTAGCAGTTCAGATGAAACCTGAAACAGTAACACTAGATAAACCTATTTATATAGGTTTCACAGTTTTAGAAGTTTCCAAAAGCCATATGTATAACTTTCATTATTCTATTATGAAACCTTTTTACAGGAATAATTTAAAACTTTGTTATACAGACACAGACAGTTTTTTGTACTCGGTACAAACTGCTGATGTTTATAGAGATTTACGACTTAGGTTTCAAAACTATTTTGATACAAGTAATTACGATAAAAATAATTTATACGGTATCGTTCGTCAAAATAAAAAGGTTCCTGGTTTGTTTAAAGATGAGTTAGGAGGACAACTTATTACAGAATTTGTCGGATTAAGATCGAAATTGTATTGTATTAAGACGAATAATAAGGAAATAAAGAAAGCTAAAGGAGTTAAAAAGCCTGTTGTTCAACAGTTGTTTTTCAAAGACTATAATAAAGTCCTACTGGATGAGGATATCATACGAAAAAAAAATGTGGTTTTCAAATCCTTTAAACATCAAATATTTACTCAATCTGTTGATAAAGTAGCTTTATCAAGCAATGACGATAAAAGAATCATTTTAAAAAATAATATAAATACATTAGCTTGGGGTCACCAGTCTAGATTATTTTAGTCTTATATGAATCATGATATAACTATATAATAAGTTAAATAGACTGAGCATGCATAGATTAAATATTTTAAGATTTTAAATAAGGTACTGTGGCATTCCTGTATCTACATAGATAAGTGATAATGAATAAAATATAATTTAGTTCAATTCATTTGTTGTTTTATTTCACAACTACCTATTTACAATATTAATTTTCAGTTGATTAAGCTATATTTGATTGCACGTGTTGTATTGGTGTCATCTGTGACGCAATGCAAAATAAGCAATATTTCTTTAACATTCAATAAGTTGTTTAGTATTTTCTCTCATTCACGTACCGTCACTGACGAGCGCTATACTAGTTCACTTTCGAGGCTTTTCATGTGAGTATATTTTTTGATAATCTTAAATTGTTTGCATTTCTTTTATATTTTTATTATAAAGCCTTTTGTTTTGCTGCAGGCAATGGCTGACTCTCCCGACATCCTTTTTTCTCAATATGCGCAAGACCCATTAGAAGGATTTACACAAGAATACCCAGACTTATGTATCAAACCGATCAATACTCCCAAACAAAACAAGAGACCTAAACAGAGGAAAAATACTTCTAAGAGATCAAAATCAACAAAATCCTATGTGATCACTAAGGAACAGAAAGGAATAAAACTTATTAGAATCAAGGTTTTGGATTTGTCCAATGATATGGTTTCTAGCTCGGACAATGTAGACAGCGAGGACAACGTGCTACTGAGTGCGCAGTACGTGGTGCAGAACCCTGTGGACGAGATAATGGACCTCGCCGACAGTCTTGTCAAGAAAATTTCAAAAACGTTATGTACCGATAACTTTTGAAAATGTATTGAGTATAAAGAAATAAACTTTAAACATGAAAGACGATTTTTTCTTTAAGATTATTAGATTTAAGTTTAAGGTTATAAAATATAAAGCATATAATTAAACGCAATTTTCAAATTGAAAACATTTTATTGAAATCATTACAGTTACTTACATAGTTATAATAATACAACTACGAATATACGAATTATAGAATGACGTAACTTTAAGATAATAATTTAAAAATAAGGAAATGAATATCCATTTAGAAAACACCATTTTTTTATACATAAAGCATTTCTTAGAGCGCATTTATTTTTATGAGATAAACAATGAAACATATTATTTTTATACATCATATTCAAATCGTTTAAATTTGGTATACCTGTGTAACATACATCTAAAATATTTTTGTGACCACATAAATCTTCTACCCATGTAACCTTTTCTGCACCTTTTACAATAATTTTCATATCTTTTAGTACATCTTTGATAATTTTATGAAATTCTCTATAATCTATATAGCCTTCACTCCATTGATAACCTCTGTTTCTTTCTATCCAGCGAACACGTTTTTTTTCTTCTTCGGTTAATTTTGAAAATGGATAAGGTGGTTTGATCAAATATATATGGGTAAACTCCAAAGTCACTATAACGAATTCTTTTACGATAAAAACATTGCTGCGATTTTTGAATCCTTGCAAATCCACAATTACTGTATTAGTCATGATAGTTTCTTCACAATGTTGCTTAAAGGTTTATACTCAAAAAGACAATCATTTAAAATTAAACAATATGCAGCAGTTTGATCTGGTATTTCTTGATCTGTTTCGATTTCAATTCTAACGTCTATCGACCCCTTCAATGTTTCGTGTTGCCGCGAACAGTCGATTACAAATAAGGGAGCAACGTCTTTGAATTCTTTCAAACTCATCAACGGCTCTGATCGACGTCCGTGATAAGACTGTTGAAATCTGGCATACTGTTCATATAATAAAGTAAACTTATCTTCCGAAAAACTGATGTTCAATCCTTCATATGGATAATACAATGAATTTAAAAATACTTTTACATCACGTACATGACAGTGGTCAAATTCAGCCATCGACAGTGCAGTGTTGTGCTTGCGGTTGGTTTGCAAAGCAATAACAACGAATCGAGGTTTCTCGAGTTGTGATGAAGTCTTTATAGACCAAGCGTGTTTGCGTGTCTTTGGTAATAATGGATATTCATATAAATCCCAATTGCGAAACGCCAGTTGGATTGCTCGGTCTTTTTCTAAATGTTTTAGTAAATTAAGTCTTTCACGATCAGAAACTTTGATGTGTGGAACTCTCCAAATAATTTTATTGATTATAATATCATCTACAACTTCCTCTTTATTTAATTTAATTGCGTTAAGATTCGTATTGCTTCTGAGTAATACTAGCTCGTGTTTACAGTTAATAATAATTTTTTCGTAGTCTTCTGCAAATCCCAATATCTTATTTAAAGGTATAGATGCGGAAAATGCACCACCACTAGCATTATTTGTTCCTGCAGTTGACCAACCCCAAACTCGAGCACATTTAGATTCATTTTCATTTAAGGATAGATAAGATTTGATGGTTGTTGTTAAACCAGCATTCTTAATTTTATCAATTTCTACTCCATTTAGTTCATATCGTATGTCTTGAAAAAGAAATAATGCTGGATTATTTATGAAATGTATATTTGAAACTTTTTCTTTAGTTGTACTGTTATATACATTCACGTTTCCCTCGATGTATAAACTACTTAGTGAAGGCAGCACGTACAAGTCTTGTTGGTTGATAGGAATTCGTATTTCATCATTCTTGTTAAAACTTGTCACGTATGGTTTGTATGAATGATACTCAAAACTTTCGATGCTGTTATCGTACGATGTTTGTTGAGATATATTTAAAATATTCATTTTATCAAACCTATTAGCTTAAGGAATTCTTTATTAGTCTTGGTAAGCTTTTTTAGCTGAGGTGGTGTGCCTTTGTGCAATGTTCTTCTAGAACTGACTTGGATACGTGATGCAGGTTGGTTTTTATTGTAATTTATCATTTTTTTCTAAAATGTAAATAAAGTTGTACTTCCTCTCCGCGCAAATTAATCTCTTTATTTTCAGCGTCGAGCAGTCTTATGTTGATAGCGCTTATAGAAGTTTGATTAACAGGAAAATAAATTAAGTTTTTAGGTATTTCAATTATTCGATAACCAGGTGGTACATTAGGCACGAATTCATAAATGATATGGCTAGATTTTCCGTTTACAAATGAACCACTTACTACATCACATTCGATCCGCACGATGGTTGTAGATAGAATGCTAACCGGGTACTTTGATTCAGTACTTATATTTGCATTTATTGTTTCCATTCCAAATCCTAATATTTTTCCAATTGAATCACTTTTATTGAAATTAATATCTTTCGAACAAAATATATGCGTTTTTAATGTATTGTTGTTGCAAGTTAGTTTCAATACAGTGTTTGAAATGTTACTTTTTAAGTAATCACAAATATCCTCAAGCTCGTAAGATCCTTCAGGAATTTTAACGATTTCATTTTCACCGTAATAAAACTTATTGTTTCTTTCATCTATGTTAGGGATAGAATTAAATGTTGAAAAATACAAAAGACCGCATTCATAGTTTCCTCGAAGTTCCAACGTTGGGGAATAGTTTGTTGATAAGGCCGCTCCTCTCCCAGTAATAGATGCAGTGAAAGACATGATTAAACTGACGTTTTATTTATTTTACACATTATTTAAATGCTTTTTCCAATAATTCCTTAAAAATTTTATACATAGATGGCCACAGTCTGTAGTGCCAAATGCTTGATATCGTATATAATTATACTTTATAGGTAAGGGATGCATGTATTTGATAAATTCTGAAGGTGGTTTTAAATTACCAAAACTATCATAATATTCTACATAGTTATTTTGCTTCACAAAGGCTACCCAATGCGTGCCGGGATTTATGTTGATATCCAAATTAATTATTCCACATTCTATCTTTCTAGGTTTCAACGGTAACGTATCTCTCATGTAAACACCACGAAAGTAAGGTATATCGCCGGCATGCTCTAATATATCAAGGTTAGTTAGCGCACGTCTGGGTAGCCGCCTTATTAGTTTTTTGATGGATTCAAGTATAAGCCTGCTCCCTTTTTATGTGGTTTAATATATAACCCTTTTCCAAGTGCAACCGCTTCCATCATTCTATTGTGCCTTTCTGATTCCTGAAGACTTTTTTGTGCAGCTTTAGAATCATTAACAGCTTTAGCTATACCTGCTGCTCCTCCAGCTAGTGAACCTAAAGCTGACAATCCCGCAAATATGGGAATAAGTGGTAAAAGTCCTCCGCACTTAGGAAGAGGAATGATACGTGGCAAACGTATTCCTTTAGATTTACTAAATAGTTTCTTTGCAGCTGCATAGGCATATTTTATAGCAGCTTGATGGTCTTTAGATTTCAGTTTACTTAATTGTGACTGTATTTTTTTAATACCTTTCTTAAATGATTTTATGCCCTTTCCTGCTCTGATTTTAGCCTTCATTGCATTTTTAACTATCCAAGAGGCGATTTTTTCTCCCTTGCCCGCATCTTTCGATTTCAATCTCCTCTTAGCCATATTTAAAAGTTCTAAGTCAGCTTTACGCCTGGCACCCGAATCTTTATTAGTGTAAGCAATATCGTGGTGCATGCAAGCTTCATCTAACTTGTTAACGCCTCGATCACCTTTTAGTAACCGTCTCTCAAGTTTTGTTCCGGGACCACAATATTGATATCCAGGTAAATGTAATTCAAACGGCAAATGATCTATTAAGTAATTAACTATACCACTGCCTTCCTTCATTGATGAGCGTATAGTGTGACAAAGTAATGATTATTTGTTATTTATATACCTACACTATTAAATCGCTTCGGTCAACCCAACTATTTTCTTTATCACTCAAACCTAACCATTTGACTAAAAGCTTGTTTGCTTTTCTTTTAACAACTTTTTCAATAAGATAAAGGTCCGGAAATTTAGTTTTTTGTAACTCGTATCCGTAAAAAGAACCTAGAATATTTTGTTTATGTTTGTCTTCTATTATATATGTTTGAGGATTGGTTTTATTAACTTTCACAATGCGAAATATTTCCGTAGACCAATTAGGCGTGTAGCCTTTATAGAATTCGCCTTTGTATTTACTTATACGAACAAAATCGCCAACATGTAAAGGGGGTCCTTGACGTACTTTTGACTGTTGTGTTTTGGTAATATTTGATCTTACTAAAATCTCATTTGAAAAATTAACGTCGATTGGCTTAAATTTCGTAATGCGATGCAAAGAATTATTATAGTACTGCACAACGGAATCTAAATTATTTTGAATCCATTCATATTTTCCGCATAAACTAAAAGATTTGTAAAGACGAGATTTTAAAGTTCTTATCACTCGCTCAACAATGGAAGCTTTTTTAACAGAGAAAGTTGAATAATGATTAATATTAAACTTTTTCATCAATTTCTTGAAAGAATCATTATAAAACTCAGTACCTAGATCTGTTTGTAAATTTTTAGGCTTTCGTTTTGATTCACTTAATATATTGTACATTGCATCTGTAACACATTTTTTAGATTTTGACTTCAATGGTTTAACCCATACGTACTTTGATAAAGCGTCAATTACTACTAGAACATATTTATATCCTTTATTAAATGTTGAATATTTTTGAAAATCCATAAGGTCGGCTTGCCACAAATCATCTATTCCTTTAATAATCGTTTGTCGACGAAAGAAATTTCTTCTCGCTGCTTTGTGAAGTTCATTTACTATATCTTGCTTACTCATTCTGATCAGTAATAGTATGTTTCAATGCAATCATAAGGTCTATTTCTTTTTTTGTGTAATATAATGTAGTTAATTTGCTAGTAGTTATTTTTTCCAAATTATCTAGGTACTTTTTTACATTGCTATGAATTTTTTGCATTTCAGTTTTTAGTTCTTCAACACATTTATCCACATATTCCTTATTTACAGCTTCATCATCGTTTTCAGGAAATTGCAGACCTTTTAATCTTGATGATTTTAAATCAAAGTCACCTGCAATGGACTTTACTAACGTATCAGTAAGAATATTGCTAAATTCAGAGAGTCGTAAACGTTTATGAACGTGGTGACCAAATTTATCTATATTCATTGCCGTCCTTTCGCTTTCTGTAGTTTAATGATACTGCCCAATCCTCTTGAGGGCAGCTTTATATATTTCATATCTTTTATGATGCCAGCTTCATGCATTTCTTCGATAATTGCAGAAATTTCGTTGTGTACCGAGGTGTTGCCAGCTGCCCATGATCCAAGTAGTAATTTTAAACGTTCCACTAACTCATTCGGGTCATCCCAGTAAACTAAATCAATATCCTTCTTAACTTCTTTCAAAATATCTATGCCTTCACCTTGCGGGAGACTTTCTACACTACTAGTTTGAGTTCTAGAGAATTTAAATAATGGTTTAATCACATTCATATATTTAAATCCTTTGTTACTGTTAATTGGTTTGGATGGATCGTAGTTACGTTTGTGAGCATTAGTATCCGCAAGTATTAATTTATAATTTTGTAAGTCTTCCTCTGTAATAATATTTAAATTTGGTACTTTTTTATACAATAACTCGCTTATACCAGGAGTTTTCTTTAAGATGCGGTTTCCAACTTTCAAAGTCCGATCAAAGTCATGAACACGAGTATTGCCGAGCATGAGTTTTCCCTTTATATTTCTAACACCATAAGGTATAGAATCTTTCATTACTTCAGATGACATAGACCATGATAAAGAATCATTGGCAACACTTGGTGACGACAGAAGGGATTTAAATGAGTTGTCATGGACATCGTAATCTTTAGAAGGAGATGTAGTGAGGGTTTTGTTAGGTGTTTTACAATCATCGATGTCTGAGTTTACCTCATCGTCAACAACGTTTTTAAAGTATTCAAAATCTTCATTTGTAGTATTTGATAAGTCGCTCTCGCTGTGTTTACTCTTTTTTGATAGTTGCGTTTTTTCAGTGTCTTCATCTGAATGACGAGGAGGGTTGTTTAATTTGTTGGTAATTAGTTTCAGTGGGCTAGCGATTGGTTTAAATATTGTTTCAAGTGCCAAATCATTTGTATTTTTTGAATCTTTTATCATTTCTACTTTCCTTTTTACAGCTGATGCAGATTTTACAATTTGTTCTTTCAGATCTCGTTCCATTGCTATGGATTCCACTCTGTTCGGCTTCTCTTATGAAACTGATTCTTTACTACCCTGGCAGCTACTTAAAACCTTTAGTCCACTTCTATGAATGTATCAAACTTCATTCTGTAACATCCTTTGTTTCTTTCACAATCCTTATTGATGACAATATAATTGAAAGGTTTACTCCAAACAGTTGAACACATTTCACGAAACTGTGACCATGTCATATCCGATCCCACATGTTCATCGTAAACGTGTTTGAGATTTATATCGTCTTGCTTAAATAATATTATAAGGTTAGCATTATCTCTGACTAGTTGTTTAGGTATTTTGGTGTAAGTCTGGTTAATATAAAAACAGTCGATATTCTTATGACGACCCATAGCGAAGTAGTCCCTAATATTGTTCTGATTTTCACAAGCAACATCATCAAATATAATTATTGAGTTTGGTAAAGCTTCGTGAGGACTCAAAATCTCATTGTTATGGTTATATTTGTAATATGAAATTTCTGCAACCTCATCCATCACTTTCTCTAAATATATGTATTTAGGTTGGTATAAAGATTTCGAGTACACATAGAGGTTTTGAAAACGTAGACCATCCTGATGTAGTAACAAACTTAAAACTAAATTTGTTTTTCCACAGTTAGACGGACCACAAACAAGACTGCGTATGGTGTTTGGTAATAAGTCGCCATGTCGCTTTGTATTCGTTGATATCGCAGCAGGACAGATGTTTTCTAACTGCAATGATTCTTTTTGTTTCAGGAACTTCATTATAACTTAATCAAATCGACTGTCATGTTTCATTGATATCAGCAAAATGACAGTTTATTCAATAAGCTGAATCTTATAAATAAACAGTTAAATACAAGAAGTTACGCACTGCATAGATTAAGAGCGTTATCTGTATATTAATGAGATTCATTTTTTAAACGGTAACATCTGCAGATGTGTTTCAAAAGTAAGTGTGTATTGAGAATTCCACGCATAAATTTTTGAATTTGAAAAATGATAATAACATGTTTCTAAATTAAGTTATATTGTGAGACACTGGATCTCCGTAAAAATACAATTCACCAGCATGTTTTCTGATTTCGTTTTTGGTGTATATTGGGCATTTTAATTCACTTTTTCGAATGAGCGAACGAAGAGAGCGAATGGTTAAGAAAAAGTGAATTAGAATGCCCAATATACACCTACTTAAATCGTTTGCTTAACCGATGTACACGAGCGTAAAGATCATGCGTTTTGGTTGGTACAATAGTACACATTGTAAAAGACACGAGGGCACTTCATTTGACGAAACAACAAGGGCGAAAGTTATTACTGAAAGATATCTTTTTTCGTCATGACATCATCTGAAAATGGATATTAAAACAATGAAAGCTTCTAATGATACAGCTATACCTAATGCATTATCTTTAAAGTTTTGCGCAATTACAAAATTGTTAACGTAATAATAAAGGTTACGAGTATTACGAGTTGTGTAATCAGATTTTGAACTACCAAAAATGTTACTGGTGATTTTTTATATTCTAATTATTTATAGTGGGTTATTTTTTTATTTTTATTAGCGACTGTTTTTAACTTGGTATTTAGGTCGAAGATAAATATAATTGAAATGCAAAACTTATTGTAATTGGTATCATTTAACCCATTGATATCCTTTATCCTAATTCCCTAATAATTATAATAAAATGGCACCTCGGGATTTCAAAGTAATTGTGTGCTTACTATGTAATTGGACCATATTTTATTTGGAGGTCTTTATTATAAACTATTGTTCTCATTGTATGACGCTACAAATAGTTTGGTGCGTCAATCTATTTAAGACTATATGCGGACCCGTTAACATATTCACTGGCGCCACTGACATACTTCCAAATCTTCTAGAAATCAATAATATTAGCTAGGTTTGTTCAACTTTGATATTGGCCGTGGGCACCTTGACCCACTGCTGGCCGGTTTGCATCCAACAACCATGTTCATTGAAGGTTTACTATTACGACACGTCTTCCGTGTTTTGGTTGTTGATTAGAAAGGAAAATCCTATCAGTATACTCTACTGGATGTATTTAATTATTAACGGTTATTTTGAAACTTTAACAAAATGTTGACTTACTTGGTAACCCTTCGTTCCTTGTTTTTCTACCAGTCATACCTTTTAGCTAAGCAGACACTAAGAATTAAAAAAAAAACAATCGAAGAATATAAGTACCAGTTACCACTTAGCCTTGCGTATCACAATAAATCTATCAATAATAAACGAAACACGATAACACAATTTTTAATTTGTTTACACACTATTAAAATTAATGAATGCGTTAATATATCGTAATAAAATAACCATATTTGGCATTTGAAAAAAAATACACACATTAGCCATGAATGTAATTCAATAGCACCTACGTGCCTATTTTTAACAATCATATTAACTACTAAGAAAATCAATCATATTAAATTGCTGTTTAGAAAAATATCTCCAAAACTAAATTCTGTTACGTTACGGACAATAATAAAGCTGGCTGGTTCCTAGCTCAAAGGATTAGGTAGCATAGCTATCCAACCCGGCAACGCAGCCAGCATTATAGCTTCCTGGCCACAAGGAAATGGTTTCGTTTTTGAATAGGTTAGTCTTATTTTTTTATGTTGCATACATGTCTTGTCTTGCAATGATTGACTGGTAGAGAATGCTTTTAGCATTAAGTCCGCCATATGTACCTTTTGTTTGTGCATGGAGTGTAATAAATAAAAATAAATAAATGTCTTTATTTTTATTTTTTACTAGTAAGATCAAACGAGTCATGAGACTGATTTACATGGATGAGCTGCATCAAACTTTAACTTTAAAAAATGCTAAAAAAGAAAAACGCCTTTACAACATTAAATAAAGACCTATTCAACATTCAACTGTCTATTTGTATTATAAGACACATGATAACTTTGGTCTTGCTGAAGGCGCGAATACCTGCTCCTAGTACTGCACTAAATGTAATGGCTTACATGCAAAAACAAATTTAATTCAGAATATAATAGACCTACGCAAGCCTCCTCGTCCGTCGCGTCCGTCTCCAGAAGTGGTGGGTCCATCGGAAGGTGAGATGGAACACCAGCTCGGCCATGCACACGAAAGACGTGCCCAGGGTGAACCAGATGTGGCAGCTGATATACGCTGCAAAATGACATCCTTACAATTAGCAGCTTAAACTGCCTCCATTCAGAAAATTAAGGATTTTTTTCCTTTATTCTTGCAATAAGCGCTACACATTCCTAAATTATAAGTACTAACCAAAGACTTCGTAGGCGTTAACGTTAATTTCTACGTTGTACACTTCGTGGTTGTTAGTAGCGTAGTAGAACCGGAGTATCGTCGTGTTGTATAACGATAAACTCGATCTGTGGAAACGGAAATCATGAATCTGATCCAAACTTAACAAAATACACAAAAATACTTCTAGTTAAGCAATCTTGCTGTTAGGCATGAACTTTACGATTATATCAGAGATAAAGTTTGGATGAGTGAAGTTCACGGAAGTGGATTTATTATTGAGCAGCATCACAGGATAGGAGTGGATATTAAAAACGTTAGTGCTTTGCATGCCCAGTCACGCACTATCGAGGCTAATAATGAACTGAAAGATCTCAACAGGTTTAGATAGATCCATACTCACGAGAACCGGTTTTTGAGCAGTTTTCCCGGATAGTAATAGTATGTGTGGAAGACATTCGCAGTGTACTGCAATCTCGCGCAATCAGGTATGCATTTAGTGCACGCCTGCGAGTCCTGCAGCTCCTCGTCCAGGCTCGAATCTTGCACCTTCCCAGGGTAGTAATATACCAGTTTCTCTGCACCAAATTTAAACAGTTGGGAAAAACTCTTTAGTTACAAGCTAAGAATAGTTGGTTAAAGAAAGTGTAGATAGTAATCTTAGTAAAGAGTGATGAGTAAGCTTGCTTGTGTCGCAAGAGATACGTAAAATGCACTAAACGCATCACTGAAAACCCATAATTGCAAGATCTTATTGTTGAATATCCTATTGATATCTATTCGGTTTTATGTCGACTAATACGCAGTCCATGGTTTTAGTTTGAGGTGGTTTGAACGACCCACCTCCAAAAACCTCATATGAGCCTGCTGCAGTACGTCAAGCAGAACCCCTAGGGTAGCTGCTGACCAAACAAGCCATATATTACCCCTGTGCTTGAACAAGCACTGCAGATGCTCGGTGGTGCAGACGGGGTCGGCGGCGCTGGATGGCAGGTAGAAGGGCACGCAGTTGCACACGGCCAGGGTCGTGTATTTGCGGCAGTACGTCAAGCACCAGGGGTAGCTGCTGAATTCGCTGCGGGGTGCTGCGGTTTTGCTTATTCGGCAGCCGCGCTAGAAATAAAAAGCTGCGTAAGTGGGTACGCATTACGCAACAAACTTTTACGTAGCTACATCGATTAAGTGAACACAAATCAGTCCGGCGAATGGAATGGCGTGTGCCTATAAATTATTTTGACTGCAACGAAATAACCACTGTAAAACTAAGCAGCAAATTTGTGTCGTATTTTCAACCCTACTCCTTACCTACTGTAAGACACTGCAGTGGAATTTAGACCTGCTGTTAATGTGCTTAGTGCTCCTTTTTGTTTCGGGGGTACAAATGTTTGTGTAAGCGATCAAATAGCTCCATAATATTCACGCAATAAGATGGATTGAGACTCATGCCATTCGTCAACACTACCCAAAGCCAAGATCGTTAAACCCATTCTCCTCGCTTTAGGACTTTATGAGCATGACGCTTACATCATCACTTTGTGACTTACCCATTTCTCGCTGTACCGGTGTAGGTTGTGGGCGACGAGCTGTTCGTGTGCAGTCAGCTGGAAGAACACCGACGCGTTTAGTCCCACAGAGTAAGAGCGCACTGCGCCACTCTCCATGAGTGGGTACTCGCTGCCTTCGAAGATTAGCACCTAAAAGCAGCCCTGGCTCGTTAACGCTCAACGATGAACGCAGAAATACACCATCTGTGATACCTGTTAAGCTACGAGTATTACGGCTCATACAATACACCCTCGTGATGTGATGATAGACAGACGGACAGCGGTGTCTTAAAAGTACGGTCCCGTTAATACCCATGCGTACGGAACCCTTAAACATTGAATTAAGATAAGACATATAAACAAAAAACTAAGAAGCAATAAGAAACCTGAAATCCCACAGACGGCCGGCGAATGACGGAAAAATCTTCCATGTCCTCTCGCACGGCCACTGACAGGCCGAAGTTCTGGCCAGCCGCGTCCAGGGTCTGAGGCAGGTTTCTGGCATCTACTGCACTACAAATAAAACCAACTATCATCAAAAGCTCTTGTAATCCACTAGGCGCCAAGTTTCGAGACACAGTTGCAATAAAGGCCTTTGGTACTTAACGGATATATATTTTTGTGATCTGAAACCCTAAAGGCTTACTCATATCTTGAGTTGAAAACGCAACAGAAGCCCAAGGGAGTGACTCTTTCTGCGAACAGCATCTTACAGTCGATATCTCGGCCTCGCCACGAACATTTCTTCAACATAGACGAGCACTTGGGAGCTAGCTGTGGATTTGAAATTAAGACAGACTTCGTATCACCTGAATTTTATGATTGAATGACTAGTAAAGCTATGCTTGTTAACTTAACAGTTATGTACTACTCATATTTTTCAGAAATCGTAATGTTAATAAAATTACTAAAAGTGGGTTGCACTACGTAATAGTTATACTTAGTTACTGTTAAAGTCTCAATTATGTTACAGTTAAGTTATGCTGAGTTACGATTGAGTTCAAGTTATACTTGTAGTTAAGTCACGGCTAAGGTAGTGTTAAGTTGAACTTGTCGTTAAGGTTCGGCTAATTTTAGGTTGCGGTAAAAGTTTAGTTAAGATACGATTATATCAGCGTACTCGGGTTTAAGTTGTCACAATATTTATTTAGGAATCATTTAAATTAAGAGTTAAGTAATTTTATTTAAGTCAAAATACAATACCATTAATGGTTTAATTCCAAATATTCTAGTATAAAAATTACTTTTAATGTTATCAGCACCGTCGTTTACAAATATAATACTAAGCTCAGTTGGTGCAACCGAGATTACATGATCAGTGGTGCAACCCACTCTAAATAAATTCAGTGCTAATACTTGTACGCATGTAGATTGTCACCTTGTACATTAAATCGGTGATATTGAAGGCGCTGTCTATCTTGTATAGAAACCGAAGAAACTGCAAATTCTCATACTTCAGTCTACTCAGATTTATCATCGCTCCAAAATTCTTGACGAAGTTTTTAATTTCTGCCTTCGTGTATGTACGGTTGTTGTCTTTTGCAACACTAGAACAAACATACTCACTGAATATACTTTCATTACCTACACCTGATGCAGTATGATAGCAATATCTCAGATCATGAACATGACGCGAAAGATAAAGGGAACGTGACCTGTGACAGTTCAACCTTTGCTTTCATTTAGGAAACTTTAAATAACGCCTGGTGCAGTAGAATAGCAATGTCTCAGATCATGAAAATGATGCGATAGCTAAAGGGAAGGTGGTCTGCAATATGACAATTTAATACTAATTTAAATAAACTAAGCATACGTACAGTTCATCCGTGTATTCTTGTAGGGCTTTATTACTGACGATGCAATTGCTGCATATCGCGACAGCGGGGAAGGTGACACTTGGCGAATATGTGTTGGCCTGCACATTGACTTGCAGAGGCGGCCGCATTCGGAATCTATACACCGCAACGAAGACCCCTACTGTGCCCCACGCCATTACGAGAAGGATGAGGATTCCGTAACATCGCCTGGAGAGTGAGCAAATGAAAGATGAAATAACTAACCTTCATTTAGTCAGCACCAATCCCATCGAAATTAAATTAAAACTAAAAAGGTAAAGATTGGCGAAAATACCATAAGAGCAAATGTAACTGCTTTCACTGTCACCCAATTCTTAATCACTAATACATTTCATTTCATTTCAACATTTTTGCTTATATCTACCCATAAAATACACAATGTTACAAAAACTCTGAACCAATGCATACTTTGCCCAAAAACATTTTCAGCTCTAATAGTGTCAAAGTTGTATTTGGTGTTTCACAATTAGAAGGGTCACGCGTCTATTTTAATTTAGATACATCTAAGTGTCACGATGCCACGAGAGCTTTCAGCTTGTAACTATAATAAAACCAACCTCAAGTGCTTGTTAATGCGGTGGTCTCTCGACTGCCACACGCCTTTGATCGAGCAGTGCGACAAGTACTCCTGGAACGCGTCACATAAACTCCTGCGCAGACGCGCCTCGAGCCCCTGCGCGCGCTGCCACGACGGCTTCACGCCCAGCTTAGGTTTCTTCTTTGACCATGTGCTGGGGTCCACTGTGCGCATTGTAGGCAGACTTATAAAAAAAAATATGCAACGGACAACACACCAATTGTCTGGTTTCGTGGTAAGGAATTTTCTTCCTTTTGGCAGTTAATCGTTAGATATTTTGTGGAATTTCGTTTTGAAAATTGATCGTCGATTGTTTTCTGCAACATTTTTTTACAATTAGTTCATCAATTGGTTTTCACAACTGTTTTCTGCAAATCGTCAATTATTGTTTTTCCAATAAATTATTATCTCATCATTCCCACTCGTGCGGATTTTTTTGGATTCATATTAATCTTATAAAATTATTAACTGTTATCTGAAAGAAAATACATACCAAGACTTGTTTTTTTAAACTTTCTTCTTAAGAATCAATAAAATGCACCTTTTCAAAAATAATAAAAGTAAAAAATAAATACAATTTAAAATGTTCTTAGAATAACACAAAGAAATCAATAACTCAATTTCTTTATCGAAGTAAACACTAAGTTACTTATAAGCCTAACACAAAATCGATTATAGTTTTTTTTATGCAAAGTACTAAGTACGAATATACAGAACAAAAAATTCCGAACTGCAGTACAACCAGCACTACAATACAAATCACAACTGTGAACTCTATAATTTCGCGTGACAGGCCTTGATTGTATCAATTAAAACGACTATTACTTCGTGTGTACTTACCTGTGTATGTTTATTATTTATTTACTGTCTAGCCATTACACGCGGGTAGAGAGTACGTCATTATAATCGTTAGTTTATTTTACATGTACCTTTAATTTATTTTATTTAAATACAGTTTCACCTAATGCTATATTTTCTGTGAAACACCACCGTGACATAAGTCACTTCCTCCTAATTTGAATTCGCGACTTTTCATCTCACGAGCACATCGTTATTTATTTCTGTAAGGCGCTGTATTTAGAGTACAGAATTTATTCATCGTCAAAAAAAGATATGGCCATTATAATATTTGACAGAAAAACATAAATTAAATGTGGTAACTCTTTATTTTGTGAAATACATAATAAAATCATTTTGAAAGATTTTTACATCATGTAAGGTAGTAAGATTAAAACAGGCATGTGAGTGACTTTATTACTCAATTACGATAGATTTTTAACCGTAGGTACTCATGATATATTTATATTTATAGTTATTTGAAAGTCATAGAGCTTTAGTTGGTAATATTAATAAAATATAGAGCTCTATTAGTAGGCCAGAACATTACGCTTAACACTTAGTACCTTTTTGTAGGTTTATTTAACCACTTTCTTTCATGTGTACACAAAATAAATATCAACAAAATAAGAAGCGTATCTTGAACGAAAATTTTCAATAGCAATTTTAAAAATAACTTTCATTATCTTACAGAAATAAATTAGTTTACTCTTTAGTATTGTTAAATATCACACCACATCATCATTTACTGACGTCTATTCGTATGTCACACCCAGTTTATAAAAATAGTTCACTGAAGATTCGGACTTTTATTTGTTTCATTAATTAATTTCTTATCTCTATAGCCAATTATAACACTTGTTTTGTCAGCTCGCTTATTTTCTTTTCAGTGAACTATTTTCATGTACATTGTTTACTCATCATTTCATGATAGTTGTCTACAACTAATGCACCTTTGGCGTCAATACTGAATTTAAATAAATGCTTACTTATTTATTAACTTAAATAAAATCAATATCTACCCAAAACATTGTACACACAATATAACAACGTTAAATAATAGCATTTTCCAAAAAAATATTCTTTAACAAAATAAAAACGACAGATTCAAGAAAAGAATCTACTGAATTTCTAGCAGTTTGAACAAGTAACCCGCCATTAAATGGCTTTTTGCTCAACCAATACAGGTAAATGTGTTCCCGGAGTGATAAATATAATAAATTATCTCTGTCTAAATAACTACAATTTTATCAACAATTTATAAATTTTACAAAGTCTTAGGATTTTTGTTACTCATTTATCGAAATAAGAAGTGCAGTGCATTTTCAGTCATGATCAGGAACTTGAACTAATTATCGGAGTTACTTATTGGTTTTCTTATTTTGCATATGAATTTATGTTAGATTCCTTTTTATAAATATTATGAAAATAGGATTTTCTGAAAATGCTACTAGAATTGAAGTATGATAAATAACTAGCATAATGCAAATTCCTATTGTTCATCATATCTCTAACCATTTGTTATTAGAGGGGCTGCTTTTAGCAGCAGTCAGAAAGATTTCAAAAGGCAATGCTCTATTTAATCCTCGGTAGCCGTGGTCAGAGGTATAATCTAGACGTGTATGGGCGCGGGCGGCGCGCGCGGCGGCGTGTGTCACAGGTACGCCACGAAGAGAAGCATCGACAGCAGCAGGAGGGACGCACCACTCACGCCGAGACGAGACGACTTGGAGAGAATGCTCTTCCCTAGAACGAGATGGCGATGGATTAGGATTGGAAAAATAATGAGAACTTATTTCACACTATCATATAACCACAGAATATATAATAGTACTACATAACATAACGATAAAAGCTGATGTGTTCATAAGAAGAGGCGGGTGAAGGGGAGTGACCAAGGGCCAGCTTCGTTATAGACGCAGTCATGAACCAGCGCGGTCGGAACCGGATAGGCTCGAGAAAGGCAGTGTACGGCAGCTAGGGGGTGGGTCCGAGTAGGAAGCGCCGCTGCTACAGCCTGATGTGGCAAGATTACAGACGCTCTCTCAACAAACTTGCAGCACCAGTCTTGCTTACCGCGCGCAATTGTGAACTAATAATATGGTCCATGGTTGACACGACTGGACCCGACGTATCAGATATACAGAAGCCAGAGAAAACTAGCCTTAAGTGCTTAAACATAACACTCACATCGCTCAGCAAGCTTGCGATTTTAGGAGCTGGCCCTCAGCGTCGCATAGCTCACACAATCGTGAGCCAGCGGCCGATAGCGTCTTGGCCCAACGAAGCACGCAACGCAGCTACAGGAACGGCTCGGGCAAGAAGCGTCGTATATCAAGGCAGATCATAAATATACTCACAACGCTCAGCGAGCTTGCGGTAGCAGCAGCAGTCCCTCAGCCTCGCATATCTGACACAATCATGCGCCAGCGGTCGACACCGGGTGGGCCCGACGTAGCATGTGTGCGGCAGCCACGGGAAGGGCTCGGGCAGGAAGCGCCGCTCGCAGCAGCAGTGGTCGGCCAGGACCCTCGTCTCGCAGTACTCCATCTCGCTCCGGCTGCACGTGCCGCAGCCCACGCGCGTCGCTGGCACTGGAAGAGGAGTAGTGGCTTTGTAAGTAAAGAAGAAAATGCATTTCTTGCAAGGCATCACAAAATTGTCTATGGTTAAAGTATGTAAGCGTCAGGCAGCATGGTCAGATGACCATAAATCGATATAAGTATTAGTGTAAGAAAAAGGATGGAAATGGAAGAAAAAGAAAAACGATAAATGCAGAATGGTTAATGGAAAGTAACATACGAATAAACAAAGGTAGCGAGTTGGCAGCTCTTTGTCATCTTTCTAGCCCTCCTGCACCTATCAAGTTAACATTTGACTAAGGATTCAGCAGAGGACGTTCTTTGGCTGATAATTAAGTCTTGATACATTTTGATAGCCACCTCTGGTTTTCATCTTTTTTTTGCATGGGTGGTTCATTATACATACCACAAATAGAATAGAAATACGAGTAACTATGTGAGTCATGTAGGCATTTCATTCATTGGATGAGCTTAGGTTTCCTACCGAAATGTACGTGACGCGCAAACAATGGTGGTGGTGTGGTGGTGATTGCGATGTGTCGTGACTACTTGAGACTGTGACATAATCCGCTACCATAAGTCGATGTAGGTACACTAGGTTCCTTCTGTATCGTTTGTTGTTGAAACCCACTAGTCTGATATCTGTTTTGGCGGTTTTGCTGACAAATCTTGCTGCATCATGAAACCATGCGAAATTAGGAAAAAAACATGACACCGAGAAATCGAAGGTTGCAACAAAACACTATCACGCTCGAGTGCCCTTAACCACAACGGAACAACACGTAAAATGTGTCACTTTTCTGATTGAATCTCGGAAAAATGGCAAGAATCAGAATCAGAATCAGAATAATTTATTTGCTTTTAAGTGGGGTACACAGGTTTATAAATACTTTTATTGTTCAGCCCATTAACAAATAGCATGCAAATATTCAATCAATTACATAGTTTTATCAATTATTAATCACAGTAAAAAATATAATAATTGTATAATACAATAAACATGAATAACATGTCAAAAATAATTACATAATCAAGATGAGTAGACCTACTTTGATCCTGTTACACAGACAAGATTAGTGTCAACTTTTAATCATCAGAGCCTTCTACATTTTTAAATTATATCTATCCTTTGTCCCGTAGCTACCAGCTTGCAGCAGTCAAGATAAAGTACAATTTATTTTTAAATAGCAAACCTACAAAATATACCTTAGCCTCATTAAATTACTTAGCCACCGCATGTAAAGTTTTTATGGTTCCTCATTTTAGAGAATAATCAAAACTATGTCGTTCCTATTACATATAGCTCGTAATTGGTAGGTATTGTGTTAAATGAATGCAAAGCTAAATATAAAATGGTTTGTTAACGTCACTGCGACTAGCCTTGGTGTCGGTGCACTGTCATTTGTTTCCGAGCCCCGCCCGCAGCCTTGGCTTAATCACAGTGTTTGCTGAAATCGACAATAGCCTGCGACGAATTTTTAGAAGAAGGTACTTATTAATTGGGTGGTACTTACTCTTTCAGGGTTAAAAATAATAATGGGGCTTATCGTGGAGGCTGTGGAAAGATTCGAATACGTAATAGGTGAGACCGCATCTATTGCTCGATGTTATGGACTTGACAGATTTGAAACTCACTACTCATCAACACTCTAATTAATATTTTTGTTAATACTCGTATATAGGTTAAAAATGTGACTCATATGCAAATGCGTCCATTTTAAGTCCAATTTATGATACTACGAGTACATTGTTTTGTCAGGATAGAAGTTAAGCAAATAATTCTTAACAAATGGAGTATAATGCTGCAGTATGAGATACATAAAAAGCTGAAATACTCCCGCTTTCCTGATACACAATAGGGTGACTTTCAAAAAGTTGCAGATCCTAATAAACTAATCAACAAAGCTATCGAACGCCCAAGGCCGTTTACGCCTCCTGCCTACTAAAGTTTTCCGCCGCGCAATAGATCCACCCTCAAGGAGTGACGTCATCTCACCCCTAACGTCACCGGTTACCTTCACCCATTGCTTGCTTTTGATGGTGACTCACTTCGTTTGTATTACTTCCTTCCCTACCTTTTATCTTGTTGCAACTATTTTGTGCTTCTTAATGTTTACATGAAAAATACTTGAGGTACTTGTCAAAAATGCATAGGTATTTTATCTTATTTCATTACACAACTTTTTTATAATTGTACATATAAACTATGAAATTGTGCCATTTATACGCTTTTGTAATTTGTAATCATGAACTATGTCTGGTAATTAATCGTGCAATTAGTAAGCAAGCCGTGATTACAGCTAGTTTAGAGAATCAGACAAGGCTGCAGTGACATAGCAAGTTAAGTAAATTTTATTTTTAAATTTTTCCTCATAATACAGCCTTCTCTAAAGCTAGCACTCTCTAAAAAGTATAACTGCCCTAAATAGATTCACAATATATTTAGGGCAGTATATTAAAGTTACAAGGAAGGAAAGTTAAAGTTCTCGGTTTTAAACAGCATGTAAATACGTTTATCTCTGGCTATTTCAGGGAACCCATATTAAATGACACTTGACGTGAGTTCTGATTGGCCAATTAGTGTGATTCGCGGGTGTTTGCAGAACCATTAACGCCGGTGACAATCGTGCCAAATTAGATGTGCATGCGCATTCGTGTCGCCCTACAATAGGGCTACTAAACGGCAGGCTGCGTTGCAAATAGCGCATTTAGACATGATTGCTTGATAGCTACTGAAACCTTGAAATCTATTCACAAATGACAGCAAGTAATAAAGCTGGCTGATTTCTAGCTTAAAGGATTAGCATAGCTATCCAACGCGGCAACGCAGCCTTGCATCATAGCGTCCTTGCCACAAGGAAACGTTTTGTTTTTGAATATGTGAGTTTTAAGATTTTTTATAATGCATATGTCGTAGTAATATTTTTTTTGTTTGTTTTTTATTAACCAGCACGTACTTCAAGTGTCAATTGGTGACGTCAATGTTTTTTTAACTAAAATATTTAACTCGACCACAACCTTAGTATATTGTTTTCTTTACACTGGCATATAGTTGCTATATACTTCAATAATAGGTATATATTATGCCCTTCTGAACCTTCTCTTATTTTTGACTCCTCTAAATAACAACCACAAACACACACAGACTGCAGCAAAGCTTAAAAGGAGAATTAGTTCATCATCTTCAAAAAGAGCTAAGCTCTTTTCGGTGGTGTTTTTTCCAAAAGAAAGACTAGGAAAGATAGTGTGGGGGTTTCACTCTTGCTTTCCACATAGCAGTTAAAGAAACGTAGGGTTTCCGCCTCTTAATGCCCATTCAAAAGCCTTTCCTGATGTACTATATCTTTAGCCTTCTGCCAGTCCTGATGTTGCTGCTACCCAACACCAAAGGAACGCTTTTTTGATGGCGCCGTTTACTCGCCTCGACACAGTATCGTAAGAGAATATTGTAGTTTTTAATAGAGAAGCTCATCCCGATAGACTGCCCACTACATTCTGGTGATCTTGCCGCTGTTTAGTCGGGGACTGCTTATTTAACCAGTAATCATCGTTTATTTTTGCCACCTCAATCCCACTCCTACTTAAATTTCAAGGTAAGCCCCATCATCTGGTAATCTTATCCCGGCGGCTGATTCACAGTATTCCAGTCGGAACTGTCTAATTAGACAAACGCCACTAATTGCTTGCGACACAAGACAGTTTGGGAATTGGGTGCGAGGGTCATGCGGGCTTGGCGATTCGCAGCCAGAGAATTGTATTATTGCGACTTTGAATTATTTTTACAAGCATTTAATGGGAAATTGTTTGCGTCAGCGTGGAACTCTATTATCTGAACTTCAAATTACAGGCAGGCGTTTTATTCGGATGGAATTCCTTGGGCATCAATTCGAGGATGAGAATCCAACTAGGCGGAGACAAAGCGAGGCCGTCTTAATTGATATGTAGTCAATTCAATTGCTGTCGTAAATTGATTAGTGTCTACTGCACCAGAAAATGTAACTAGCAAGTGCAAACGTGTTCCATCCAGTGTAATCGGATGAGCACTGGTGACTATAAAAACTTCCTACCTCTTTTCAGACGAACTATTAACTGGATGACTTAACATCTACGCGTAATTCTAGATTCTTGAAGCTTGAATCATCGTATTATGGAAATGCTCTTGACCCAATAAAAAGCTGGTATCACAACTATTTCTGTATTTGACTTACGATATTTCTCTTTACCCAGAAATGGATAAGTCATTTTCTGTGCTTCTAAACTAAATTTGTACTAAACTGGAGTACTAGACCTAATTTAGAGGCAGCCACAAACTTGCTATCGCGTGCCAGATAACGTAAATCAGCACAATGTTGAAAGAGAAAAACTATGAGTGTGTTAAAATAGAGGTCAGGGCGGAGGCTATGTTTCTGTAGTTTGTGGATCATCAGCTGTTCTTTTCAATGTTTACAGAAATTATACAAGCATACCTACATAGACACTAAGAAAAACAATACACAATCTTACCATCTTCAAGCTTCAGCTCCCTAGCTGCCTTCCTAGCATCCGCTGTAGAGATGTCATGTTCCACGAAGTATTCCTCATATCGCACTTCCAGCAAGCTCTCGTCACCTCCAGCAGAACCAGCCCACTGCTCCGAATGGTTCACGCGGGTGTGGTTGGCCCGCCCCGTGCCCACTGGCTTTGACGCTGCAGCGTGTCGAACCTGGAGAAAACATCATTTTTTTAAACGAGTAGTATGCCTCGTCGCATTATGACTACAGTCTTAGAATATGAGAAATACATAAACGAAATCGGAGAACATTAGCAGGAGATCGTGATAAATTGATCCAGTAATGTTAAATTAAAAAAAAAGCATAGACTTGTTCTCCATCATAATCAAACACGTGAACATTTACTAGAATAAATTGAACTCAACTTTAAGAACTGATGGAGATAGATTCTGGTCACGATTTTCAGCAGCTGCTGACACCCTGTCAGCTGTCAAACTGTTAACCTGTAGCGAGCTAGTGGCAGGGCGAGACTAACTCACCAGCACCTCCGGCACCCTGAAGATGACGTCTCCGGCGACGACAGCCAGCAGCGGCAGGACGGCCCACGCCGCCACCATCCCATCGCACTCTTAGTTCAGCACCTCGACCACTGGAACAAGAGAGATATTTATTAACCACAGTTTTTTTAAAATTGTAACCCACTGCACCAGATTTTGAGGCGAAGACGATAAAAAGACCCGTGAACAAGATGGTCTGATGTCAGTGTCTTTGACACATTGTCCAACTATAAACTTCTACACAAGATAGTGACTAGAATGGAATGGATGACTTAAATAATCAAGAAACAACTATCTCCAAAAGCTGATTTTATGACACATCTTGATGTGGTGGCAGATGTGCTACAGTAATCTATCAATAACCCAACGCTACTATAAATAACGGAGGTACCACTGCTTTTATATTCCATGAAGTTCATGAAATTAACGATTAATCAAAATCGGGATCAAATTCTTTTAGTACCCTAGCCGTCAAACGTAACTACGAGTGTGTTTTGTATCGTTTATCAAATTTCTTTAGTGACTAATGAAATACCCAGCCCAATTTCCAACGCATTAGAAAGCGTCGGATGCGTTGATGTCATGTAATGAAGATTTTATAGCTCATTGTGGGTAGTTTGCATTCCCTGCCTGTCTCGGGTTCCATGTCAGCCTTCTCAGAAGTGCATAGCGAAGGACACTGCACGGGAGGTACTGTTGGTCATCCTAATTGCTCCTTTGTTTTAGCAGGTGCAACTGCAGTACTACCTACGTGTCTTGTCGTAAGTACTTAGAGGTATCACTTTATTTTAATCGACCTTTTTTTAAATAAGCCTAACTTTTGGGTAAACTTGTTGACTGGAATGGTACTGCCTTTGTCGAAAAACTGCAAAGAGATTTCTTCCCATAAATTATAATCCATAATTATTGAAATATAAGCAGTTACTTTAAGATACAGGTTATGTAATAAGTCAATATTCAACTAACCTTACCAATTTGTGTCAGTATTCTTTAAATCTTACTATTATTTTCGCATCAGCTTACTATTAATTAGCCATGACCCGTGCCGCGGTAATCTCAAGTCACATTCAAAAGAATAGGTCAGTCACATCGCGTTTTCTTCGAGCGGGCAAATCGCAGTATTCGTATGCAACTCATGCGCACCTCGACTACGGGAATGCGCGCGCAGAGCGTTGGTCCTGCTCGTTTGCAAGTGAAAAGAATAAGACGGAACTAGTGACAATGCTAATTTATTGAAGACGATCCTAGCTGTGGTAGGAAGATTCATTAAAGCATCTCACTCATTTTCTTAGATGAGTAAACCTCCAACCAATGTTATAATATCATAGGAAACTGGTCCACATTGTTTTCCTTGGCAGAAGAGAATATCTTAGAATTAATTATTTGTGAATACAGGATATATTAAAACCAACCAATGTGTTAGCTCTGCTTTAGCCTGAGATACAGGTCTAACCTAGTTCAGGCAAAATAAGAGAATGCGCTTAGTGATTAATTTTAAGTTCTACGATGTATCTCAGAACCAATGAATTTTAATAAACAATTTATTTATCTCTTGTGTCGGAGGCCAAGACACACTTTGGGTCGCTGCGCCAAAGGAGTAAGTAAGTAAGTAAGTATTTATTTATAATCTACCTACTCTATAAAGTCTAAGAAAACTCATCATCTAAAATAAGCCAAGGACGAGCAAAAATACCCTTCCAGCATTTAAATCCACATTGTACATTGTTTTCGTAACATAAAATATAAGACGTGGCCCATACGGTAGGACATCAAACGCCGCTGATTGCTATTGCTATAGTTATACTCTAGTTTACGAGCTGCGCAACAGAGAGTGCTGGGCGGAGGAACGACACTAAACGGTTTTCATGGGCGTAGCTAAGTACTGAAAGAGTTTTTACTCATTAAAAGATAATGTTTGAGGAGTAACAAGGTACTTAAAACATGTTTTGTTTTGTGGTAATAGGTATTTAGTCGTAAAATTGATACACACTGTTTAAATAGAACACAAGGTTAGGTCGCAGGGAATCCCTAGGTTAGAGCACATGTTTTATCTTTTAAAGGAGTGTCCGACTTTTATGCTTATCTAACTCTTTTTTTGGTTCTTTGTCGCATGTTAAGCGTTGTTACCTTTTTTGACATGTGGAAATTATGGTTATTATTAGTGCCATTTATGAGTTTTTTCCAGTTTCAGGTCTGAGTTTTAACATCACCGTTGATTCTGATTTTCATATGAAAGTTGCGACTTACATGCATCGGCATCAAAGCAATGTACAAGTCAAGTGTTATATTAATTTTATTTGCATCTGGAGCCTTCCAAGCCTTAAGTTAAAAAGCAGTAAGTAAACAATAAACAAAAATTAGGGCTATCGATTAGTAGGTCAGTAGGGCCGAGGGCTGCGTGCGCGGGCGCACGTCCGAAAGATTTACATTCGGGCCCGTTACAAGGATGCACTTGGCTTTGACGACCGACTTTACTATTCCATAGCAGAGTGGAGACAGATAGTTCTAAGTCTCAAGTCGATTTGTAACCTCTTGATTAATCATTTTACTGAATTTCCACTACTGTTTAAAACTGCGTAACCCCATGTAGAATTATAGTTTAATAGACATTACTTTCTACCAACGAAATGTTCCTAGCTAATAGTTTGTCATTCACAAGTTTTCATGACAAACTATTAAATTTAATCCTGAAACAAAAAAGTTATGAGGTATTTGACGCATCTTTAGGTTTAATTCGTTCTTAAAAGCTAAGTACTGCATTTTGTAAAAAAAAACATTTTTTAGTCATACTTTATCATTAACCTTGATCCTATCTCAACAGTCATCGGTAGGTACTCTCGCGAGATTTCATACTGAGAGCATATCGATTTTATGGCTTTTTCGTTTTTATGACAATATTTATGATAGTGTTAACAGCAGCCGAAATGAGCGAGATAATGTATGCTCAAGGACTGATCTATAAATGGCTTCAAATATTGATATTTATAAATAATGTATACCTACCCAAAGAATTTTAATGGTAAGAAAGAAGTGTGGATGAGTCATTGCTAATTCTTGGCAGTACTTATACATACACGTACCCAATTATAATACCGCAATACATGATATGCATGAAAGTTTCGCGATTTTTAAAACCTAATTTATTTTTTTACAAGTAATACTTATTAAGATAAGTAAATTATTAATAAGCCGCCATGATAATAATAAGTTAATCCGTCGGAAGCGTGTAGGTAGGTATGTGATAAGATCATATAAAATCACTTAGTTAAAGCTACTTAGCGCATTAAAACGATGTCCTTGGAATTATTGGTCATCATAAGTATAACATCAATTAGTTTCAAGTTTTAAAATACCGCTCAAATAGCTTATTGTATTAAACTAGGTAATTTACTTGAAATTTAATATTGCACATGAAAAAAGACCGCCTGAGTCCTGTATCTGAACCCGCCTGCCAATTTTGCTAGCCCCCTGCACACAAAATGACATTCTAGCCATAATCTTTGAGGTGAACTGATAAGATAAAACTACAAACTCAGAAGAGATGCAAACAATATTACACGGACACGCTATTTTCAGGACAGTTAACAGGACCATGTCAGTCACGAATCGACCTTCCGAATAACTATAAAATATGTTTTGTCAACATAAACAGCATCTATTACCTGTGAGGTAAATCGTGACCACTCAATTTACGAAAGCAATTGAAATATGACACATAATTTTCTATGACTTTACTAGTAAATGAGCATAATAAATACAAATTGGCAATTAGTACCCCCTTACTTGGTCTTACCACGAAAGAAACTTCCTTTATTAATAAGCAAACAATCCTAAATGATAATAATATGTTACAAATACTTGTCGAACTGGATTAAAAGTACTTAATTAAGAGATAGATGAATTATACGTAGAAACTTTGGTGTTATGATAAATGTAATTATTGGTTCTAAATTTTAATTGGGGCCCATAATTGTTTGCACATTATACCCTAGGCTCCCCTAGGATATAGCAACCAAAATGTTTAGATACGTTCTTTTAGATTCAGCTAGTAAAAGTTTCACTTGCTGCCCTTAGGTATTCAGGTTGTAATTTCAAAATAATCAATAAAATAAGGAAGAGCAGTCAGGTCGATACGCGCGCACCGGCGCCCGCGCATCTTTGTAATCGGACACTCGCTGTTCCGCTTCCGCTCCACATCTGACGTCTCTATTACGATCCACTAGATGCATTTCAAACATTGACTCAATTATCATGATTTCTGTTAACATTAACAAGACTTTAAGGTGACATTAACAAGATCTCGAAACCCCTCTCTTCCCAAAAAAACTCGAACTTTATACCTAATGCGTTTTTACTGCGCAAATGCGTACCCTGTTATAACACTTATAACAGCACTCGACCTTATCATTGGTATTATTGGAATGTGTTGTAATATTTATTAGTTTCAGGTAAATTTAATATTAACACATTCCCTACTATTGAAAGAGTTGTAAGTGGTCGTGTTAGTGCACCTCTTGAAACCCTTTCAAAGTCCCTGGTGTGTTAACATTCCCATAAGATTAGTCATCATAATTTTTCAAAGCAATTTCCACAGTATTACCCATACTAGTAATATTACTTAAAATTATTTCACAGGTCTTGTCAGGAATAGTTTAACCTTTAGTTGGTTATAAAATTTTGATATAGGTTTTTATGTAAGTTTCATTGTTTGACACTTAAATTGGTTTTATCATTATTAGTAAGCTGCTAGGTTTTGTCGTTGGAGTTTTCCATTTAGGTATTTAAAATTTCATGATTTCTTCAATTTTATCGCGCCTTTTATCTATCTCTTTGATTACCTAACAGTTGTACCAATTACTTGTAACTTTTAACTATGTTGTTGCATTTACTACCTCACAGCCCTGTTCTCCAAGTTGCTTATCGGTCGGCAAACTTCAGAGTTAGCAAACTCGGGAGCGGCGAATCAACAGACGCTCTGTAGTTTCAGTTACACACTGCACAGGCAAACTAACCCGATAGATAAGCCATAGCGTATCCTGACCGGCAAAACCGGTGGACTGTGTTTCATAGCTACACGTGTGGTAATTTGGTAAAATTCCTGACGTCAAAATGTAGGTTAATTCTTAGATTTCTTGCAAACAACGGAAAACGATATTTGTAAATGGGGACAAATGAAATATAGCGTAAAGGTGTCTACTAGAAGTTAAATTTTTGATTGATAGAAACTATATGTGAATTCGTCTTTTAATTGGTTGAAAGCATATTTTACCAATAAGATTAATAAAAAAAGTCTATTAACCGTAGAAAGTATCGCGAGTCGTGGAATATTTCTCGCGTAGCGGCCACAACGGTGTCAGCTCAACAAAAAGCTCTCCGTGGCCAATGGAACTGAATCGTTCGTTTTTGCTATCTTTTCTGTCGCATTTTTTTGAAATTGCAAAAGTGCAGAGAAGTTGCAATTATTGTCATTTAAATAAATAATAGCCTTATTGATTGTTAAAAATTACCGCAAGGTCTCTTGGAATGTATGTACTTATCAGTAATACATTATATTATAATTTATTTTTATTTTATAATACTAAGTTCGTTGAGGGAAACATAGTAAACGATTAGTTTATTTAAATTCTTTTCTTTTTGCATTTTCGGGGCGTAAAACGTTGTCAAGTACACTTTTTCACGATGATGGGTACACTTATTTTACAACTAGCTTTTGCCCGCGACTTCGTTCGCGTGGACTTCAGGTTCGTCCCGTCTAGTAGCGCAAAAAATGTGTTTTTTTACGACCTCACATTAGAAACCTCAAAAATTGTAGCCTATATGTTATTCTGATGTATAAGCTATATTGTGGTAAAGTTTCATTCAAATCCATTCAGTAGTTTTTACGTGAAAGAGTAACAAACATCCATACATCCATACAAACTTTCGCCTTTATAATAGTATATATAAGTAGGATAAAGTATTAACCTACCTGCACATTTAAACAGTATTTTTTCATAATTTCCAATGCAGATAGGTATTCATAAATTATTCAAGTGTTGTTAACAGACTGTATTCAATTAATTTTAACTGCTTTCCACAAATCCTTTGTAACTTTAGATAATTATATATATGTAATTGCTTTCTGAATTCCTTTTAATGTGTGATGATGGACGATAGATAGATGAACAATGAAGTGTATCAATCAACACTAAGTACATTTCCAGTTAAAACTAAGCGTAAGCTCAGCGGAACAAAGTAACGCAACGTAGCGTTTTGCTTCGTCGAGCTCCTGTTTTATTGAACTTCTGATAGATTGCTAACATAACAATCAAAACCGCTGTGTGCATAAAAACAAAGTTAGCTATTTTTAAAACTTAGTTTTTGGTAGCTTTATGTATATTTCGTATTATTCTGACATTCATTTCCTTCTCCTAAGATTGAACATAATGTACGTTTATTTAAGTTAGAAACGTCGTACATATTACTATCTGCCAAAATAATCATCACTAAATTTAAGGGCTAGGCTCTTGTCGGTGGAGTTTTTTCCATAAAAACATCAAATTAGGGATTGGTCCCTCTTGCCTTCCACACCGCAGTTAAAGAGCCGTGGGTTGCCTGTCTCTTAATACCCAGTCAACATACTTTCCTGATATACTATCTATATCTTCAGCATTCTGCCAGTTACTGATTTTTATGATTAAAAAATGGAGTCTAGTTGGCTTCTTTATTATAAAACACTATATTCAGTGATGATCCCGTGCCATGGCGAGTAAACGCGGCCACCAAACAAGCGTTCCTCTGGAGTTGTTGGGCAAATCTCTTTATAAATAGAACTGCCTCTGATTTCTATCAGAATATAAGTAACAACTTGGTCTGATTATGATGACACAAACGTGAGTATCACCATGCGCGGATACACCGTTGTGGGCACTGTGGGCATGCCCACAACCCTAATCACAATTTACAAAGTGCACGGTAGAAACTTTTTGTCATTTTACTAAATTAAGAAGCATCTTAAACAAATATCTCATTCACACTTTGTTCAGCCATTAATTCTTTGCTTGCTTTTATAAGCGGCGTGATCCGTGAACCAAATCATAGCTCGCTCGCTTCGCTCGCGCTTTAATCTTGTTAAAATTTTTCTTTTGATAAGTCAAAAAACCGAATTTTAGCGCGCTCGCTTCGCTCGCGCTTTAACTACTAACTTTTAGTTATTATTGTTTTGGTTTCATGAGCGCCGAAAGCCGAATTGTAGCGCAGTCGCTTCGTATGCGCTTTAATTTTTATTACATTTTTGGTTTGATGGGAGTCAAAAGCCGGATTGTAGCGCGCTTGCATCGTTCGAGCTTTAGTTTCAATCATGTCCTTGTTTAAATGAGTGTCGAAAACAGATTTGTAGTGCGCTCGCTTCGCTCGCGCCATGATTTTTATCATGTTATTGGCTTGATAGGCGACGAAAACCAGGCGCGGAAGTCTCCACATTTTTTAAGATTATCAAAGATATTCACTACGTATGTTAAAGGATAATTGATTCTTTATTACCGACTTCAAAAAACCATAGCGTGCCCACAACCTTTTTGGAGTGCTGGATCCGCGCCTGAGTATCACGCTGGATTCGGTCCAGTAGTCATGATCAGTGTCGAATCGAAGGGCTCTCGTCACTCAAGCGTGCTGTCACTGTAATTACCAGGAATTGTTATACATTTTGTATCTATGGGATCATTCAGCCTACCGATAATTGGGTTTACAAATAAATTTATATTGATATCCATATGTGCTAGTTAAAAGTCCCTTTTGATCCGAATCCAAATTTCCAAGGGCGAAAGCTCCCTATCGTCCGTTGACCTTCAGCTACGAGTTCAGTGACCCCGGACCGACCCTTCCAAACTCACAGGGTCCCAAGTTGGGACAGGTGGGCCCCGTCTCGCTCTAACTAGGTCAAGAGGCAAAACTACATCTGACATGGAAAGGGGAAGGGGTAACACTTACAAAGTACTTACTATAAAATAATATATAAAAGTACAATAATGCCATATACCTACTTAACTGAACATATGAAGAAACTGGGATAGACGTGCAACAAGATTGTTACGGAAAAAAAAAGATATATTATTATCTTATTCTTTTTGAGTGTGAAAATACACCTAGATGATTGTACTCATATATTACATTACTAAATGTTTATCAAACTTTGATAGTGAAATTCATTTGTAAAAAAAACATCCAGCCAACCCAGACTACAAAGTAAATCAATCTCTTTATAAATCCGCGATTCAATTCCTAACAAATGCTATGATAACACAAAGCTCTACAGTGAAAAGCGAACCGCTCCTACACATACATATAAAAGTCCGCGTATCCGCCTGTCGGCCAGGGAGATACACAATCGAGCCTTCACAAAAGAACCGTCAGATAAACATATAATATACTTGATATTATTATGCTAATGTAGAGTCAATGTAGGCTGAGTATCAGCCTACTCTACATTCGTTGGTCACTCTGGTAAATAAATTGTGATTGCTTTGCCATTTGTTGTGGTCCACCGCTTGATTGGTGAGGTAAAAGCATTGATGGATCGATGTTACAAATCAGACAAGGTGTTTTAAGATCGGAAATTAATTGTATAATCAGTGGTTACGAAACCATCACTTACATTTATTATTCAATGAATTTTATTTTAAGTGTGAACTCTAACAACAACGAACAAATTTCCACATAGTTCTTAGAGTGATTTAACGCAATTAGCCCCCAAATCATTATGCTCAGAGTTGCATTGGTGGGGACAGTCCTGTCCTCAACCCTTTTGTAGCTAGGATTTACATCTTGATGTCCGATCAGCAACACGACTCAGTAGACCTATCAATCAATGGCAAAATAGCTAACTATCCCATATTGAAGTCACAGTAAAGTATCGCGTAACGCGCAAGCGTGATCGCGCGGAAGTAGGCGCGGCGCGCGCTGCAGACGAAGCGCATGAATAATGCAGGGCGATGCGCATGCGACTTGAGCGACACTCCACATTTTTAGATTTTTTGCTCAATGAAGTACTACAGGGTGAACTTAGTTGATATCCAGGTGTTTGTGTCGGCGTGGTTTTTATGTCGAGCATTCAACAACCGAAGTCCTTGATTCATTTCGCACAAGTAGTATAAAAGATTTGATGTAAATTATGATTTTAGTTTTTTTTTTTAAGTAGAAGTTTGAATCTGGAGTTTTTGCCCCTTTTTGTTTCCTTGGAGGATTTCGAGAAACGTTTTATGGAACGCTTGCAAAGAATACGATTCCACGTTTTGTAATGTATTCATCATAGGGTAGACAGAATACTGCACATTTTTCTTAAATTGCCAGCAATGAATGGTAATGACTAAACAAGTCCAGAAATTGAACTACTTACAGCGAGGGTAATTCGCTGATTTCGTCCAGTAAAGAGGACATCCTGACGAGACGATTTAGGCAATTCTTCGTTTTTTATAACAATAAAGCCTATTTGGTTGTTAAAAACGGTTCGAAAACAGAAGCTGCACAATTCACAACTCGCCTATTGTTAAACCGACCTTAAGTCCATCCGTCTACCAGTGTTTATTTATTATTCATCTAATATCGGTTAGTAGCATCAATTATCGGTTCCGAGAGCCGGTGTCAAGTGATTTGCACACAATGATACATAAACGTCGTGAAGCAATACTTGGTTACTAACTTCACTGTACACTTGCAGACGCTTTCTCATGCTCACAATGCTCGAGGTAAAAACCTAGCGATTGTAGTCGTGTGCTAATAAAGTTGTAAGGAAAATTACGTAATTTTCGTTGATAAACAGACAGGCAGTAGGTCGCGTAGACCTAATCAATTAAAAGCACCATAAAGATTAATTTGATTTTTTTGACGTTTCAGCCTAAAACTAGATCACCGCATTTAAAAGAGAATCATGGTGAGATGGCTTTTTCTTTGAATTAAGTTTAAGTACTTAAACCCAGTTAAAATCTCATAAATACAGATCTTGGATCATAAAATTGGAATCAATTATCTATTCTTCTCAATTTGATTTTAATTCAAGGTTCATCAATGCAATTTCATTCCTTAGAGTAAACGCTTCTATTTATATCAAAAGACCATCGAATCTTGTTGAGAAAGTGGTTGTAAACTAGGTTTGTTATAGACGTAATTTGAATTTAATATTATTTTTTCATTCAGCAGATTAGAAGTTTTGACCGCTAACCTTCACTATCTTTCCTTGAAATATTAACATTATTAGGTAGAAAATTGTGGATATCGCTGCACAAATCAGCAGTAGGTACAGCAATCAAGCCGGAGTGCCACGTCCATGCAATCGGCAGGTCATCAGCTCACCCCGCGCTGTCGATTTTATAAACAGATACGATCGAACACTAAGATTTTAGGCGTAGCGCACACGAACGGCCATTATAGTCAAGCCATGGAAATACATATCAAACTTAAGATATGAATATCATTAAAAATATGGATGGGTTTAAAAATACTCGATCGATAGTTTAGGTGCAACTACGTAATTTGATATTAAAAAATAACTTCCTTTTTTAAAAACGTTTTTTGGAAACCACATCTAAACTTAACTTACATAGTTTATTATTAATTATATGTTGCACGTTTTACAATGTGCATGCAGCTTTAGCTGTAAGTTACGAACAAGTAGCTCTGACTTTTATTAACGTGTCTCATGTTACCTCAAGCAGTTGTTTTATTTTGCATGGCATTAGGGTGTAAAAAATATAACGGCCTAATTAAACGCGTGTTGGTTCAACGGCAGTTCGTCGTTACAGTTCTCTAACACGAAAGAGAGGTTAACTGAAATCGGCACGAAACGGTTTATGGGAACCTAACATGGACTCATTTTATATTAGTGACCCTTTGACTAAGCGCTGTCTAAATTGACAAACTGACCATGAGTATACCTACCTAACTATATTATATTCCGTCAATTCTTGTTATAATAAAAGATGCATAGACATGGTGTAAATAAAAAGAAGTGGGGATGCAGCATTTACGTCATGGTACTTAAGCAAAAATAATGAGTTATAAGTGAAATAATATCATCAATAGATATCTCTATCACACTGTTACTAAATGTAGGTACCTAGAGCAGTTTCTTAAAGTTGAGATCGCAGACCTATAGAATTTATAAGATAATAACCATCTCCTGTCCTGCCCCAAATGTCCTAGCTCATGTACGCTTCAAGATCTGCAGCAGGCAAACGCCAACGCAATCAACGTTGCACAACACTGGGCGAAAATATTATGATTTGTTACCAGTCGACTCGAAGAAGAAGTAGATAATAAAAATGAAATATTCTTTCGGACGGATATTTTCTTTATCGGTATGTATAGTCTGCTCTGGCAGCGTAAAATGTCAACACGAATTATCCCAATTGGGGCTGCGAAAACCTCAATTGACAAAACACGCGACAATCGAGACGTCCGGGATACCAAAACCAAGTTTTGGGCCAATTTGGAGCACATCAGATAAGACTGCCATTACTTCGTTGACTTCCTCCGTCCATTACGATAAACCTTCAGGATATTATGTTGTAACAACCGAGACCTTATTGCCTGTTTGCTTATATAACTATCCACAAATCTGGACTAGAATATTAAAAGGTCGCCCCCAACATCATAGGTTGGGGCCTATGTTGGGACGTGTATAAAGTGCCACCAGTGACCAGTGGGTCTATCTAAATGCAAAATAAACGACTTTTATGACTTTTATAATGATCAGTCTTCGGCTTGCAGTAGAAGTGTTAATATCATGTTGGTCGCTGTGCTTGTAAATAATCAAAGTAGGTACTAAGACGACTTTTTCAGGTCTGCTCAGATTGGATATAATTAATCAGTGCAAGTAGCTATCAATAACTCTGTCCTTTGAGCCAGATTGCGTGTCTGCGCCTAAGTGGTTTGCAGACGCACGCGAAGGCGTTTTCTTTCAAACTCACCGCTCAGGTGATGATGAGACGCCACGTAAATTGGTAATAAATATTTTGAAAATACTAGCGCGATCAGACGGACTGAATATGCTAGCAGATTAGACATTGAAAGTAGGTACTAAGACTAAGGCCTAGTTGCGTGATCGATAAGTAGTTAAACCAAATCAATACTAATGATTTACACTTGTGAGCGTTTTTAAGAAAAAATAAATTATTTTTTTATTATTATCACTAGTTTTTTCTATCATCGATTGGTTTTTATAACGTTTACTTAATTGTTTTTGCGTAGTTTATGCGTTTTTGTTTTTCTAAAGATCACTTGTTTTTTTTTGTAACCTGTTAATTTTTCCTACGTCCACTTGTTTCTTCAAATATTCTTTTTTTTCCATTCATCAATGGTTTTGACAGACGTCGACTAGATTTTACGATGTTCATATTTTTCTGATGGTCTATCGTTTTTTTCGTCAATAATCGCTAGCTTTTTTCCAATGTTCACTTGTTTTTGACTAACGCATCTGAAAAGATTGGTTAACCGGAATAAATAAAAAGGTTTTTACCGTTACTTCATATTTTTCAACCTACTCGGTTACTTTGCCTTTACTCTTGGGTTTGTGACATCGTCTTGGTGATAACTGATAAATTCAACTAATCACCATAAAAACAAAGTTAATCAGTTAATCCCCTTCTTTATGACTCCGCCTTGATTTTAGGCCTAAATCAATCAATCCTTCTGACGGCTATAATCACGCTATCGTACCGCAGTCTTTATCGTTTCACCGAAAAAATTTCAAGCACAAATCCAATTGTCGGTATGGGATAAGCTAACCATCAAACTAATTTATGAGTTATGAATTGGTTTTTGATAAGCTTAATTTGGATTTCGAAAACCTCAACCAGCCAGCTGAGCTCAACAAAAAGAAATCTAGGACTTGGATAATTTAATTCCAGCAAGAAGAAAACTTACATAAATTATATTGATGATAGGATCTGTCTATTACGATTGTAGCATTTTTCTTGGGAATTGGTGGCTCTACCCAACAAGAGCAATTTAATATAACGGTAATTGGCAATTGTTAAACGATCGATATCTATTCCAACCCTGATATTATTAACAAAAAAACTTTTTGAAAAGATTGAATGTAGTAAAATATTTTTTTAAACGTTAATTACATAATCTAATCAATGCAAATTGCTACTTGATAGGACTTAATACCTTATTTTCAGGTAGTGGTGTAGTAGGTTATCCTGTCAATCCTTCTATGCTGACCGCGTTAAGACTCTCATAAATCATGATAATCAGAGCCTTGTCACTTTACCGAAACGTTGTAAATACGAATGATACGAAATATACGTCGGTTCTTTTTGGATTAAAGACATTATCGGGATTTAAAAGAGATTGATCGGTAATGTAGAGCCGATTGTCATTATCAAATAGAATTACCTAATTCTACATTTTTACTCTCGAATACGTATTCGAAAACTTGGATTTGTATTCTCGGAAAAAAACGATTCTTACTTTAGCTCAATTCGTAGCAGACTGAATTGTATCCCAGTCAATAAAAAGTGTTTGCATTGATAAGTATTGTATATGTGCGTGTGCGCAGGGCAGCAGGGCTGTCCTCTGTGCCGACTGGACCGTGGGCTGCGATCGGACACGCTTACTTCAGAACGATCATACTGTTTGAGGCGATAAATCGATTCTGTTGCCAAACAATGCCGACTAGCTTTCAGGCGTAATCTTAGCAGCGGACTGAGCTTTTATAAAATTATTAGTCATGTTTTTAGGGTATGAAAAGCTCCTTAAGCTTGTTCCTAAGTCAGAATAGCGATTTATTTCTTCGTAACAATCATAATGATTATACAACGTAGAAAGTATATAACGTTCTTCGTAATAATACGATGAAGTACTTACAGTCTATTTATTTTCCATCACATAACTACACTACTTTATTATTTATCATGATTGGTAGTTGGCACATAATTATCCTTAATAATGAGATCATGACTAGATGAAATTAATTAAAAGGCACGCAGTGTTATGGAAATAATCTACATAACAAAACATTACACTACACCCGTATTTAATATAGGTGGCAGTTTTAATGCAATTAATACTATTAACTAGTAATGTCATTTCATGTGGAGTTTTCACTTAAAAACCAAATACAGCAGCAGTGCTTTAAAATCTAGACACTTACAAAGCACGCAGCCGGCTTCGGCGGTCGATCGTAGCTACAACTTCCACCACTTCTGTCCACTATTAAATTATTACAGGTACACACTAACACTTATTATTCCCACTATTCATTCACTGCATTTGACTTTTTTATCAAAGGTAGCAATGTAAGTGCGGAGATCGGAGTGACGCGAGTATAGAGACGCGATCGTAATATTTAAATACGCAATACGCATGCGTCGCAGCCGGCGGATTCCACCCGACTGCCGGAGTAACGATATTGTACCCTTTTCGCAGCGACGGGAAACGCGCGGGAAAACAAGGAAAACGCTCACAGATTTTTATCGCTTTATTTAAAAAATCTACAGATACAATTGCATGAAATGATAACAACACAACGATTCGTCAGTCTTTAGACCAGCTATTTATTACAATGAACACTAACAAAAAAAATACATTAAACTTAAATTAATTGAATCACAAATGAATGTTATAATAATACATGAATGATTGATTATTTGATGCGATGGATTCACCAAATATGTTATTTTACTAGGATACTCCTAATTAGTTAAGAATACTTTAGTTGCAGATACTTACAATATTTTTTATAAATTGAGTTTGATGAATTTAGGTCAATTTTACTCTCATTGAAATTAAACTTCGACAGAATATTATGTTGACACACACATCCCAGAAATGAAATGGTGGAACTTAAAATCTTAGTGATAGGGGTAATTAGTCTTACAATTAATTGCTCTTAATTAACGCCTTAATTGAAGTAAATCATTCATTCATCTCTTTTAGAATTCTTTCAAAAATCATCTTTCTATTGTTGTTACGTCCCTTCAAAGTAAGCATACGCCAGTTGTTTCTATGACTTTGTACTGAACTACTTCTAACAAACGAATATCAGATTCTAAACATAGCTTAAAAAATCATGTAAAGATGTTGGTTAATGATGTATCAAAAATTAGTAAATGATGATGATAGTGATGATGAAAGTGAGACATGATTTTGAGCCCACACGCAGCGAACTACCTGCGATATGTTACGATGAGTGCGCAGGAGTTGCGTGATAAAGCTCTTAGGTATGGTTTACACAGATACCCATTAAGTAATAAAAATGCATTTAATTTTATTAATGCTTTGTGCATGTGTTTCCTTACTTCACACAGAGTGTGAAGCTATGTTTTTTTTTGTTATGGAAATCACAAAAATTACATTTTGAACCTAATTTATTTATGCATTCACTGATTGATTTCAATAAACTTCAATGATTGATGATTCAATTATTCCTAAAGCCTTAATTATTATTGTCTAATGTTAACTCAAAAACCTACCGTGTTTAGTAAACCAAAGCTATATTCATCATTGCTCTTTAGTGCCTGTGTGAACCATTCCTTAGCTACGAACATAAATCTAACATTGCAAACAGTCTTTTTATGGGACATAATCTCTTTCAAAAATTATCTTTCACACCCATCCATACATCGCCGAGATAAGAAGCGCGAACGAAACGGAAAGATAGCATATCTTACTCTAACTAAGCCTAGGTCAGTCTGACTGAATTCATCGAATGGCGAGTTCAAATATGGGTGCGGATTGGACGCGTTATTCCTAAGTCGTTCGACACGTAATACTCTAAAAGTCAAATAGTATTTTGTCATGTAAAGTGTAGCTCTAGCTCTACTGTATTATTTTTTTCATTGATGTTGGTTCAAAAAGGGTTCAATGATACACCGGCCGGCGGCTTTGCCAGCTTCCTACGTCACAAGAGCTGTCAGATGCGGCATTACCGGCACGGCCGCCGGCACATGCTGCTGGGCAAAATGTAATCTAACTACTGATTACTAACTACGATTACATTTTATAAATTATTAACTACGTGAAGTAATCGAAAATATGGCTATTGGTGTCTGTGTCTACCAATAGCGACCGATGTGTTGACGGCATGTTGATGGCGAAATCTGACATGCGAGTTTCCCGATCAATTTTGAATTTTTTTACAAGGTTGTGTAGGGGTTTTCTCATAAAACTTGCATATAATTTAAAGAAAAATTTTTTTTAGAATAAGCATAACTCATATTATCATCCCTGAGTAGCTCGTCACTGACCAAAACAACACCCTGTAGCATTCTCATATCATCATTACAGAAACAAATATTTGTTTCGAATAAATGTAATCAGTAGTTAAACTACTCGATTATAGTAAACAGATTACTAATTGTAAGTCGACTACTTTTAGTTAACTTGTAATCGTAGCACAGAATATACAGTGGTGGACAGCTAATTAAAGACACTTTGAAAATTGTATGTTCATCAAGTTTTGGGTTCCAATAATTTTGTAATATGAATACATAGAAACCAGCAACTGTTGTAAAAAAATCATATGGGTTTTACGTATAATTTGAAGTTACTATTTGCCATAACATTGATCTATTTTTCGTAATTTTTGACCTCAAATCTATTAAGAGCAGAATAAGTGTACCAGTGATGTGGACAACTAATTAAAGACACCTAATGTAAGTTACTGAAAACAAAAAAAAATCTGAAACTACAAAATAGTCAGTTAGTATGAAATTAAAAATAGTCATTTCTCAATTGTTTTACAAAGTTTTTGATATTTTGTCGTATGTCGTTTAGCTGCATTTTGACCTTTACTTAGTCCTGGCATTGGTGATATGCGTTTCTTGTTATAATGTATTAGAATTTGTTCTAATGCTTTCATAAAAGCGCCGTATACTTAATAAACATTAGCAACATGTCTCGCTAGTGTATTATCTAATACAACAATCTCAATTTTTTCGATTGTATTGATGTTAGAACTTTTATGGTAGCATATCTAAAAGATAGACATTGTCTCTTAGGAAAACTGAGACGGCCGTTGCAGTCGGTTTAGTAAGTCGTTAGTAAGTCTAAACAACAAGATTTTCTAGACAAGATGCTTAGTCAGCTAAGGGTAAGATAGGCTGTTGTTGAATATTATTGTTTAGGTATTCCATCCATGTACTAGCATTTTTTCATAGGTCCAGCAATACGCCTAGAAAATCAACGGCGCACTTTGATGTTTCCTCACTTTATATCTTACAGTTATATGATACATAGTCTTGTTAAATTGTCGTCTCATATACCGTTTTTCGTCGTAATTACATCTATTATTTATTTACATTCGAAAACATCTCAATTATCCACTTTGATTCGGTCCGCGTTGAGAATGTATTTAGGAAAACCGCATCCGTGAAATATTTGGCATATTATAAATTTGGTAACTTATAAAATTTTCTTCAGTGAAAGTTTTCCTCGCATAATCTAGGCCTTATCATTCTTGCTAAAATATTTAACGATCTTCCTGCAGCAAATACTGTCATGAAAATATGCTTTGATCCTTGATCCTAATATTTTTCATCTAGAAATCCCATTCTAGGTCTTTCAGTGGGGTCCTATTCTAAGGTCCTATCCTATCTATCGCATTGGAAACTTTGTAATATCAGACAAATAATAGTTAGTAGGTAGTTACCAACGCTAAAATTATCTTAATGACGCATTTGTGAAAGCATTAGAATAAATTCCAATACATGCTTGCAAGGAACTAATAGCACTAATGCCAGGACCGTGCCAAGACTAAGTAAAGGTCAAAATGCAGCTTAACGACATACGGCAAAATATCAAAAACTTTGTAAAACAATTGAGAAATGACTATTTTTAATTTCATATTAACTGACTATTTTGTAGTTTCAGTTTTTTTTTGGTTTTCAGTAACTTACATTAGGTGTCTTTAATTAGTTGTCCACATCACTGTATAATAGTACTACATACAGAACGGACACTCACCTCCCCTCCCTAGTCTGACTTACCTCACTATCGCGCCGGAATTAGGGATCTCATTAGGGGACCGCCTAGCGGGCATGGCACGCGCATGTTTGCGACGTTAGCGGAAGTACAAAGTTTTGTGTACGAGAGATGCCTAAGTACTGAGCAGTGTAAGGGTGTCTTTCTTTCTCGAGAAATGACTCCGATCCGATAGGAGCTTTTTTCGTTTCCCAAAAGATGAGAGGTGGAAAGTAACTTTATACAAAATATGCAACTACATATAACCTATTCTAACTATTCAGTTACAGTGAACAACTTTAAAAACGTTAGGTAAAGGTAACATTCTATAGAATTATGTGTAGTTAGGAAATTATAATTGTATCATTTATGTGATCGGTGAAATCAGGTGTTGCTAAGGTAGATTCTATCATTTTATTTCTCTACGATACCACGTGAATATGACATTACGAAAAATAGTACTCGTTACGTTGTTTACTAAATTAAAGTAAATTATTTACGTTGTTTATGTATCTGTTTATATTAAATTGTTATGTGAAAATAGCTATGACCGGTGCGGTGTAACGGACTTTGTCAACCCTTATAGCACGCACACAAACGCAGCGTCTGTGCAACTCGCCATCTGTCAATGTATGGCCAAAATGAAAAGTTTCTTCTGAGTGTCCGGGCTGTGATCGTAGTTAGTAGTTAGATTACACGAAAGTAGTTAACTGTGCCTAACATTGCCGCCGGGCGGTGTGGATACACCACTACCGATATATTTCGCGCACATTTATTTAGATTTGAAAAGTCCTGACGTTTCGAATCAAATGCTTTACTTACAGCATCCTAGGCAGAGAAACCAAATCTAATATTTTATTGTAATGTCGATCGGCTCAAAAATAACGCGTGCATCCGCGGCCGCGCAACCCGGAGTATTGCTGCGGCTACTTACATCTACACTTAGCCTAAAGGTACTCTTCCGTGCTTTGTGGCCGACGGCACACCAAAAATCTTACACGACTGACCATTTATCGATCAGATCAGCCGCAATACACTGAAGTCTACCTAAGTTAAAATTACGAGTCGTTTTGTACTTGGCGTGTCTATTTAGAATTGATTTGTTAGTTTGACTGTAATAGTATCAAAATGAACTAGTCGTCGTTATTGTATTTCTATTAGGCGTTATGAGGTTTAGCATTGATACAGTACCGTAAGAAACGCCAAGTAAAAAAGATTTTCTTACATTATATGAGCTTGCTTTTGGAGGCAAAGGAACGCTTTTTCTCCGGCGAGATTATGTATTTGTTAGAGCGCTTTCACATTTAGGCGACTTAACAGCGCGGCAGCAGCGCGACTTACGCGCGCCAGTCGCGCTGCCGATAATGTCAAACTATACACGGCAGCAGCGGCGCGTAAATCGCGCGGGTCCGTCCCACTATACCCATTACCCATTGCAGTGGTAATACTGTTCCCGTATTAGCACTGCAAATGGGTGTTGGGTGCAGTGGGACCGACCCAGTCGCGCGACGGTCGCGTTGCTAATGTAAAGGCATCCGCTGCTGACGCCTTAGTGTAAAGGCGCACTTAGTGTTGATTACATGGCATGGCAGAAAATGTAAATCATGTGAACTTTATTGTTGGAATAAATAACGTCACCGTTTCAAAATTTGTTGACTTAATTCTGTCATTTCAATTCAGTTTGGCTTGTTTTCTTCCTAACAAAATCTAACTAATTTAACTAGCGACCTGCTCCGACCTTGTCTATGTATCTCAGAGCTGAGTGAACTATTTCTTAAGAAGATTACAAGTACTTTTAAAGTTGTTACAAATACACAAATACTCAACAATAGTACTTGGCAACAATAGTGACCGTGGACTGTTTAGGGGCTTGAAACTTGACTCTCGAAATTTCGAGTGATGATACTTGAAAATAAACGTTCTACACATGTGTGTTTCTGTTTGTGAATTGTGTGTTTGGTGTTAGTAGACGATTTCGGATGAAAGATTATTTAGATTACGTCATTATTTTAGTACTTACGACAACAATAACAAATGTTGTCGTTATGGGCGGGTAGTTATTTTATTATAGCCCATTATAAAATAACTACCAGCATTAAATTTTAATTTGTTTTGACACAAGTATAGGCATAACATTCAGTCACAAAACACTCTTTACAGAATTGTAATCGGTTGTCCTTCCAAGAAGTTAGTGTGTTTACGTAAGTGTAATCCGACACCGCGCATGCGTGTGATGTCACGTGACATTTGACGTCACACACACATGATTAATAGCTTATTTTTTTACCGAGTGTTGATCAGTTAACAATATGTAGAGTGAATAGTTGGTATGAAAGCGACAACGGTAAATGTTGCCTTTACTACACTTTTTCATACGATTTGGCACTAAAATTGTACGATTCACATTTTCTACCCAACTACAAATACTGGGTGTCGCAGAAAGAGCATGCCAGACCGGCACTGGAGATACGCTTAGCCACAGATCTGTTAGCATTGTCCTCATATTTTGTGGTATAACGTAACTTTTTTTTGTATTTAGCAAAATATAAAACTACTTTTATCTGAATGATTTTCCATGGATATTTTCTATGGATAAATTATTTCCAGTAAAAGTCTGGCATGCTTTTTAAGGGACACCCTGTATGTTACAACATAATGTTTTCTAGGTGGGTGCCCAGAGAATACTCATTAGAATTTTCAATTTTGACAGAAAACATGCTCGTATTTTAGCAATGTAAAGAAGTTTAACATTCTGGAAATTTCAATTGAGCATTGTTTGGGCGGGCAGATCATTGTACAATAATACGATTTATGCTTGAGCAGGCGCCTCCTCGCTAGTGTGCAGGCACTCGTAGCCGTATTTGAGTATGTAGTGGAAGCGCGCGTCGGAGGCCAGCGTCTTCAGCGCCGGCGCCGACAGGATGTCGTCGAGCGGAGGGAGGACCAGCTCCAGGTCGCCGCCTGGGGAGAACATACATTTATTCATTTATGTTTTACATCACTTTTATACGTAGCATTATATAAATACACTTACACTATACGTTGACTTAAATTAAGATTAAACTTATTTTGTATAAGATAGATGCAAAATATCAATAATGCGATTACAATTTCATTCAAGTTTGATTGTTTGTAAGGGGTTTTAATACTATTTGGTGTTAATAAAGGTCAATTTGCGTATGTGCTTGATTATGAAAAATAGGTATATGTTTGCTATTAAAGTAAAATCTTTCTTAATTCATCTAATAATTGTGATAGTCGGTAAATATTAGTACGGGGCGCGCACCCCGCGGGCGGGCGGCGCGGTGCCGCTCGCGCACTTCCCTTATTCAAGTTGCTTCATCATCTGCGTTGATCGCGACACGAATTACAACTAATCATTATTCAACGTCAATGTGTTGTGAGATTGAAAACAGGAGAAAGATGTAATGATGACTGATAAATATTGACTTTTATATGTAAACCGAAAAAAGCTTATCACCTACGTATATGAATCCGGACTATTAGGCTGCCTGTCCACCGGAGCGAAGCGGGCCGCGGAGCGGAGAAACGGTGAAATAATAACCAATAGAATTGCACAAAATCTCCGCGATCCACATCCTATTGGTTAATATTTCTCCGTTTCTCTGCTCCGGCGGAAAATAATTTATATCTAGTGAGAGAGAGAGTCGTAGTAGTAGTAGTCGTCGCGTAATCTTTATATAAAATATTAATATCTCAGAGAAATCGTTTTATATCTCTCCAATTTTCGATTACACAAAATTTTACTGACAAATACTGATTTACTTTAAACTTTCAGGCCATTAATAAAACAAATTATAAGTAAACTTAAAGTACGAGCGTGCACGAGTCACGCGGGCGCGCTCGCCGCCTGCTCGCGATGAGCGCACCCCATACTAATATTTACCGACTATCACAATTATTACATGTATGAATAGGAATCTACTTTTCTACATACAAATACAAAAACTATACTAAAATATTTAAGCACAGTAAATAAATACAAAGATTTTTTACTCTGCTTACCACATTGGCCTTTAGGAATAACAAATATAATTAAAAATCTATTGAAACAATAAAACTTATCGAGGATGTTTTTACATTATTATATTGCGCATGTTTATTATACAAATTGAGGATTCATAAGTGTTCTCACTCGTTATAGAGTCAACTTCTAGTGATCCTTTGACTAACCCGATCTAGAGCAATATTTCGCCCATTTTGTAGTTCATGTGATCAAGCCATATACTTGCATAAGCTGGTAAACAGGTTTAAGAACTCGGGCCTGTTACATAATTTTAATTTTTACCTAATGAGTTTAATGATATGAGATTATGATAAACATGCGAATAATTCACATTATTTTAAGTTCAGTTAGGGCGTGTTTCACTATCTAAGTAATTTCCGGTTAGTGCTGTCTATCAGACAGTCACAGTACTATTACAGTACAGTGTAACAGTGTACATCATACGAAATGACGTTTTTTATATAAAATTATTCGTTGGTTACTGCTTACTTGTTCATCGTGAAATAGACCCTAAATAAGACAATAATTAGGCCAAATTGTATTGAACAATATTACAGACTATTGAGTCTGATAAAAAAATACTGGTAGATAAAATATAAAGTCACCTTCATAAAAATGTCATTTAATACATCTGCAAATAACTTATGATGACGATATACGAGTAGAATCAGGCATATTACACTCTATACGACGAATATTTTTTATCTGACTATTGAAAAATCAAGCCTATAACTATCGAGTATTCTTCACGTGTCTTCTGTTAAATACAACGTGTTATTATAAACAGAACCCACCCATGAGATGCACGAGGTCGATGAGGCGGAAGAACATCTTGGTCTGTAGCTCGTCGCAGGGCGCCTCCACGCGGCACGAGGCCCAGGAGTCGCGCAGGATGCACGCGCACCACACCTGCAATAGAACAACAGATATTACACTTGTTTAAGAATAATATTTATTCAAAACATTAATACAAATGACTGACTCATGATAAACACAGAACGTTAACAAATACTTTGTAAGCGCAGTCAGTCTTGTTGATTCGTTTCCGAGTTTCACAAGAGGAACTTCGAATCATCCTCTCGTTTTGCTAATACTGCTAATTAAATATCTAAGCAACGGCTTATACTCAGATTTTTAATAAGAAAGACCAAGTCCAAGACCAAGTTTTTATTTAAATCCGCTCCTAAGTAATGCCCACAAGAAATCATAAATTTACTCGAACGAAGTCGCGGGGGACGCTAGTAATACATACAGCGGTGGTCAGCTAATTAAAGACACTTTGAAGCTGACCACCACTGTATATGTAAAACGTTACATAGATCTATAAACATATGTAATACATAAAAGGTTGTCTCATGAGTAAAAAATCTAAGTCCTTCAATATTTAGGCATGTAAATATACCTTGAGCCGTAGGTCCTCGCGCCGCTCGACGTCGTCCACGCACTCGGCGAGGTCGAGCGCCTTCTTGTAGTCGTACTCCGACAGCGACTTGCTCTCCGTCTCGATGTACATCTGTGGTTAAAACATGATAGTGTAGTTAACATATTTGTTGATATTTGCTTACAGTTCTTATGGATCACATCCGAGACTGCTGAGCGTCAACGGAACCTACACCTTCACCCTATGAATTAATTAGTAAGTAAACTGCAATTCTATATCTCTAGTGTTTAGGGTGATACAAGAGGTGTTTGTAATTAATTATTAGTCAAGGAATTACTTACAAATTGATTAATATAGGACGACATCATTGATAGTATGCCTTCCTCATTGACATTTAAGTTATTTATTTCTTAAATAGATTAAAAATATAAGCTATTTCAGTAGAAAAGCGAAATATTCTTTAGTTTGTAACTTTAGGAGATAGCAGGCGCACATTTGTATGAGTTGCTCCTCTCCGCCTGCAGCCGCCATACACATGTGCGCCGCCATCGCCTAGAGTACAAACCTAAAGGTATCTGCCTGACCTAAACGTTTGACTGCCAGATAATTCTTTTAGCATTAAGTCCACCTTTGTACACCATTATTTGTGCAATAAAGCCTTTAAATAAATAGAGTATGTTACCAAGGAATAGATTTATTTTCATACATTTAACTAATATAAAAAGCAATATTCGCAAATGAACATTTCATTATTATACTGTTTTTATTTACCTCGAGTTAGTAGAAGTAATTAACTTGCAAATCTGGTGAGACCTGCATTTGCTTTGTGAATTTACTCGCACGCTTAGATCTTCACAACTTGAAACGTAAGGGGTACTGAGCTACGGACCTTTCAAATCTGTGCCGATTTGATTACCTTCAACTGGGCTTTATGGTACAAGTAAATCCTCTAAAGTATCCTCTTAATTCAGCCAGCGTTGCAGTGCCTACTACAAAAAACCAAATCCGTCAATACGATTATCGTTTTGCGGATACGAAACAATTTACAGTAAGCATTACATACTAAAAATGCTTCAGATCCGCAAAGATTTCTTTTTTCATAGTAAGCCCTGAGACGACGGTCTCGGGCAAGTCTCAGACTTACACTTAAGCTCTGACAGCTTGGAATGCAGACGAGAAGCACGTGCCATGCCACTGTTAGCTTACGCCGAATTTAAAAATAGTAAGTTATCCTCACCTGAACCAGTTCCTCAGGTGGTATGACCTTAGTATCGGCACTACCCAGTCCGTACGTTAGACGAAGTCTCGACCTTAGGGCGTGTGTTAATGAGACGGTTGTTTGCCGGGCCTATAGACAACCGCTAGCCGGGCTTACTCCCGGTCATCAAGATGGCTATGATGAACTGTGAAGTTATTTTCATGAGCCGGCGCGAGCCTCGGCCCGGCTCGGTGTCGTGCTAGCCCGGCAAAAAACCTTCTCGTTAATACTCGCCCGGCAAACCGTGAAACTGAGAGTTTCTAACGTCACTTTTGTGGTCTTCTCTTCCCAATTTGTGTACTTACTCCACATTATTTTTATGAATAAAATATCCTCCTTTTAGATGAAGAAAAGGTCATTCAATTCATAATGATGATATGGAGTACATTAAGAAGGGAAAAAATATATAGGACGCATAAGTAACGTTAGAAACGTCTCAGTTTTGCGGTAGGTCTATAACAAGGTTGGTTCATATTTACCTGAACTAGTTCCTCTGGTGGGATGACCTTAGTATCCTCCGCATCCAGCCCGTAGTGCAGACGGATGTCGCGAGGCAGCGCGGCGTGCTGCTCGCCCAGCGTCAGGCAGCTCTCGACCTTGCGCCGAATGTCCGAAGGTTGCTTGTCGGTCTCGTCGGAGGCCAACAGGCAAAGCTTGGCCAGCGATGCCATAGTCTGAAATTTATAGAATGGAAAGTTAAATGTTAAAGTTTTTACTTTTACACAGTGGCTATTACATAGCCAGATAAGTCCCTCGATTTTTAATCATACTTTTGGAGGCAAATAAACAAGTGTCATAAACAGTTCATCATATGTTCTTACTTGTAGTTGCGGAAGATGCCGATCTTCC